>WOVY01002569.1:0-141180 GCA_013436015.1 Rhipicephalus annulatus | reverse complement strand
ATTTAGATCAGTTGCTGCAGAGTGAATTGATCGGCAGTTCCAATGAAGAATTTTAAGTGACCCTATTTTTCTCTAAAATAGCCTCAGCGATGGCCTTGTTTAGAATATTTTCTTTAAGAAAATCAGCTTTAGACAGGTTGTTCTTCTGGTACTTTTTGGTTTTTGAATCGACAGGTGCGATGCCTTTTTTGTGTAAAGGGGATCTCGAGCGCTTTAGCGATCGGGGATCCATCTCCATTTCGTCTGAGTCCTCCACTTTTTTGGTAAGCTCGCATTGAGATACGCTACCTTCCTCTACTGAATCTGCAGCTACCATAGGTTGCTGTGGCGTATCGGAGCCATACTTCTTTGAAATTTTAGGGGAGTCACGAATGTGAAGGGCTTCCGTAGTCTGATGTGGCATAGCAGAGTCATACTCCTTTGCAAACTCCGTGGAGTCACTAATGTTACGTGGTGCACTGTGGTTGTTTTCCGCTATACCCAACATTTGAGCCATCTGGTTCGATAGAATCTGTGCCAAGGACTCACAAATATTCCCAGCGATGCGCTCCATTGCCTTCTCCACTGCCTTCTCAATCGCTTCCGCAATAGGGACAGAGAGTGCTTCCATTGTTGGCATATTACGAGCTGTAACACCGGCGTAGCCTTGTGTTCGTGCTTGTATTTCAAGTGCTGCTTCCTTCCGTGAACACCGTCTTCGTTCTACTATCTCTAGAATTTGCAGTTCACGTACCTTTGCCGAACAAATAGAGCTATCAGCCGCATGAGCTTCGCTACATAGGCAACACTTTTCTTTATCACTCAGACAGTCGCTAGAATTGTGACCTTCCCCGCATACCTTACACCTGACCGCTGACCTACAACCTTTCATTGTGTGACCATAACGCCAGCACTTTATGCATTGGAGCGGACGAGGAGAGAGCGGCTCTACTCTGTAAATTAAAGGCCAAGCCTTAATTTCTGATGGTAGGACTGATCCCGCAAAGGTCACAATTACAGACTCAGTTGGTATTTTCTTGTTATCAACCACCCGTCCACACCGATAGACAGAAATAGCACCTGCTGGCGAAAACAGCTCTAGTACTTCGGAGGGTGGCATGTTGGCATCGACGCCACGCACTAGACCTCGGGTACATGCTAAATGAGAAGGTATGAACGCGCTCACCGGCTGGGATGCAAACGTTGAGCACTTTAGCAGATCTAGGACACAGGACTGGTCTGGCGAAAAGCACAGTATGCCTCCTCTGCCGAACTGGCGGACCTCCGTTATGGACTGGTATTGGGCCGTCACTGACCGTAATTCCGCCTGAATGATCTTCGGGTTTTTCATTCGAATGATGCCGTCATTGTTCGGGACTAGAGCCACTGGAACCGATGATATTCCGTTGCTCAAAAAAAGATCCACTGGCACCTCCTTTGGATCCGTAGAAGCAGACCAAAGAAAAGTCCCTGGCCCTGGCGAAGATAAGGGCATCTTGTCTTGTCTGAACTGCACAAAAAATACTGATCAAACAACTATTGCAGTATAAGAAACGATGGTAGACCAATTAACCAACAACAGCTACTTAATTCTTGGCCACACCCCGAGAGCAAGCTTCAACGGCTAGAGCCTTGGCGACCCTTGGTGATCTCGGCCGCACGTAGAACGTGCGGGACAGCTAGTCCCGCCTCAGTCTTCTTCTTCTGAAAAAAGGCACGCGATCATCTTTTTCCTCCAGATTGAGAGCCGCTCTTGCTGTCGACCCACTACGTGCTGGTGGCAATATTTTGCTTTTTTCCAGATTGTTTTGTATGAACTTCTTTTGTTCAAATTTTGTTTCCTGTGTTTCATATGTTGAAATATGAACTAAGTGGCTGTACAGCATCGTCCTAGAAAAAAAAGTACCATGAATACTTTAATGTGCTGGCACTTCATGTATCGATATAATACAAAGAAAGTTGGCTATTTAGGCATAGTATCAGATTTGCATTTAATTAAGGCTCCTGTGCATTCACAGAATGTTGTGCATGTGTTAACTCTGTGTGACTGAACATATAGATCTCGCTTTTCTGTCTGCAGAAAAATCTTTCGCCATCACCTGTTGTAATTAAGGAAATGCTAAGTCACTCATATCTTACCTAAGCCTTTGTAATAATATGGAAAATTTTTACCGTGTTTTCAAAGGGCGAGATTAGTGTTACATTGGTTCTGATGTCGGTAAATTTTTTAATGATCGCTTCTGAACTTTTTTTTCTCTAGACCTGCCTCTTTGTCCTGTTTTCGTAGTGGTGACTTTAGCTTCCAGTCATCATGTGTTGTAATAATGCGCAGTAACTTGAACTATTAATGCATTGACAATTTGCTGCTAAATCACCTTGCTCAACCGTCAGCGCCATTGTGGATATTGGTGCATGGAAATATTTTGCTTCATGACCTGTACCACTTGAAATGTTTGCAAATATTCAGGGAGAACAACTGTTGTTGATATTTTTGAAAGCAAAAACAGGGTCCTTACAACGGACAAAAAAAAGAACAACTGGTGGGCACCTGTAGTGAAGGAAGCTTTACAGGAATAGACCACCACATCATGAAGGCTCACAAAAGGTGCAGGTGGTTGAACTGGTATAGCGCATTGCGGAAAGAAGAAACGGCCTAGCAGACCGACACAAGAGACAGTCGGTCTGCTCGGCCATTTCTTCTTCCCCGTAATGCGCTATACCAGTTCAAGTACGACGAACCAACTCGCCCAATCTTCAACACGTGCAGGTGGTGTTCTCCTGCTGAAATGAGGTCCGCACTACTTTCTTCAGCAAAACTCGAAAAGTGATAACATGTGCCACTTGTTTTGGCTGTTTCATCCCAAATACCCATTGATGCAATCGCAAGGTGGGGCCTTAATGAGACAGTATGACAGTGTTTTGCTCCTTTTCGAATCACTCCCATGAGTTTTCTTGCAATAAACTAATGGCTTGATTTTAATGAAATTCGTCTTTGACCATTTCTTTGTAGTATATATTACTATACCACAGCCGATCATTACATTTTCGGTACAAAGATATAGGCCAGCCTACAAAGGGGTAAATGGAATACTTGAAGAGAGAAATTGCAACATTTGTAAAACATGCTGTGTCACTGCATGGTCACTACTACAGTAACATGTGGTTTGCATAGTATGCTTCATTTACAAGCGCAGCAACCATTTGTCATTGCCTGGTGCATTAATCTATTTGCAGAAAATCTGTGTGACATGGTTTTCATGGCTTTCTGTATTTCCTGTGGCTTTGCAGGTTCCTTGTCTTCGGAATCCCGTGAGGGGTACCATTTACTCGTGTCTGTCCAAGGCGGACTGCATTCCTGCCGACAGTGCACCTTTGTGACCAAGAACCGTGCAAAGATGAGAAGGCACCTTTGCAAACACACAGGCGAGCGGCCCTTCCAGTGCCACTTGTGTCCAGCTGCATTCATTCAAAAGAGTCATCTCGCAGGACATATTCGTACGCACACAGGAGAGCGTCCCTATTCCTGTGACGTATGCAGTGCATCGTTCTCAGAAAGGTCAAACCTCTTGAAACACATGCACACCCACACAGGAGAGCGTCCCTATTCCTGTGATGTATGCAACACATCATGTTTGCGAAAATCCCACCTCATAACCCACATGCGTAGCTACCACTCAAGAGAGCGTCCATATTCCTGCGACCAATGCAGTGCATCATTCTCGCAGAAAATGTCCCTTGTGAGACACATGCGCAACCACACAGGGACGCGTCCTTTTTCCTGTGACCACTGCAGTGCATCGTTCTCACGGAATCAGGACCTCGTGCTGCAAGTGTCTCGTTATCATGAAACCAACATGCCGTGAAAAGTGAGTAGTCAACAGGTTTTCTTGAAAGAGAAGGAGGATGTAGGTTGGCGGAAGTGTGTTGACTGGAGGTTACAATGAAAGAGTAGATTTAGATTTGGGAAGTTACTTAGTCTGGCTGCTCGCAAAGGAGATTGTCTTAAATTTGTGAAAGGAAAGGAGTTTATAGAAGAACGTGCAAGAAAAGGGCACTTGAGGTGTGATTATCCACATAACTGTGCTCCACTCTGAAACAACACATGCTCCTTAAAAAAAATGGCATAGAATATCATATATCACAAGCTACATTATTGATTTTATTTATAAGCCCACTCCAATGTACGTCTAGCAAACTATACAATGTCGCTTAGCTTGAATGAACCCAAAATATATATATATATATATATATATATATATATATATATATATATATATATATATATATATATATATATATATATATATATATATATATATATATATTGTCATGATGAAGAAAGACGCTGGGGTTTCTGGCGCGGGGACAGCGAGCTGGGAAAGGCAGAGGAAGACGAAGTTAGAATAAGAACAGCCGGCCTGCAGCAAAGGCGTTGTCTCTTATTTCTCGTCGTTACAATGGCGCAGTCGATGAAGAAGACGTCATACGTCCCGGCTTCGTCATCCAGGACGCCCGCCGACGTGCAGATGCGGTAAGCGTCGCTTGGGGACGGCGTCAAGGCCTCCTCAGCAGCTGTGCACCTGCCGCCACTGCCACCACCGTTCGGGGATGGCGCCAAGGCCTCCTCGGCGGCTCTAGTATACCCATCACCGGTATTTCTTCATGAAAAGGGACACCGTCTACGCGTCCTTCGCCACGGATTGTGCCGTGAGCACAGGTCGACAAGTGAACCCTGCGGCACAAGCCACCTGTCCGTATCCTCGTGGATCATCGGCAGCGTGGTTCTCTCATCGTAAAAACGCTGTTCACGCTTCCTCGATCATGGAGCCGACAGCCCTCCTGCAGCCGGGAGCACCTGTGCCGCCATTCGGGGACGGCGTCCAGGCCTTCTCGATGGCTCCTGGGCAGGCTTGCCCCGGCCCCACCACGACAGTACATGGCCTGTCGTTGACCGGGAATGCCGTTCACGCTTCCCACTGCGACAACGTCCTGCTCAGTGCTTCATCGGCACCTCAGCCGCTCAGGGGTGCTGTTCAAGCTCCCTCGGCCGAGGGTACCACAGCAGTGAGTACGCTGATCGGGGAACACGTCCCCACTGGCTCCGCATGTGGGCCGCCCGAGAGTGCCACCGAGCTTTCGCGCACCATTGCGCGACTCCGCCTCGAGGTCGGCGCCCTGACAGCGTCGAGTTCTGCGATACTCCCTGCTGCTTTGCCGGGACTTCACATTATCGATGAGGCGTTGGCCGCGGCCGCCTCGCAAGACCATTCAACAACTTCCCCCGAGAGCCGCAGCAAGCTCCAGTATACTCTCGCGGCTCTTTCACACCAACTTGGCTGTGTGGCGTCGCTATTTTCGGGAGCTTCGCCTGCCGTGACACCACCACCGGCTGCCTCCGAGCTACCCGAGTTTCGCGGCTTCCAGGACGATGCCGTCGATTGGGTGGCTACCATCAATGCTCTCGGAGCTCGCAAGGGATGGAGCGACAATCAGAAGTGGTGCGTAGCCTTAGACCGCCTTCAAAATCCTGCTGCTGCGTGGCACAGGTACGAAGGCGTGCGGCAGCAGTCCTGGGCGGACTGGAGCGCCAAGCTCATTGCTGCGTTTGGAAGAATTGAGTCTGACCTCGCTGCTACCTCTCATTCTACCCTCGCCACTACCGAGCAAGGGGCTATTGAGAAGCACAACGACGAGGCAGCTGCACCCTCTGCCAACCTGCCCTACCTCGGAGATCAACCTCACGAGGCGCCGCGCCCCCCTACAGCTGTGCCGCGTGCCCCCTCCCCGGACAGCTTCTCGGAGTACCCTGCGGCAATCATCGAGACAAGCTGGACGGTGTACTCCTCCGGGCAGATCTCTGACTCCGCGTCGACACCTGACACACAATTACCCTTGACCCAACTTAGGACCGCCTATAAAGCACAGAAGCCAGTGAGCCAGCCTCCAAGCTGGTCAGCCTCAAATGGCTTGGATCCATTGACCTGCTGCGTGACGACGGCGGCTCTTCCACAACCAGCCGGAGACCAAGCACACGTCACAACGGCCAGTTTGACCCATAGTAAGGAGCCGCACCATCCCCTGCCACCTTTGCCGTCATTGGCCGATTGCGTGGACGCTCGTAACCTGCCAAATGCCGTCTTCCCCAACGAGCCACAAGTGCCTACTCCACCTGAGGAGGATGCCATCGAAGTCATTCCGGTGCAGTTCACGGTTACTCCGGATGGCGAGGCAACTGGCCATGTCGACATGAACGCACGTGACGGATTGGCAAAAACCTCCACTTCGACCAGCAGTGCATCAGCGAAGCCGCTAGAGCACGACTTGCGTCGCAAGTCTACGCGCAAAGTCTACACAGCGATGTCGCTGATATCTATCGATATAGCCCATCGTACCTTCCCTCGCTCTGAACAACGCAGGCGTCCCCGCTCAGTGTGGGCCGCAGTACTGCATACTGGTGTCCCTGCAATGTCATCCAAGCAGCGAAGGGGTAGTCATCGCGATGGTCCGCCACCAATGCGATCACTCCGCACCAGCCAGTATCACCTGCTGGGTTTACATTCTCCAGGTGACTACATTAACTTGCCGCGCGGACGCGACCTGCAACGACCACCTCGACACAGCCAGGGTCGTCCACCAGAGTACAGGACAGTTCCACAGGACAGCTCGAGGCGTGCACATGACAGACTACCACGGCACTCCCAGTGCCGCCCTCCAGAGAAAATTGCCCTTTGCGCGCACGCAGTCGTGGCCGAGTGTCATGATGAAGAAAGACGCTGGGGTTTCTGGCGCGGGGACAGCGAGCTGGGAAAGGCAGAGGAAGACGAAGTTAGATAAAGAACAGCCGGCCTGCAGCAAAGGCGTTGTCTCTTTGTCTTATTTCTCCACGTTACAATATATACATATAGATATATATATATATATATATATATATATATATATATATATATATTATATATATATATATATATATATATATATATATATATATATATATATATATATATATATTGTAGAATGGATAGGGTGCAATTAGCAGTGCCTGTAAAAGACGAGGAAGAGGACCGTGGTTCGTGCTCATGATAGCTCCGATTCGGATCGCTGAGCTCTTGACTTGTGTTCGTTTTTAATAAACGCGTCGCGGACTTAACGCTCAATGCGTACTACCAAATGGTGGAGAGTGCTGGTTCTCCTCTCCATCCTGGAACTCCGTAGCCGGACTCTACCTTTGTCGTCCATCATGCCTGACGACGTTGCAGCACAGCCGAATGCTGCCGCACCCCCCGCTCTCCACTGCCCCGGTATTCCGAGGGAGTGCCACCCAGTCCTATTCAACGGCACTGATGAACAGGACGTTGAGGACTGGCTCGCTTTGTTTGAAAAAGTGAGTGTCAACAACCGGTGGGACGATAACGACAAACTCGGTCGCGTCCACTTCTACCTGAGGGGTGTCACGGAGCTTTGGCTGAACAACCATGAGGCTGAGATTACCACCTGGGCCTCTTTCAAAACGACCTTCGCAGACGTTTTCGGCCGACCGGCAGTGTGCAAGCTCTGCGCGGAGCAGCGATTGCGTGATCGTGCCCATGCAGTTGGCAGGAGAAAGTTTCACGTCTTACATTGAGGACGTCGTATAGGCCTCTGCCGGCGCTTTAATCCGACCATGTCCGAAGCCGACGAAGTCAAGCATATTATGAAGGGCATCGAGGACGATTCGTTCCTCATGCTTGTGGCGAAAGGTCCTCGAAGAGCCACAGACATCATTCAGCACTGCCAGAGCTATGATGAGTTGCGAAAGCAGCGCATTTCCACGCGACGTCACAGTTTCGACACGACCAGCACGTCAGCACTGGCTGTTGGCGCGATCTCTCCAGATCCGGTAGTATTGACGCACCAAATACAACAGTTCATCCGCGAGGAGGTTGCCGCCAATTGTCTATTGCTCCCTTTCTCCTTAGTAATAGTCATGGACTCCCCTCGTCACTGTGCCAAACCATTGAGGAGCAAGTATCCGAAGCTCTTCCGCTTATGCACCAAACACCGCATGTATCGGACCCGTTGAACTATGCCGACGTCGCGAGAAGGCCTTCATGTGCAGTGCCATACAGAACCGGCTCTCCTCAACGCCCTCATGTCTTCTATGCACCGTGGGCGCCGCCAAGCCCGCAAGTTTTGCTTTATCGACGTCCTGCCACCCTTCCCAATAATCCTTGGCGCACACTGGACAACCGACCAATATGCTATTACTGTGGTCTACTTGGGCATGTCGAGCGTTTCTGCCGCCGCCGCGTTCCTCGTCCAACTGCCGTTGAAGCCAATTACAGCTACGGCTATACAGAGTCGCAACAGCCAATGCCCTCCCACGCTCCTTCAAACACCTTATCGTTGAACCGCCGCACCACCCACTCTTCTCGATCACCCTCTCCGCGCCGGCGCTCGCTATCACCAATGCTTCGAAGCACCGCGCCCGTCCACACGGAAAACTGACCACCGCAGTTCCCGAGGCAAGAAATGTGCCACAGTCGAAATCTACAAGGCCTCGTTCCCAACCTGCAAACGAAATCCCAATCTTCATTGAAGGTGTTGCCGTGTCCGCCTTAGTTGATACTGGAGCTGCTGTGGCCGTGTTGAGCGAAGCAATGTGCCGCAAGTCGAAAAAGATTACGACTCCACTTTCTGGTGTTCCTTTCCATACAGCGAGCGCACATCACATACAACCTTCCGTCACGTGCACAGCTCGTCTACTCATTCAGGACGTTTTGTATGTGCTTGAATTCGTCGTCTTTCTGCACTGCCCGCATGACATTATATTGGGCACGGACTTTTTTTCCATGCATCATGCCATTGTCGATTGTGCCGGTGCCCAGCTTGAATTATCAGCACTTTTGGACATCACTCCTGCCAAGTCATCTTTTTCTCGTGTCGTCATCGCCGAGGACATGAACATCCCACCTATGTCGTCTGATATTGTGCCAATCTCCTGCGACTGTGCTTTCTCTACCGCCTTGTTTACGCCGTCAGAGAAATTCACTTCTCGTAAGCACTTTCTTCTCCCATTTCCTCTTATCACGATCTAAAACTCCTCCGCAACCATTTATGTCACGAACCTGCTTTCGGTCCCAACCACTATGTTCCGCGGAAAATGTATAGAACAATAGAACAACTTGAGGACATATATTCAGTCTGCCCTAACTCACTACCTGGTCGCACAGCAAGCCTCCATGTCGCGAGCGTTAATCTCGATACCACGGTCAACACATCTACCCCAGATGCCTTCCTTCCATCCATTGCTTCGGACATTCTCATCGTTCAGCGGACGCAACTCTTGAAGCTTCTCGGCTGCTTTCAGATGTCTTTCGATTACAAGCAACCCAGTTTCGGCAAAACAACTTCGATCGTTCATCATATAGACACCGGCAGCCATGCACCCCTGCGCCAGCGTCCATACCGCGTCTCTCAAGCTGAACGTCGGGTTATTGAAGACCAGGTGACTGACATGCTTAGCCGGGAAGTCATACAGCCGTCCCACAGTCCCTAGGCATCCCCGGTGGTGCTCGTGAAAAAAAGACGGTAGCATTCGCTTCTGTGTTGATTATAGGTGCCTTAACAAAATCACCCGCAAAGATGTCTATCCGCTCCCCAGAATTGATGACGTGCTCGACCGTTTGCAAGCAGCGGAGTTCTTCTCTTTGCTGGATCTTGGGTCAGGGTATTGGCAGGTACCTATGGATGAAGCCGACCGCCCCAAAACTGTATTCGTAACTTCTGACGGCTTGTACGAGTTCAACGTGATGCCGTTCGACCTTTGCAATGCCCCGGCCTCATTCGAGCGTTTTATGGACAACATACTTTGAGGTCTCAAGTGGCATACGTGCCTTTGCTATCTGGACGACGTCATGGTTTTTTCAAAAGACTTCGATACCCGTCTCCAGCACCTCACAAGTTTCCTGGAATGCCTCGCACAGGCTAGGCTACAAATAAATTTGAAGAAATGTCACTTCGCGGCACGGAAGCTCGTAATCTTATGGCACGTTGTCAGCAAGGACGGCGTTCTACCAGACCCAGACAAGCTCCGCGTGGTCACCGAGTTTCGTAAGCCATCGACACTGAAAGAACTCTGGAGCTTTATAGGGCTATGCTCGTATTTTCGACGATTTATTCGTAACTTCGCATCTATAATGATCCCATTAACACGCCTACTTGCCGACAGCCAAGGTATCTCGGCATGGTCGTTCACCTGTGACGACACATTTGCGAAATTACGTCATCTTCTAAGATTGCCGCCGATTCTCCGTCACTTCGACCCAGACGCCCCTACCGAAAACCACACGGACGCTAGTGGAGTCGGCCTTGGCGCTATCCTTGCGCAGCGAAAGTCTGGCTTCGATGAGTACGTCATTTCTTACGCGAGTCACACTCTGACCAGAGCTGAAGAAAATTATTCGGTCACGGAGAAAGAATGTCTAGCTATCGTTTGGGCAATCACTAAATTTAGAACTTGCATATATGGTCGGACATTTGATGTCGTGACTGACCGTCATGCCTTCTGCTTGTTGTCGTCTCTAAAAGACCCATCTGGTCGCCTAGCCCGTTGGGCGTTACGACTCCAAGACTACGACATCCGCGTCGTCTACAGGTCAGGGCGCAGACATTCAGACGCCGACACTTTCTCTCGATCTCCGCTTCCCCATGATTGTGCAAATGCGCCTGTTTCTACCTACCATACTGCCTCCCTCACACACGGTGACATGCCATCCGAGCCGCATCAAGACCCTTGGATATTGTCTTTAATGAAGTTCCTATCGAAGCCATCACCGAGTGCCACCAGTCGCTCGCTGCGGGGCACAGCCCACCATTTCACCATGTGCGATGGGCTACTTTACCGCCGCAATTACCTCAGTGAAGGTCGCAAGTGGTTGTTGGTGATTCCTCGCCATCTACGTGCTGATATTTTGCCTCGTTTCATGCGGACCCCCAATGCCGCCACGCTGGTGTAATAAAGACGTATGCACGCCTCCAGCTGCGGTACTACTGCCGTAGAATGTACCAATTTGTCCACCAATATGTGCGTTCATGCTCAAAATGTCAACGCCGGAAGAGTTCACCACATGCCGTCACTGGACCGCTTCAGCCGTTGCCCTGCCCATCCCGAGCTTTCGATCGCATTGGAATCAACCTTTACGGCCCACTTCCATACACACCTGACGGGAATCGCTGGGTGGTTGTCGCTATTGATCATTTGACACGGTATGCTGAGACTGCCGCGCTTCCAGAGGCTACATCACGTGAGGTCGGCTTATTTATTCTTCACAAACTTGTTCTTCGCTACGGCGCTCACGCGAGTTACTCAGCGACAGCGGATGCACGTTCCTCTCACAAGCCGTACAAGACCTCCTGCGTGAATACAATGTTGTTCATCGAACGACCACTGTGTATCATCCCCAAACCAATGGCATGACGGAACGCTTCAATCGCACATTAGGCGACATGCTGTCCATGTATGTATCTGCTGACCACACCAACTGGGACCACATACTATCATTTGTCACCTATGCGTACAACAGCATTACTCAGTCCACGACTGGATTTTCTCCCTTCTTTCTTCTATATGGCCGTGAACCCTCCTCATTTATGGATACCATTATGTTGTATTGCCCTGATACTTCAAAGTCTGCAACTCTCTCTGAAGTCGCCACCTATGCGGAAGAATGCAGGCAGCTAGCACGTTCGTTAACTACACAAGACCAAGCACATCAAAAGGACCGCCATGACGCCAACCTGCATCCCCAGTCATATTCGCCTGGAACATTGGTGTGGCTTCGCGTTGCCTTCTCAGCTCCAGGCTTTTCTTCAAAGCTGCTGCCTAAGTATGAAGGCCCCTACCGCATTCTGCGTCAAGCATCCACGGTAAACTATATTGTCGAGCCCGTACAGTCATTCACAGACCGCCACCGTCGCAGCCGTGAGACTGTTCACGTCGACCGACTGAAGTCGCACGTGACCCACCAGTCGTACCTGTGCCTTAGGTCGCCAGGTTGGCTCCTTTTTTGCGGGGGAGTGATTTGTAGAATGGATAGGGTGCAATTAGCAGTGCTTGCAAAAGACGAGGAAGAGAACCGTGGTTCGTGCTCGTGATAGGAAACGATCAGTCATTTTTTATTAAATTGTCGCCGTTTCGATTTATTCAGGCAAAGCATACTAGCACCACCTCTTCAAAGACTGGGCTTGCAACTATCACAACCTGATCTTCTTTCATTTGGAGCCTCTACACTGGGTTTCAGCCACAGGGATGTTTTATTCGCCGTTCAAGAATACATCACTGCGACTAAACGATTTTCTTGCTAAATTACGGTCTCACTATTTTTCTTTTTTTTTCTGCAAACTTGATATCGGTATTTCAAATCAAAATTAAGTTACAAAAAAATTGTAGGAATGATGCAATGCTGAAAGTTTAGGGCAAATTCTCCTTATAATCGGCCAATCCCCTTCTTTGGGTACGAGCCATTTGCACAGGAAAACAACAACAACAACAGCTCCGATTCCGATCGCCCAGTGCTTGACCTGTGTTCGTTTATTAATAAACGCGTCGCTGACTCAATGCTCAACGCGTACTACCAATATATATATATATATATATATATATATATATATATATATATATATATATATATATATATATATATATATATATATATATATATATAGAGAGAGAGAGATAGGTATGGGATATGGCACAACGGGAGCGTTCTCAACAAGGATAAATATATTTATTTCCCAACAGTTTCGGGAGGGGTCCTCCCTTCATCAGGGGATGAGTTATACTGACATGAATTTCCAAACGTCCACATACGTTTTTTATCACGTGCTGTTCAGTTCTCGACGTGTGCCGGGCCACCCAAGATTGTCGCCGCGGTGCCGGGAGTGTCCATGACGGCGTGCGTAAAGAAAGGGTTTCCCCGTAATGGGTCGGTCGGCATGCGGCGTGCGTAAAGGAAGGGTCTCCCGTTAATGGGTCGGTCGACTCTTTTAGGGGCGAAGCTCCTTAGGGCGTGGGCTGTGCGTCGCCTGTAGCCTGTATGTAGCCACCTCTAGTTTAGTTCTTGCAGTGTTCACTAGATGGCGGTACCGTCCCCTGTATGTAGCTACCTCTAGTTTAGTTCTTGCAGTGTTCACTAGATGGCGGTACCGTCTCCTGTATGTAGCCGCCTCTCGTTTAGTCCTTGTAGTGTTTACTAGATGGTGGTACTTATAGCTGATGATGAAAAGATGCAAGATGTTATAAACTAGAAAGCGGTACTTGTAGTTGATGAAAGACGCGAGATCTTATAAAATAGGAATGATGTCACATATGGCGCGTGTCATTGGTTGAAGGCAATCGTTCGATTTAGTGCGGCGACGTACGCTAGGGGGAGCGATGTAATAAAATCGAGCGGGCAAAATGTACAGAGGATTCATGGTTTACCAGGTTTACCTCCGGAGCTTCGCCTACTCATCATCATTCAGTTCGTGGATATGGCGGAATTTTTTTTACCTTTAATCTTCGTCCGTTTCCCTTCAATAGTCATCAAGTGGTAGGCGAACGAAAACACTTTGTATGTGCACGTGGAAAAAGGAAGAAAAGAAAAAATGAATGGAGAAAAAACGAAAACAAGAATGGACAGTGTACACGTACGAGTCAGTCAGAAAAAAGCATGGTCTCTAGCTATCAATCTTTGTCACCAATTTCCTCCTGGCTTACTTCTCGGAGGCAGTTGAGTTTACCGGGGTCCTCGTTGATGCCGGCTACTAATGTTCGAAATTTGAAAATAAAATATGCCTCACGCCATTCGCGCTCGCGTCTGTTTGAGAAACCGGACTGCAAAAGAGTTACGCTGATATTTTCAAAACTGTGGTTTGGCAGGTGCAGATGTCTAGATAAAGGTAGCTTCGGCAGTGAAGTGGCGTGGTACCGGTGATTATTGAACCGCAGCCGAAATGGCGTGTCTGTTTGGCCGATATATTCTTGTCCGCAGATGTTGCAATGTAGCATGTATATTACGTTACTGGAGTCACAATTAAGGCTTTCAGTTATGCAGACTTTGAAATCCGAGAAGTTCGCTTTGGATTCACGTGTTGTGACCATCTGTAGGCATACCTTGCATCGAGCTTTTCCGCAGGGATGGCACCCTGATTGAAATTTGGGGGTGGTTGTTTTTGCTCTGACAAGAATGTCCTTCAGATTTTTATCCCGGCGGTACACCACGTGAGGTGGCTTCGCGAAGATAGAAGTTAGTCGTTTGCTTTGCCTGATTATGTTGAAATGGTGGGACAGTATGTTGTTGATTCGTGGCGCTGATGAGGAGTAAGTTAGTACAAGGTTCGTTTGGGAAGTCGTTTTAGATACTCTGTTTGGTCCCTTAATTATATCATTCCTGTTCACGTTGCGAGCACGTAGTATGGCATCGTCAATAATGTCTTCCGGATAATTTTGTTTCAATAAGGAATGCTTTCGGTGTTCCGCGTGTCTGTCAAATTCCCGCATATCGGTGCATATTCTTCGGTACCGGTAGGCCTGAGAATATGGAATACCCGTTTTGCAATGCTTTGGGTGGCTGCTGTTGAAATGTAGGTACATTTGACGGTCTGTAGGCTTTTTGTAAAGGTTTGTTGACAAGCGGTCATTTTTGACCGTGACAGTGACGTCCATAAAGTTAATGCTAGTTTTGGAAATTTTGTGCGTGAATTTTATTGACGGGTGGCACTGGTTAAAATCCTCTATGAAGCGGAAAAGACTTCCCTCATCATGGTTCCATATCATAAAAATATCGTCTAAGTATCTTCTGTAGTAGAAAGGTTTCAAGGTGCGTCCCTCAATGAATGGGATTTCAAGTGAAGCCATAAAGGTGCTCGCGAAGTTTGGGGCCATTTTCGTGCCCATTGCAGTGCCACTGACCTGAAGGAAATGCTTGTCATTGAACTCAAAATGGTTATAATTTAGTACAAGTTCAAGAAGTGTAAACAGTACCTCGCCACTTACACTAGTTGATGAGTCAGATTTTACATATTCAGAAACCATAGCCGCTATTCCGTCATGGTGGGGTATGTTGGTGTACAGTGAGCAGAAGTCCATGGTCACCAGAAAACTGCCGCCTGGGATGTCGAGACTTGAAGTTTCGCAGATGAAGTGGTTTGTGTCCTTTAGGTAATAGGGAAAATTTGGGGTGATGTTTTTTATTAAGGAATTGATGAATTCTGATATATTTTCTGTTGATGTGCTGTTACTGGATACTATCGGACGTCCCGGATTACCTGCCTTGTGTATTTTGGGGAGCAAATAGAATCGACCGGGAATAGAATGGGCTGGCAACATTGCTTTTAACATTTTGCCGGTAATTTTCTCGTCCCGGCGAAGATTGTTTAGGGTTACTTTTATCTCCCTTTCAAATTCGGGAGTCGGGTCAGTTGGAAGTTCTTTGTAGAATTTTGTGTCCAATAGCTGTCGTTCCCCTTCCTTTAAGTAGTCCGACGTGTTTAGAATTACTATGCAGCCCCCTTTATCAGCCGGTTTGATAGTAATTTCAGTGTTTTTTCGTAGCTCATCGAGTGCCCTTCGTTCTGACTTTGATATGTTGTTTCGAAATGGCCGATTTTTTTCATACGCTCTGATGATATCTTTTTGAACTGCTGATATATACATATCGAGGTGTTTGTCCCTCTGCTCACCTGGACACCATGATTTGTCACCACCAATCACTCTATTCTCGTCCGTACAGTCCTTGCGATCATGAAAGTATTCACGGAGGCGGAGATTACGCGCAAAGTTATCGAGGTCTTGGTACAGTTCAAATTCATTGAATCTACCGGATGATGGACAAAAGGTTAAGCCTCTCGACAAAAGTTGAAGCTGAGCGGGTGTGAGTGTTGTGTTTGACAGATTGAGGACATTTTTCTCATAAGTTTTCGGCTGCTCTTGGCTATCACGTGGCACGGGAGTGTCAGCGTCATATTCGAGAGTAAGGATGTTTTGATTAGAATTGCACAGTAGTTTCGAGTTACCATTTTTCTCCTCAAATTTAGGTTGTGGTACGGGTGGTTCCTGGCGTGCTTGTACGGCCTCATTCCTATTTTCCTGTTGTAGAGCAGTGGAGCTACTGCAGTCCCGCTTGAATTTTCTATCTTTTACTATTGAAATTTCGCCTCTCTTTTTTAGTTCATATCTTTCCAGTTCTCTTGCCTCATGCTCTCCGAGATTAGATACTGTAAAGAAGAGGAAGTACTCCGGCGCAGGGGCAGCAGCATCGAGTGCGCAGCAGGGGCTCGAGCTCGGAAATTGCGGCTGGTGCATCGCCTTCCAAGCTTTCCAAGCATCAACCTTTCTGCTTAATAAATCTCCTTTATAACTGGTGGAGCCGTGCCGGGTACCGTCCCTTACACCTTCCCGCTACCATCCTGGAACTCCGTTCTCGACGGCTACCTTCTGCTATGCCGGACGCCGATCAGCAGACGCTTCCATCTCCTCCGGCCACCTGTCCAAGTAGTGTTCCTCAGCGGGAGCCTCCAATCTTCAGTGGAACAGATGACAACGACGTTGAAGATTGGCTCTCGACTTTCGAACGGGTGAGCGCTTTAAACAGATGGACGGACGCGGACAAGTTGACACGCGTGTCGTTCTACCTCGCGGGTGTGCCAGCCTTTGGCTTAGAAACCACGAGGCAGACGTCCGAACGTGGCCGCAATTTAAAACGTCGATTGTATCAGTCTTCGATCGACCTGCCGTCCGAAAACTTCGTGCCGAGCAACGTTTACGCACACGCGCACAAGAAACGGGTGAAACCTTCACAAGCTACATAGAAGACGTCGTCGATTTGTGCAGACGCGTGAACTCCGAAATGACGGAAGCTGAAAAATGTAAGCACATCCTCAAAGGGATTGACGACGATGCTTTTCAAATGCTGTTGGCGAAAAGCCCGACCACTGTTAACGACGTAATCAGCCTCTGCCAAAGCTACGATGAATTGCGGAAGCAGCGAGCTCTGACAAGACGTCCTCCAGCACACGATTTGGCATCGCTGTCTAGTGTGATCAGTGGTCATGACAAAGCGTCACTAATAGCCGAAATAAAAGCATTTGTCCGTGAAGAAGTTGCACGACAGCTTTCCTTGGTGCCTTTCACACCAGAAGCTACCACAACTTTACCATCTTCTCTACGTGACGTCATTCAAGGAGAGGTCGCCGAGGCCTACCAGCTGCTCGCGAACCTAATCTTGTGGCTGCTCCTCTCACCTACGCCGCGGCTGCAGCCATGCCAACTCGCAAGGCGCCTGCGCCTCCGTTCCAGCCTCGCGCGAGCTATCCCCCAGCTCCAGTTCACTGGACCAGCACCAACACCGCTAACCCGTGGCGCACCCCCGACAATCGCCCGATATGTTATGCTTGTCGATACCCCGGACACGTCGCAAGGTATTGCCGCCGCCGGACGCATATCACCAATGAAAACCACCGTGAGCCTTTCTTCCCGCTTGACTCCAACGCGCGATACGGTTCCTCCACTCCAATGCCAGCCCGCTACCAGGACGACCACCGCCCTCGGTCGGGACGTCTTCGCTCGCCCTCTCCACGCCGCCGCTCGCCTTCTCCTATGCGTCGACGACCCGCGCCTAACGAGGAGGAAAACTAGACGACGCAGTTCCTGAGGCAAGAACTGCGCAAGTTTCGGTTTGCCCAAGTCCTCATTTGTCACCTACCAATGTTATTGATGTGTTCGTCGAAAATGTCCCTACTGTCGCTCTTGTAGATACCGGTGCCGCTGTTTCCGTAATAGACGCTGGATTTTGCCGCTCAATTCGTAAGGTTACGACGCCTTTCTCCGGATTATCGCTTCGCACAGCCAGTGCTCAACCTGTTCAGCCGACCGCAGTATGTACAGCCCGCGTGACAATTCAGGACGCTCTGTATACGATAGAGTTCGTGGTTCTTTCATCGTGCTCCCATAATATTATTTTGGGATGGGACTTTTTGTCGCGTCATAACGCCGTAATCAACTGTGCTAGGGCTGAGGTTGAATTTTGCTCACTGGATGACCAAGCGTCCGTCGACACCCAGTCTGCCGCTAAACTTGTCGTTAGCGATGACACCTACATCCCTCCATGCTCTTTTGCGTTCGTGCCAGTTTCATGCAGCGCCATATCCGACGGCACGGTCTTCTTCACACCATCTCCAATATTGGTCGCCCGAAGAGCCCTCCCCCTGCCTTTTGCTGCTCTCGATCTTGTAGAAGGTTCAACCACAATGCCAATTTATAATCATGAGTCGTCGTCTTTATCGCTACTTTGTCACGAGTGCCTTGGCCACGTCGAGACAATCAGTTCTTCCGGAATTATATCCGTCCCCGATGAGGTGCCTTCTACATCCGTCTGTGAACTGGCTGTCGTCTCAGCGCCTGACTCAACGTCGGCAAACATATTTCAACCATTCATCGCTGCAGATTTGACATCTTCGCAGCGTTCACAACTCCTCACCATTCTTGACAGCTACCGCCATTCTTTCGACGTTGAACAACCATCTCTCGGCCGTGCCTTAGCAGTAGAACACCACATCGACACTGGGTCCCACTCACCGCTGCGACAACGACCATATCGCGTGTCCGCTACAGAACGCCGCGTCATTGCTGACCAAGTAGACGACATGCTTCGCAGAGGCGTCATTCGCCCTTCACAGAGCCCATGGGCGTCTCCGGTGGTTCTCGTCAAAAAGAAAGACGGTTCTATTCGTTTCTGTGTCGATTTCCGGCGATTGAACAAGATCACGCTGAAGGATGTCTATCCACTACCGCGCATTGACGATGCTTTGGACAGTTTGCAGGGTGCCGAGTTCTTTTCCTCGTTAGACTTGCGGTCAGGCTACTGGCAGGTGCCTATGGCGGAGGCCGATCGCCCCAAAACCGCTTTTGTCACGCCAGACGGTTTATATGAATTCACCGTCATGCCCTTCGGACTTTGCAATGCCCCTGCAACGTTCGAACGAATGATGGACAACATCCTGCGTGGACTAAAATGGAAGATATGCTTGTGTTACCTCGATGATATCGTGGTCTTCGCCCCTAACTTTGACACACACTTACGTCGCCTTCAGCACGTCCTTACTTGCTTAACTAACGCCGGTTTGCAATTAAACCTCAAAAAATGTCGATTTGCCATGCGTCAACTGAACATTTTGGGCCACGTTGTTTCGAAGGAAGGCATCCTCCCGTATCCCGAGAAATTGCGAGCTGTTACGGCGTTTCCTAAACCTGCCACCATCAAAGAACTTCGAAGTTTCATCGGCTTGTGTTCTTATTTCCGGCGATTCGTCCGAAACTTCGCGTCTATTATATCACCTCTCACGCAACTTCTCAGCAGCTGTAAAGACCTCTTATCGTGGTCCCCTGCCTGCGACGAGGCTTTCACCACCTTGCGACGGCTTCTCACGACGCCACCGATTCTACGCCATTTCGATCCTGAAGCTCCAACTGAAATCCACACCGACGCCAGTGGTGTAGGCCTTGGTGCTGTGCTCGCACAGCGTAAACCGGAACATCAGGAATACGTCGTCGCATACGCTAGTCGCACACTTACCAAGGCTGAGAGCAACTATAGCGTTACAGAAAAGGAGTGCTTGGCCATTGTGTGGGCCCTTGGAAAGTTTCGCCCATATCTATATGGTCGTTCTTTTGACGTCGTGACCGACCACCACGCGCTGTGCTGGCTTTCGACGTTAAAAGACCCATCTGGCCGCCTCGCTCGCTGGGCGTTGAAAATTCAAGATTACGACATACGCGTGGTTTATCGGTCAGGACGAAAGCATGCGGACGTCGACGCCCTTTCCCGTTCCCCCCTGTCCCAGAATGCCACAGCTGACTCCGTTGTGATTCCACATTGTCATCGCTTGACTTTGACACCATTGCTATCGAACAACGCAATGACCCGTGGACTGCGTCTCTTCTCAATCATCTCTCCGACACTTCTGAACCCCCAAAGACGCGAACGCTTCGGCGCCAAGCTCCACACTTCTCGATACGTGACACGCTTCTCTATCGACGCAACTACGCACCAGAGGGACGCAAGTGGCTGCTCGTCGTTCCACGAACCCTGAGGTCGCAGATTTGTTCCTCTTTCCACGCTGACCCACAATGTGGCCACGCAGGAGTCTTCAAGACCTACGAAAGGCTTCGACATCGCTACTACTGGCGTGGTATGTATACCTTCGTCCGCAACTTCGTCCGCTCTTGTGCCGAATGTCAGCGTCGAAAATCTCCACCACACGCCTCCGCCGGTGAACTGCAGCCTTTACCATGCCCTTCCCGACCCTTCGAACGGGTTGGAATAGATATTTATGGGCCACTTCCATTGACTCCGACTGGCAACAGGTGGATAATAGTTGCTATCGACCACCTAACGCGCTATGCAGAGACCGCTGCTCTTCAAACGGCTACAGCACAGGAGGTTGCCACTTTCCTACTGCGTCATTTTGTGTTGCGCCATGGAGGCCCTCAAGAGCTCCTCAGTGACCGCGGCCGCGCCTTCTTGTCCGAGGTCATTGAAAAATTGCTCGCTGAGTGTGCTATTGTACATCGCACATGTACCGCTTACCACCCTCAAACCAACGGGGCTACCGAGCGCTTTAATCGTACTCTCGGTGACATGCTATCTATGTATGTGACGCCTGACCACTCTAACTGGGACTTAGTCCTCCAATTCATTACATACGCCTATAATACGGCAACGCAAGCGACAACAGGCTTCTCTCCTTTTTACCTCCTCTACGGCCGTCACCCCTCCCACACCATTGACACCATTTTGCCCTATCGACCGGACGCGTCCGAGTGCCTACCGATCTTGGACGCCGCTAGACACGCAGAAGAATGCCGCCAGTTAGCTTGTCGCTTTACCTGCGATGACCAAAACAGGCAAAAAGCAATTCATGATGCCCAGACCTCAACTCCCGTTTTTCTTCCGGGTGCTCTTGTATGGCTGTCAGTGCCGCATCGCACACCTGGACTCTCTTCCAAACTTCTGCCAAAGTACGATGGGCCATATCGTATCCTTGAACAAACTTCGCCAGTAAACTACCTCATTGAGCCTCTTACGCCACCTTCAGACTTGCGACGTCGCAACCGCGAGGTTGTACACGTCCAGAGGCTCAAGCAGTACCACGGTTCAACGCCGCCTGCACAGGACTAAGTCGCCAGGATGGCTCCTTTTTTTCCGTGGGGCCATTGTAAAGAAGAGGAATTACTCCGGCGCAGGGGCAGCAGCATCGAGTGTGCAGCAGGGGCTCGAGCTCGGAAATTGCGGCTGGTGCATCGCCTTCCAATCTTTCCAAGCATCAACCTTTCTGCTTAATAAATCTCCTTTATAATACCAATTTCTGCGTGGCCTCCGTGACACTGTATTCGGCGGCCTTACGCTCACTATGGTCCGCAATGACCAAAGTCAGTTGCAAGGACGCTTCTAGTAATATTTTTTCCCACTTCCCCTTTTCTGCTTCACTTAGTGTAGACATTGAGGGGTTGCAGGCTAGGCGGAGGCCCTTAGGTGCAATTTCGTGAGATAGATATTTGGTTAGTTGTTCCGCGTGTTTTTCGTATTGCACCCGCTTTTCAATGATTTTCCTAATTGATAGAAATGAGTGAGACCATGTGTGTTTAAGACTACCCGTACCTTTTGTTTCCCCGTGTCATTTGGAAGCCGCCGCCTTGGTCTTCTCCGCATTCGTCCGCCTGGTGTTGTAAGGCCTCGCTGGTGGGAGTGGCGACGTCGTCGCTGCTGGGACCCTGGATGGCTCCTTGTGTCCCTCGGCTCCCTGTTGTTGAGTGGGTTTGGCACTGGAGTTTGCCGTGCAAGCCGTTGCCGCCGATCTCTGACTCACTGGTGGTACTCGCTGGCTCGCTGGTCTCGCTGGTGGTAGTGGCGACATCGTCACTGCTGGTGCCCTGGACGGCTGCTGGTGCCCTGGCTCGAGAAAGACATCTACCAAAACGTCTTGAAATGTGCAAAAGAAACATTCTACACATTCAGTTTTCTGAAATCTATAGTTGATGACGTCTACAGGTAATGACGAGTATCTGTTTGGCTTCCAGAAGCTCTATTTATTATAATCTACTCATATATAGTGGGCTAATATGAGAAAACAGATTCTCTTTGTGCTAGTTTGATTCACTGTGCATATTTGTCTTTCACATGTTATATGCTCCAGTGATCAATTGTTCATTTTCATATTTCTCTTAAATACACAGTACTCAAATTTGTATCACCCTCTGTAGATACTCCAAAAGTGGTCACTAAATGTCTATATTAAATAGTGTAATTTATTAAGGAGTTTTTTAACCGTCAAGCTTATTGATGCAATAGGTAAAAATATACATAAGCTTACTGTGTTGTTTGTGCTGGTCTTAACTGCGGTTTTTGTGCTGTTTCAGATGTGTCCACTCTCCTAAAAAGAAACAAAGATGCTGTATGCTTTGGATTTTTCCAGAAATGCGTTCAACAAGCCTCTTCTTACAAATCGCACACTATTTTACTCTGAAGTTAATACGCAATGAACAGTAAATTGAAATGTTGATGTGACCATGTTGATAGATTTCTGCTAAAGATTCAATTATGTAATACACGAGTGAAGGTGAAGATAGACTTTCTATAGAGTTAGCCAACCGAAATTGGGAAGAGCTGTAATACAGTTCGGTGCAGTGTGGGTGTCTCAGTCAGAGTAAAGAAATTGTCTCTTTTACAAAGCTCTGGTTCAAGTTAGGTATCGATAAAAGGGACTGTCTACCATACGGAAAAATTTTTTGATTGTGGCACAAATGAAAAGGGTGCTCATCACATCGGCAGCAACGAGCATACTTTCGTGCCACAAAAAAATCAGAATTTTAATTTGATGTTGAAAGTCAATGAAGGAACCACTAGCGACACCAACAGCGAATGTGGTCAATCTTGACAATCTATTGGTAGTATAAGAAATCTTCGCAGGTAGACTTATTTTGCTTAAAAACAAAACACATTTACCTTGAAATTGCATTTTATGCACTTGAGGCAGCTTTAAGTTCTGCCAGAGACCAATTTTTGCTTTTTTTTTTTGCATGTGTTCAAATAGACGTTCAATCGTGCTGCTGGCGGTGTGTTCGCTTGCCTGCATGCCTGCCTGCAAACAGTCGAGAAACGCGACCACGTTGTCATCCACCACCACTCATGAGAACAACAAAAAGCTTGGGGGTGCCTAAAACAACCACTAAGGTTTTTGTTTTATAATAACCAAACTTGATGAAGCCTGCGAAAACCGAATGTGGTTTCAGTTTTCGACTTTCACCGGCACCGACCAGTGTTATGGGCATTCATCCCACCGATGGAAGGAGACATAGCGCGTACATAAATATTCTGTTTTAAAAATTTCTATGCACTTTTTAGAGAAACCCCTGCAAGGTTCAGACAATTGACTTGGTACACATTTTATTGCGACACAAAACAGGAGAGCATTGAAGAACAGTAGACAGTCGCTTCAATTCATGTCTCTACACATTTGTACGTACTAAGAGAAACGGCTTGGTAACTGAATAACTGCCATGCTTGTTAGTGGCACCTTGATTTTGCACTGCAATATATAAAAAACATTAATACTATAAGCCAGCAGCAGCTGTCTGGTGTTACTTTGTTGTCATTTTTGGTGTAAAATCTTTAAGTATGTCTCTGTATACTGCTCAAGGGAATCTTGAAATAATGTAAACAAACTTTATTTTTTTCACTGTGCCACTTAGTGACCGAAATTTGCCCGAATGTGCCACGATTCACTTCGGTCACCCAACTTTATACCATTCCTAATTCAATCATTGATTTTTCTATAAATTCAATTTCCTCTGAGGTGGTGCCTATAAATACTTAGTGCATCAAGGTTAATGGATTGTTTCATAATATATCCACGGTAGCATGTTAACTTATCTGGCTTTTTCAGTGTGAAAAAATTTGTTGCGATTGTCTTCATTCAGTGTAGTTAGTTATACATTGTGATGAGGTGAAGTATCTACATGTGTGTGTGGTCATGTAAGTGTCTGAAACAATATGTGTTGAATATCTCAGTTTGTATTCTATAGTATCATTACGCTTTCATTCAAAAAGGGTGGATATCTTAATGGGAATTGTATGACCAGTGGTAGTACCTATAATACACAGTGCTAGTACACTATGCAGTCCACATAAATGTGCCATTAATGTTAACTGCCAAAAACTGTAATGCCATATGACTCCTTGCTTATGATATTTTGCTATTCTTTAGATTGTTTTGTATGAACTTCTTTTGCTCATATTTTGTTTCCTGTGTTTCATGTGTTGAAATATGAACTGAGTGGCTGTACAGCATCGTCCTAGAAAAAAAAGTACCATGAATACTTTAATGTGCTGGCAATTAATGTATTGATATAATACAAAGAAAGTTGGCTATTTAGGCATAGTATCAGATTGGCATTTAATTAAAGCTCCTGTGCATTCACAGAATGTTTTGCATGTGTTAACTCTGTGTGACTGAACATATAGATCTCACTTGTCTGTCTGCAGAAAATCTTTCGCCAACATCACCTGCTATAATTAAGGAAATGCTAAGTCACTCATATCTTACCTAAGCCTTTGTAAAAATATGAAAAATTTTTTACCGTGTTTTCAAAGGGCGAGATTAGTGTTACATTGGTTCTGATTTTAGTAAATTTTTTAATGATCGCTTCTGAATTTTTTTTTCTAGACCTGCCTCTTTGTCCTGTTTTCGTAGTGGTGAATTTAGCTTCCAATAATCATGTGTTGTAATAATGCGCAATAACTTGAACGATCAATGCATCGACAATTCGCTGCTAAATCACCTTGCTCAACCGTCAGCGCCATTGTGAATATTGGTGCATGGAAATGTTTTGCTTCATAACCTGTACCACTTGAAACGTTTGCACATATTCAGGGAGAAAAACTGTCATTGATAATTTTGAAAACAAAAACAGGGTCCTTACAACGGAAAAAAAAAAAGAACAACTGGTGGGCACCTGCAGTGAAGTAAGCTTTACAGGAATAGACCACCGCATCATGAAGGCTCACAAAAGGTGCATGTGGTGTTCTCCTGCTGAAATGAGGTTCGCACTACTTTCTTCAGCACAACTCGAAAAGTGATAACATGTGCCACTTGTTTTGGCTGTTTCATCCCAAATACCCATTGATGCAATCGCAAGGTGGGGCCTTAATGAGACAGTATGACAGTGTTTTGCTCCTTTTCCAATCACTCCCATGAGTTTTCTTGCAATAAACTAATGGCTTGATTTTAATGAAATTCGCCTTTCACTATTTCTTTGTAGTATATATTACTATACCACAGCCGATCATTACATTATCGGTACAAAGATATAGGCCAACCTACAAAGGGGTAAATGGAATACTTGAAGAGAGAAATGGCAACTTTTGTAAAACATGCTGTGTCACTGCATGGTCACTACTACAGTAACATGTGGTTTGCATAGTATGCTTTATTTACAAGGGCAGCAACCATTTGTCATTGCCTGGTGCGTTAATCTATTTGCAGAAAATCTGTGTGACATGGTTTTCATGGCTTTCTGTATTTCCTGTGGCTTTGCAGGTTCCTTGTCTTCGGAATCCCGTGAGGGGTACCATTCACTCGTGTCTGTCCAAGGCGGACTGCATTCCTGCCGACAGTGCACCTTTGTGACCAAGAACCGTGCAAAGATGAAGAGGCACCTTTGCAAACACACCGGCGAGCGGTCCTTCCAATGCCACTTGTGTCCAGCTGCATTCTTTCAAAAGGCTCATCTCACAGAACATATTCGTACGCACACAGGAGAGCGTCCCTATTCCTGTGATGTATGCAACTGCTCATTTTCGCGAAAATCGCACCTCATAACCCACATGCGTACTCACTAAGGAGAGCGTCCATATTCCTGCGACCAATGCAGCGCATCATTCTCGCTGAAAATGTCCTTTGTGAGACACATGCACAACCACACAGGGACGCGTCCTTTTTTCTGTGATCACTGCAGTGCATCCTTCTCACGAAACCGGGAACTCGTGCTGCATGTGTCTCGTTATCATAAAACCAACAGGCCGTAAATAGCGAGTAATTAACAAGCCTTCTTGGAAGAGAAGGAAGTGTGCAAGGTGGGCGAGAGTTTGTTGACTAAAGGTTACAGTCTAGATTTAGATCTGGAAAGTAACTTGATCTGGAAAGGGTGCAATGAGAGGCCACTTTGAGCTGTGACTATCTACACAACTGTGCTCCACTCTGAAACAACACATGCTCCATAAAAAAAAAAAAGGGAAGTAGCTTGAGGCACATGGGAATAAAATATTGTGCAGTCCCAAGTGGATGAAAAAACTTTCAGCTTGGTTGGGATCTAAACCATGGTTCTCGAATTAGGTGTTTTATGTTCGACATAAAGCGGTATTGCTTTTATATTCGGCATAGTTTGTTTGCTTTGATGTCATGAGATTGTATACCTTTAAAAAGCTACATATGTTGATTTTATTCGTAAGCCTGCTTCGGCATTTGTTTAGGGAACTTTGCAAAGGTCGCTTTGCTTGAATGAACTCAAAGACAACAGTGTGTGTGTGCATGTGTGTGTGCGCGCGCGTGTGTGTGCATGTATATATATATATATATATATATATATATATATATATATATATATATATATATATATATATATATATATATATATATGAGATATAACAGACAGTAATGCCAAGGAATGTATAGGGGAAGTTATTAGAACCAATGGAATGTAAATAAGAAGAAAGAAGAAAAAAAAAGTGGATGAAAAAATTACCAGCTGTGAGCATCGAACGCGTTATTCGAAGGTCGTAGGTTCGTTTCCTGCTCACAGCTGGTAATTTTTTCATCCACTTTTCTTTCTTCTTTCTTCTTATTTACATTCCATTGGTTCTAATAACTTCCCCTGTACATTCCTTGGCATTACTGTCTGTTATATCTCATTAATATTGTGTTAAAACACGGAAATACGAGCCATTAGGTATACACTTCTCTCTCTTATATATATATATATATATATATATATATATATAAAATAAGGGAAAGAAGTGTATACATAAGGTCGCATAATTCGAAGGTCGTAGGTTCGATTCCTGCTCACAGTTGGTAATTTTTTCATCCACTTTTCTTCTTCTTATTTACATTCCATTGGTTTTAATAACTTCCCCTGTACATTCCTTGGCATTACTGTCTGTTATATCTCATTCATATTGTGTTAAAACACGGAAAAACGAGCCCTTATGTATACACTTCTTTCCCTTATTTCATTTAACGAGGGTCTCGTACTGGCAGACTTGGTGTGTTTAGGTTGTATAAGAGGGACAATTAATCAGCTGCCCGCTCATAATAAGTTCACGTGCTACGTGGCGCCAAACATGCGCATAAGAGTGTTTTCACACTCGTTGTTTGGCTTATAGATGGCGCTGACTGTCACTCCTACTTCTAAATTCACAGATAAACCCCAAAAAGTGGATGGAGGGAGGGCCGCTGTGATAGCTCAGTGGTTTAGAGCATCGAACGCGTAATTCGAAGGTCGTAGGTTCGATTCCTGCTCACAGTTGGTAATTTTTTTCATCCACTTTTCTTTCTTCTTATTTACATTCCATTGGTTTTAATAACTTCCCCTGTACATTCCTTGGCATTACTGTCTGTTATATCTCATCTATATATATATATATATATATATATATATATATATATATATAATATATAATTAGGAAATTAGGAAACAGAGGGAATGTTATGTTGGATTTTGCATAATTGATAAACGATAAATATTTTAATGTTAAAATGAAGAAAGGAGCTCTCGCCGTATTTAGTACTGACTTCTTGAGTTGTTGTGAAAATGTAGAAATGTACAGTCGACCACGAAAGTTTACAAACCATGGAAAAAGCCTCTTTGCCACACTTACGCAACGTCAGAGGCAACTGAAGGCAACGCTGTGCCCAAGAAGCATACCTCTCTAAATCTATGACCGTTGTCTTTTCTGATTGGGCTCAAATAATTTTCACTTTTCAAGTTTTAAATCGATGTGCTTTTCTGGCATCTGGGTCTATGTGCCTTTGCCTTGTAAGCAGTCGATGAGTGGAACTGTTATCCATTGCAGTCTTTGTCAGAAGGGGATACCTAGCCAACGAAACGCTTTTGGAGGCACGCTACGATTGGCCGCGAGATCGAACGGCGTTAACGCCTGGCAGCAACTGGCTGAAGCATGCAAGTGTGGATTGCCCCGTGCGTCGTCTGCTAGCAGCGTTTTAGGGGTTCGGTTGTGATTGAAAACAAGGGTCTATGGCCAACTACAGCACTGTAGTTTATCTGTTATTCGAGGAGCCTTAGGTGTGTTTATCTGGCCGTGGTACGACTGTATAGAAATAATAATATTGCATTAACTGTGACACTTCTGTACTTAAACTGTACATAAGACGGAGGTGCCATGCGCAATGGTGTGCTTAAATTTAGGAAAGCAGTAAAGAGTCGAGACATTCAAAATTAATTCACACGGAATCCCTTACATTTAATGTTGTATAGTTTCACTGAAATTCTCGTCTTTTTTACAGTGCCTTGAGTGTTTGTGTGGCGTTGTTATTGACTGATGGAAAGCAGCGCTCATAGGAAAACAAGTTACGAAATCGGATATCCAACATCCTACATCCAACATAAGATATACATTCTATCCATCCATCCACCTACATGTCTTAGCAATAAAATGTATTTTTCAGCATGACGTCCTGTTTGAAAGCATGCTGTGAGTGACATTTGTGGCACGACATGCCACTCAACCATTGGCCCATTTCCAGTCATGCTCACTTTTAGCATTGCCTCCTTGAATGTCAGCGTTGTAGAACCTTGATTTTCCATTGTCCTTAGGGAGCATGTCAGTGGGTAGTCTATGGGAGTGTACAGTATTTTCTTCTGACAGTGCATTATGAAATTTTTCAAGCCAGCATTGTAAGGAAACATGTTGAAGGGACACTAAAGAGGAACAAGGACTTGGTTTAGATTGAAACACTGCGCTATGAGAAATCTAGTGCCATTCGTGTCACTATCATAAGTTCATTATTAGTGTTGTAGTTGTTATGAGCTGTTATTAATACTGTTACGAGATCAAAATTCGGGTCACATGCAGCGATGTAATTGTCCGCCGTCGCAAGTGTCCGTAACTACTATCGTGAAATAAGAAAAAAACCTAGCACCAAGGACACAGTGGGGCTCAAACCAAGGTCCGCTGCCAAGGCCAGCCCAGTATTCTATGACTGAGCAACAGCATTTCTTGGGACTTGTTCACTAACTTGCCTTAGGCAGGCTTAATGTGGGGAAAGGAATTGTGTTAATATCAGTGATAAAGTGCTTTAGAACAGCAAAAGAACAACGAGGTGTCACACAATGCGAATAGCATAAGGATTGGGGCGACCAACGCTCCAACCCATTACAAAAGCTTATTTTTGATCACCTATTAACTGTGGTGCATACCCACTTGAGGCATAAATTCCTCATCATCGTCAACCACTGCATGAAGAATTGGCACAATATTGCTTGCAAGAGTTTATCAGATACAACACTTCTTAGAAGAACATAGCGAATGCTGGTCTAGTAGCCAGAAATACTTATTATTAATGCTGGTAGTGGGTTCCCAGAAAGTGTTCCTGTAGCAGTTACCCAATGAATGTTTAGAAAAGGCTCTGAAAGGCTGCTCTTCTAGCTTTTGCTGTGACTGTGCTGCACCCTCCGCGCAGGCCTGGCATTTTTTAAATTTCGTGCCAAGACCTCTGTGTTACAGAAGAAATTCAAAATGTATTATCGGTATTTTTTTGGCACTGGCACAACAAATTTTCTAAAACATCATTTTCTATGTCTGTTGCACCCACATATTATAATGTACTCAATTTTTATAAATTGGAAGCAACGTAGGACCCAGTAGACGCGTTCAAAATTTCTTACATCGCTGTGTTTGGTTCCGAAATCTCAAAGAGGCGTTGCCACCCACATTTTTTTTTTTTTGCGCGTTGTCTCACTTACTTAAGCATGATTTCATGGTAATAGTGGTGTTTTCAGGATTATGAAGTTGTCCTTTACTAATATGCAAAAACTGTTTTGTTTTTTAATGCCCCTCTTAATGAATTTATCTCTGCCAAAGTATGAATGATTTCTCTAATTTCTGGGGCTTGTTTACTTTTTTTTAGCTAAAAAGCCCATTAATTTGATAAATTGCAGATTCCTTTATGAATCATTTTGGTAACATAATGAATAGGTAAAATTTATTTATGTTCTTATTGGTTCACATAAATATTCTCACCTATATGCTCATATTTATTTCATCACTGAAAGGCTTTAGTCAGCTGTCAATCTAAGGTATCTCTGTACCTAGTTTGTGTCTGCAATGACAATTAGATGCTGCCTCGACTCAATTGCTGTCTTGGACTTTGTTTTGTCACTCCCAATGCAATTTCACAAGACAATGTCCAGCATGGTCTCCTAGCTCATCATTTTCCACGATCGGCTTTTGTTAACCTACACTTTTCTTACTTATTTGAAAGTGTCCTTGTAATTTCTAAAAAAGCGTAGCTTTGGGATTCTTATAGTAAACGCAGAATCTTCTTTTTTTTAATTTTCAGATTACACATGCAGTAGATGGCACCTGATGTACGAACTCCTTACTTGGATAACTACTGGCATACTTTCTTGCTTCGTAGGGCTTACCAGAACAACTTGGTATCTGGCCAGAATATTGGTGACCACATTGTTGTTTATTTTGTCTTTCTTTCATTTCAAGACAGTGCGTGCGCAAGAAATACTGAAAAGTCGTTGCCGCTTCCTCTTTTGTTAACACTCTCTTCGAATCGTACATGTTTTCATATTTTATAGTTGTTTTTTTATTTGTTTATCATCATCACTGTAGCAGTGTTCAGAGTACCTAAAAAGACTTACTTTTTCAGTGTTTTTAAACTATTCTTGTGCTTATGCCATGTTTTCTGTATGAATTTTGTGCCCTGAACATGCTTTATAGCAGATAGTACGAAGCCAGTGTTCAGAAGTCAACTCCAGTATATCTTGAGATCACTAAACAGTTTTGTGTACTTTACGATACACGAAAGCATGGCAATTCAAATCCCCGACATGGTGCTTCCACTCTTCCTTTGTACTCCTGCATTAAAAATGCATACTTCCTTAAGAATACACCTCAAGATAGCAAGTGTATCAAAATCTTACGTGGTCCTGAATGTGCACTTACGACATTGTGAGCAGGTTGCCGTCGCTAATAATCAATGAGCGCAGGTTTATTTGTTTGTTGAAAGTATATTTCTTGCATCTATGCTTTTTGACATGCATGCACCACAATGAGTGTTTTCAACTCCCTAAAAGAACGTTGAAACTGTGATCTGTATCAGTGAATGTCTCTCCTCTTTTTTTTTCCTTGTTATTGTGTCCATTTTTCGGTGAAGGGCAGAAGTATTTGTGTGTATACTGTGTAAGTATTTGCTGGTTTCAACAGTGATCTTTGTCCTGTTGTCGCATGTGTCTGTTCTTTATGTGTGACATCCAAGACGTTTGTAGCTTCCAGAAGTTGTAACATATGAATCCCACCAGCCTTTCCATACAAATAAATTATCTTTGCCCTGTTATGTCACTAGTTTGTTTAGTTATGAATCGGTAATCGAGATGGTAGTACGTACATGATCTCTGGCTGCTGCCTCTGATTGATTGTATTGAAACAGGTGAAATCAGGCCTACGGTTGTCATGTTTTTACGAAAAATCATCCAGACTGGGTAGCTGGTATTGCCTACTCCATTACTTTTGCAAGTGTCCTAAGTAATGCTTATTTTTATGCAAGTTTAGCGTAGGTAAAACAATTTCTAGGTGACTTACCATTGTCTTGTAGTGTTTCTATTTGGCCCTGTCCTCCTTCCACTTTCAGTTCTTTTGCCACGCTGTTGAATCAGTCGGATGACAAAAGTGACATTCATCATCCGACTATATTTGTCTTTCTACTTTGACATTATCTGAGGTCCAGTCATTTTGTAAGGGCACCTCAGTGTGGCCATATTTTCTCCTGCCCTTAAACTTGGCACCATATTCACTCGGACCCATTTCTTTTTATATACCATTTATAGTTTGTGAGGGTCATTGCATTTATATCGTGTTTTATATCAGTTGGGAATTCTGTGATCAGATGATGTAAAATGTTTTGATGATTGAATTGCATGTGGTGCTTCAAGTTGAATTGTGTGCTATTTTAATTATTTATTGATAATAAAGGCACCTTTTAAGTGTGCCTTCATAGTCTAGCGGCCTTAGTGGTTTGGTATAAACAGCTACTCTATATTCATAAAATTTAGGATTTGCACATGTGTAAAACCATACACAAGTGTAAGTGGTGAATACTTTCCTTCTAATATTGCACATCACTTTATCTGTTTGTTCTAGCAGTATAAAATCGATGTAACGCATGTGCACCATTTGCGTTATGCATCAAGTTGTGACGGTGTTTTTCTTCAAAAAAAGCTTCTGCACTAATGTAGGCATCATAAAGTTTTTTTTTATTAATATTGTTCAGTTTTTTACTAAGTGCTTTCTGAATTTTTATTTGCTTGATATGGTCCAAAATAAACTGATGGTAATGCTGTCCTGCATCATGTATACATTTCCTTTAGAAAAAAATGGGGGGGGGGGAGGGCACAATAATTTAAAAGCTTCACAGCCTACTATCGCGGCACATTAGCACAAATTTGTTGCTCTTTACCAGGCATATGTGAATGTCATTCAAATCAGACAGATTTCTTTGAAATGGTGGAGCTTGAGAATGACCAATCTTGAATCTTTGCAAGGTTACTATTTCAGCAACTTGTAGCTATGGCAGGCAAATGCTACCATGCGTCTCAATTACAAGGCCAGCCTCCCTTGTTGATGGCCCCGTACTCTTGTCTGATTCCGTGTATTTTGTGGATGCATGGCTTCCATTGCCTTGCTGTTCTCTTTGTGGCTCTGCAGGTTCCACGTCTTCGCCTCTCTGGCAGTTCAATCGTCTCTGTGCAAGGTTCTGTGCCTTTATTTGCACAAGTAAAAATCTAAGATTAGAAAACCGCCCCGAAGTGGTGGTCTAGTGGCTAAGGTACTCGGCTGCTGACCTGCAGGTCGTGGAATCAAATTCCGGCTGGGGCGGTTGCATTTTCAGATGGAGACGAAAATGCTGTAGGCGGTATGCTCATATTTGATTGCACGTTAAAGAACCCCAGGTAGTCGAAATTGTGTGGCTTCTCGCGTTACCATTGGACCTTTTTGCCCGTATTTTTCACCAGCCGAGTCGTCCAAAATCTGCACCCTTTTTGGTGGGTGGGCCACTGAGACTTCGTCACCTGATTTGTGGCATGAGTAGTCCCCGCCTTTTGGACCTCAATGTAAGGGTGTACAGTTCTATCTCTGTACAGTTCTATCTTTCAACTATCATGTACGTAAACCTTCGTTCTTTCTCTGTTAACGCTTCCCTTCACTGGCGAAGATCAGCTATGCGGACGACGGCGGGGAGCCTGCTACCCTAAAGATACCCGCCGTACCTGCCATCAACCTTCGACCCTTAAACAATATATATATTTACAAGTGCGATCAAAAGTGTGCAGATCACTGGATCGCGTGGCAGAATGCATTGTCGCGCCAGCTCGTGATGAGACATCTGCTGCAGGGCGCATGCGCGTCCCGTCCGATCTCTTGGTTTCTCATGTCGCTCAGTTGTGTGCGGTTACGGTGCTTGTAGCCAAAACGACAACTGGGTGTCACTTACTTTGCTCAATGGAATCTGTGCCGTTCTTTTATGTAGCGGCTGCGACGAGGCCGGTTCAAGCACCAGGCTCCCGTTGTCATTCATACCGGTTGATTAGGATAATCAGGCATAGTTGGCATTGCACAACCCAGCGAAGCCAAACGCACAAAATAAATTTTCTCAGGCCAGCTTGCCTTAGTCGGGCTAATCCAAGTTGCACCTAAATGAGCTTAGTTAAGTCGAAAGTTAATTTACCCAGAATAATCAAATGTAGTCGAGTACTTTATGACCTAAATAAGTCGGCGTAAGTAGGTTAAGTTAAGCCCAGTCCAGCCTGGTGTTTTCAAGTTAAGTGAAGTAAAGCTTAGATGAGCCGAAGGTGAGTCGAAATACGTATAGCCGAATCTAATTAGGCAAAGTTGGTCATGCTCATCCTTAACCTAGCCGTGCGAAATTAGCCTACTCAAGGAAAACCTTATCGTGGCCAAATAATCTATGCCGACTTCTCCATGTGCCCGTAGAAGTCAAGGCCAGGAAGATACTAATTAATCTCTACCGACCCTGTACTGATTAAGATAGTATATGCATAATTAGTGTTAATTGATATCAAATTTAATTATACCCGAATATGAGTCTGAAACCTAAATTAAGTACCCCCATACTAGAATTTCAAGTGGCATAATTAGCCTAAATATGCCTAACAAATATGTATAGGAAAACACAAAAGCAACTAAAAATCTGATTAAGCTTTGTTGGTCATAGCATAAGCCAACCAATTGCAATCTAAGCATGAATTAGGCAGCATCCTATGAAAACTCAAATAATTAACATAGTTGTGGTCGAATTGTCATAAGCTTGGAGAATCCAAGCTTAGCAGGAGGCTGATTTCTCCTGACCGAGTCGAGTCTCATTTACCTAAACAAAAATCTAATTAGCCTTAACAGTATTAAGATGTTGAGTAATGTGCATGACATCGAAGCTCACCCGAAGTACTCGACTAAGCTTACTTACGCCTGACCCATATAGGTCGTCAAGTGCTCGACTACATTTGATTTATTTCGGCTACACTAACTTTGGCTTAACTGAGCTCATTTAGGTGCAACTTGGACTAACCCGACAAAGTCAAGCTGGCCTGAGAAAATTTAATTTTGTGCGTTCGGCCTTGTCGGTTTGTGCGGTGCTCACTATGCTTACTTATCCTAATCGACCGGTGTCAATAACAGAGGTTTTTAGCAAGCTCCGGAAACACCGTATGCGCGTACAAAGGTCGCGCATGCGCGCTCGTCAGCCGGTTCTGTGTTGCCGCCTTTCCGTAACGTGGTTCAGCAGCTGCTAAAAAAAAAAAAAAAACCCTCTAGCAACGCGAGCCGGCGCTTGAACCAGCCCCGTCGCTACGTAAAAGAACGGCACAGGTTCGATTGGAGCAAAGAAAGCGACACCCAGTTGTAGTTTTGGCTATGAGCGCCGTAGTCGCGTGCAACAGAGCAACATGAGAAACCAAGTGATAAAACGGGTGCCCTGCAGCAGGTGTCCCGTCGCTAGCTGGCACGTCGATGCTATTTGCCACGAGATCCCGTGGTCTGCACTCTTCCGATCGCACCGGTGCCTTGTTTGCATATGAACGCTAATGAATGCCTATTATTCACTTCTGTTCATGCTAAAACGTTACTTACGTGTCTTTTATTTCATGTAAACATCGATTGAGTTGCAATGAAACAATTTATTGCCGCATTTTTGTGGAATCAGTGTTGTCGTTACTCTCGGCGAGTAAGCGGCAACACTCACTTACTAAACTAAGTATGCCAGATACCTGTGAGCTTCTAGTAAGTAGTTCACTGCATTGTTCTATATGGAAACGAGAGAAATTGAGACAGGGAGCCGCTACAACGAGCGGGAACAGCCATGACGCAGAAGCAGACGATGACTATGTTGTCTGCTATGCGGCATGCAAGCCGCCTTATTGAAACGCCCTGGTGCTATTGAAAGCTATTTTATTTTACAGGCATATAGAAATTGTATGAACTATATTCTTAATTAATATTTGTTCAAGAAGTTGTAGAACTATAAAAACTTGCGCTATAACTATCATGTCATACCAACTAGCCCAAGCTGCCATACTTCTTAGCTCTCATCGCGTTCAATTTTTGGTTCAATATTTGACCCCTCCCGAAACTGTTGGGAAATAAATATATTTATCCTTGCTGACAACGCTCCCGTTGTGTTATATCCCATACCTTCATATATATATATATATATATATATATATATATATATGGCAGCGTCTCGTGCGCCGCGCGGCGCTCCAGCCCATGACCTACTACACTCCTGACCTGTTCAGATAGCGGGGTTCCTATGGGAGCGCGTGTCCCCGCTCTCGTTCAATCGCTCGCCGTAGGTGGCGCTACCTATAACCTGTTCGTCTGTTTCTTTACGGTTGTTTTGTAGGCGCTGGTATAAGAATGCCTGCATTCTGTAGTGAACTGGCGGCATATATGTGACTATTTCTTCCCATACATTGCTGGTTAAGCAAGGTGTTCAGAGCGCTTGAGTATTTATAGCACACTGGTTGACAAACGTGGGAACCCGTAGATTTACACGATGTAGGGCAGCCTATGCGTGGTAGCGTGCATTTTATTGCAAAAAAATTCTGAATGTCTTTTAGTATTATTATTTCTGAATAATTCTAAATTTTGGATCATAAATACGCACTACGAGTGCTTTGTTGGTCAAAATTTGACCACAAAGAGTGAAGATGACGTCAGCGAGCAGGTGCTGACTAGCGCCACGCCGCTCGTAGGTGACGGCCCTAGCGGCAGAAGGTATGAACTAGAACGTGGGCGCTGGAAGAGGTGCTCTCTGGGCAGGTCAGGAGTGTAGTAGGTCATGCTCCAGCCATCCCCACACAGAACTGGCTGCTGCGCCGCACGGAAGTGACGTCACTTTAAAAAAATTAACGTAAAGCTATTTAAATGTGCAAATAATTACTTTATAATGCAATAAACTTACAAAATTGTCATTAAACAAGTGTGTAACGTGTTTTTATAGTGCATAAATAATTATTAACGCATTGAATAAAAATATTTGTTTTTGTATACTGTTTTTGTAATATTAGTCTATATTGCTCAATTTAACAACCTAATAAATTATTTGTTGGTTTATGAGTATTATTAAAAGGAAAATAAGTTGATTGTTTGTTCTGTGCTCGAGGGTGCAGCGGGTTTGCCCCTGGTTTCGGTTTGGAGCGTATTTTGATCCTACGACTACCCTAATACAGTACATGTGTACAGTATTGTACACATACAGTACACATACGTACAGTATCGCACACAATATTGTACAGTACATGTGTTCGTTCTACATCGCAATGTGCCATGTCAACAGCATTCGCCGAACAGGGTGTGATAAATCTGCATTGCAACGTCAACAGAGTGTTTCTTTGATAGACCGAGAGGAAATCGGTGGTCTGGCGTCAAATTAATGTGCATCCTTGCCTGTCGACAGAGTGTTTCTTTTGTAGACAGAGAGGAAATCTGTGGTCTGGTGTCAAATTAATGGGCATGCTTGCCTTTCGTTCGCGAAATCTATGCGTCCAGTGACGCTGTTCTGGTACCACGTCTACTGCGGCGCGTTTTTCTGTCATCAGAGCCTCAATAAATAGCGTGAACAGCATTGCTTACCCAGTGGTGGAGGAAACGATGCAGTCAGTTGCATCGTTTTCGCTTACGGGCCTGGAGTTTTGTGTGTCCTTGTACGTCTCGGCAAGAAAGTGCATCGATTGTTGAACAAGCGTATAAATGTCCTATTCTGCGAGGATAATCAAACATTCGAAATCAAAGGAGGCGGCATTCAGGAAGATCAGTCCAATATGTGCTTAGGAGAAACTTGTTAACTTGTGTCGCAGACAGTACATTGTTGTTATTGATTTCAGCAGTGCTCTGAGGGACGAGGATCTTTCAGTGCGCTGCTAAAATCAAGAATGCGATCCAACTTGCGTATGCAATTTTCAGTTTTCATGCAGCACATTATTGATCGCCTTATATGAAAAAGTTAACAAAAAGTCATTTATGTACGTGCTATGCATGCCACGTTAAGCTTCTGTGCTAACTATACCCTTGCACTGGATATTAAAATGTTTACATGCTTACACTCTGAGGAAGAGATGGTCCGCTTATTTCTTTTAAACAAATCTGGAATGTTGGCCATGTTGTCGCTTGTGCCTCTAGACCAGGTAGTCGTGTCTGGGCCACCAAGCAAACCAGCTTGACCTTCCTCATGCCCAGGGTTACACATCTTAATTCATGCGGCTACGATGTGCTGCTGCACTTCCACTAAGTAAGAGTTGAATATGTTCGCAAATAGACTGCCATATAAAGCACTTGCAGGTGCTCTTCGGTTTTCTTTTTTAGCGTGTTATAGTGCAGCGATTGGTTCGCAGGTAGGACTTGCAAACCTTGTACAGCTATGGACAGCGCTGACTATTGTAGCTTCGTATGCATGTAGAAACCTTTTCCAAGTAGAAAGGTTATTATCATCAACATAAGAGAAAGGTATACAAGCTGTTTTCATCCAACCTTTCTTCACAAATGAGATAAAGATGACTAACCCATTACTACTTGAATTACCAGCCATACTGTACAGGTTGCCATCCATTTAATTAATGCAACACCCAACATTAAAACCACACTAATTCATTAATTTCACCTGTGACGACAATGTTAGTACAGTCAGCATTAGGCCGGCAATCGTGGCACTGCACGAGAGCCTCTTTTAATGTTGCCTATAGCAGCTAGATTACAAAAGCACTACAATTTTGTCGAAAAACTCACATGATCTACGAAGTCTTCACGTCTCGCTATTGAGGTGACCAGGGCATGGTTGGAAGTGCTGCGATCATATGTCTGACTAAGGAGCTGAAGTGCTTGCTTCATGTGTGATGCCTGTATTGCGTTGATTTGCTTGCATCGGATCCATGCATTCATTGTGCACGATGACCTAAACTGATACGACACATGCATTTCAATCTCTCATAACATAGACAGATTAAGAGATGCCCTTCTTGGCTACTTAGTTCATAACTGAAGCTCAACAGTGGCAGGACAAAAACATGTGGGTCTAAAGGACCGGGCAAAATCCTCCTGACCTTATATGATGGTCTACTGACAAATTTTGTCGCCTCCTCACCTACGCCAAATTTAGTGTTAGTTATAAACGTTCGGCGATTTTAAACTTCCAGGCTTCAGTTTTGTCACTTTATCTATCTTGGCTAGTGATAAGGTAGCCCATGCCTTACTATAAAAGCTTGTTAAGACTTTCGCCTAACTCAGTTTATCACGAAGCCTATACAAATTGTAGGTTCTGATTTTGATGAGATAAATCTTGAAACTTCTTTTTCTGAGAGCCTTTTAGCTCTATGTTCTCCCCATTTTTTTAAACAAAATTAGACGCCGTTCAAAACTACCCGAACTCATGATATGACACATACCTGTTACAAAAGTATGGTGTAGTAAATGTGCATTTTTGCCTCAAAGAGCCAATAAAAAGAAGAAACAAAAATGTCTGTGTAGGTCTACACTGTGCCCTATTAATCCTTGGGAATTCAACGGCAAGTGATATGGATTATAGAAAAATGCTCAAAGCCTCAAGCCGTCAGTTGAGGTGCTGTGCACTATCATCATCAGCCTGACTACGTCCACTGCAGGACAAAGGCCTCTCCCATGTTTCGCCAGTTAACTCGATCCTGTGCTTGCTGCTGCCACTTTACACCCACAAACTTCTTGATCTCATCTGCCCACCTAACCTTCTGTCTCCCCCTAACTCTCATGCCTTCTCTGGGAATCCAGTTAGTTACCCTTAACGACCAGCAATTGTCCTGTCTATGCACTACATGCCCAGCCCATGTCCATTTCCTCTTCTTGATTTCAACTATGATATGCTTAACCCCGTTTTGTTCCCTGATCCACTCTGCTCTCTTTTTGTCTCTTAAAGTTACACCTACCATTTTTCTTTCCATTGCTCGCTGCATCATCCTCTATTCAAGCTGAACCCTCTTTGTAAGTCTCCAGGTTTCCGCTCCGTAGCTAAGTACCAGCAAGTTACAGCTGTTATATATCTTCTTCTTGAGGGATAGTGGCAATCTACCTGTCATAACATGAGAGTGCTTGCCAAATGTGCTCCACCCCATTCTTATTCTTCTAGTTACTTCAATCTCTTGGTTCGGCTCCGTGGTTATTACCTGCACTAAGTAGACATAGTCTTTTACTAAAAACTCGCGCTCAGCTTGACGACTTAACTCATCGCCGCAGAACTGCCCGCCTTTCGCTTCTCCACAAGCTCTATCATCACCCATACCTTCACCGCATTTTCCAAGCACCAACAGTCATCTTTCCACGCACAGACCATATCTTCAAGATAAAATGTATAACTTGTCACTCAGCTCATTACGCTAATTCCTTCATTCCCCGAACAATAGTTGCATGGAATAGCTTGCCATCCCACATTGCCACTCAAGCAGATTTCCCAACATTTAACGAACTTTTACTCAACATTTCCGATTAGATATCCACCGCGCGTACTCTCATTAAGCTTCTTCATATGTACATCAGTGTTTATTTTTCTTGTTATCATGTGTTAATGTTTTTCACGACCATTGTACACGCTTGATTTGTATTATTTATGTGTTAATTACGAACTTTTGTATCTTAAGATCATGCCATCATTTTAGTTTCTTTTCCTTGTATACTGTATTTGTTAGTGCCCTTAATTTATGTTTCCAGTATTCAATATTTCATCTCTACTTAATTTTTCTTTTTTTCATAGTATCTGATTTTGGTTGTTGTTGTTGCTTTTTGTATTTAGCTCGCTTTCATTATTTTGTTTAATCTTGTTTTTAGACTGTATAAGCGTACAAAAATTTGTTTCATGTGTTTGTTCCTCTATGTAATACCCCTTCGGGGGCCTTTAGGGGTATTATGAAATAAAAATAAATAAACAACTTGAAGTGCACTATTAACTATCTTGAAGCACTGCTCTCTTCCGAGGTTGTTGTACATTACTTTCGTTTTCTGCAGATCAATTCTAAGACCCACCTTTCTGCTCTCCTTGTCTAATTCTTTAATCATGAGTAGGAATTAGTCCCCTGAGTTACTCAGCAATGAAATGTCATCGGCGAAGCGCAGGTTACTAAGGTATTCTCTATTAACTCTTATCCCTAACTGTTCCCATTCTAGGCCTCTGAAAACCTCCTGTAAGCACGTGGTAAATAGCATTGGGGAGATTTTATCCCCCTGCCTTACACCCTTCTTGATTGGTATTCTGTTGCTTTCTTTATGAAGCATTAGGACAGCAGTTGATCCCCTGTAGATGTACTCCAGGATCTTTGTATATGCTTCATCGACGCTCTGATTCCGCAGTGTCTGCATGACTGATGATATTTCTACTGAATAAAACGCCTTCTCGTAATCTATGAAGGGTATGAATAGTGGTTGGTTATATTCTGAGCATTTCTCTATTATTTGATTGATAGTATGAATGTGGTCGATTGTTGAGTATCCTGTTCGAAATCCTGCTTGTTCCTTTGGTTGATCGAATTCTAATGTTTTAATAACTCTGTTAGCAAGTACCTTTGTAAATAACTTGTATACTACGGACAGCAACCTGGTCGGCCTGTAATTCTTTTAGTCCTTGTCATCTCCTTTCTTATGTATTAAGATGATGTTAGCATTCTTCCAAGACTCTGGTACCCTTCCCGTCAGGAGACACCTCGTAAATAGGATGGCTAGTTTTTCTAACACAATTTGTTCTCCATCTTTCAGCAGATCTGATGTTACCTAATCCTCACCAGCAGCTTTGCCTCTTTGCATGCTCTCCAAAGCTTTTCTGACTCCTTCTATCATTACTAGTGGGGTGTCATCTGGGTTACTGCAAGTTCTTATAGTATTAAGGTCGAGGTTGTCCTGGCTACTGTACAGATCTCTGTAAAACTCCTTCGTTATTTTAACTATCCTATCCATATTGGTAGTTATTTTGCCTTCTTTGTCCCTTAGTGCATATATCCAATTTCTCCCTATTCCAAGTTTCCTCTTCACTGTTTTGACGCTTCCTCCATTTTTCAGAACATGTTCAATTCCCTCCATGTTATACCTTCTTACATCGAATACCTTACGCCTATTAATCAACTTCGAAAGTTCTGCCAGTTCTATTTTGTCTGTTGTACTTGAGACTTTCATGCTTTGACGCTCTTTAATGAGGTTATTCGTCTCCTGGGACAGCTTGGCAGTGTGCTGTCTAAGTACCGTACCTCCAACTTCCACTGCACACTCCATAATGATACTCTTCAGATTATTATTCATTGCGTCAACGCTAAGGCTGGTTTCCTCGATAAGAGCCGAGCACCTGTTCTGAATGGAGACTCTCAATTCCTCTACTTTCCCTCACAGTGCTAGCTAATTGATTGGCTTCTTGCGTATCAGTTTCTGTCGTTTCTTCTTCAAGTCTAGGTGAAATCGAGACCGTACCATTCTATGGTAACTGCATCACACCCTGCCAACCACTTCCACATCCTTCACGATGCCTGGGTGTGCACTCATTATAAAGTCTATTCCGTTTTTACTTTCCCCATTAGGACTCCTCCATGTCCACTTACGGTTTCCTCGTTTTTGGTAGAAGGTATTCAAAATACGTAAATTATTGCGTTCTGCAAATTCTACTAGTAGCTCTCCTTCGGCATTTCTAGTACCGATGCCATAATCTCCTACTGCCTGGTCTCCAGCCTATCTTTGCATTAAAGTCTGCCATCAGTATAGTATAGTGTGTTTTTACCTTACTCATTGCTGATTCCACGTCCGTCTTCATAGAAGCTTTCAACTGATGCGTCATCGTGGCTTGATGTAGGCGCGTAAGGTTGTATCCTTCATCTTGTATCTCTTATTGAGTTTAATTACCATACCTACCACCCTTTCATTAATGCTATAGTATTCCTATATGTTGCCAGCTATGTTTCTGTGAATTCGGAACCCCACTCCCAGTTCTCTTCTGTCAACCAAGCCTCGATAGCAAAGGAGGTGCCCATTCTGTAGCACCGTATAGGCCTCATCTGTCCTCCTAACCTCACTGAGTTTTATTATATCCCATTTAACACCCTCTAGCTCCTCGAGTAGTACAGCTAGGCTTCCCTCACTAGATAAGGTTCTAGTGTTAAACGTTGCCAAGTTCAGGTTCCAATGGTGGCCTGTCTGGATCCAGAGATTCTTAGCACCCTCTGCTGCATTGCAGATCTGACCGCCGCCGGGGTCAGTTGCTTCGCAGCTGCTGGGGACTAAGGGCCGTGAGTTATTTGACGTATGCATGTGGGAGGTAGTGGCCAGATACTGCACCCGGGTGGCCAATCCATCTCTGGTGAGAACCCCCCCCCCCTTAGCTCGGGTCCGTGGTGTCACTACACACTAAACGCCTGCTTATGCAGACACCCCTGCGTGTCCACTGTGCTATGTAATAAACTCTTGGTGTAATAAACTCTTGGCTCTTGGTGTGCTTGCGGCAATTTCGCTAACTTAATATACAGTGAAATTTGCATTGCATACCACTGTATGATGACCATAAATGACATTTCCTAACATGCAAATCATAATATCCACGTCTTAATTGTACAGCATGGTTTCCTCCTTCCTGGCTGCTTCGCATTATGCATCGATTCCTGTATACTGTGCATGAGATCTGCCTTTTCTTTTTCTTTTCAAGAAAAGCATCCTGCTCCTTGGGAGCCAAAGAATGTCATAAAACTAAAATATAGTCTAGCCTTATGACGCTGTTTATATTACAGTAACATGATGCACTGCGAGTGTCAAGGAAAGCTACTGTGCATGCTCCTCACAGCAGCCAACCCATGAGTGGGGCCATGTGTATATGTCAGGTTGTTAGAATGGCGTGTATGAATTGCTGTGTGAATATATATATATATATATATATATATATATATGTAACGTAAGAAGGTAGCGATAGTTAGGAGTTAGTAGTAGAGGTCGAGAAGGAAGAAGTGAAAATGGAATAAACACGGAGTATGAGCCAGGCCACGTCTCCGATTCATCATAGCGTCACACAAGTCGACAGGACACTATGATGAATCGGAGACGTGGCCTGGCTCATACTCCGTGTTTATTCCATTTTCACTTCTTCCTTCTCGACCTCTACTACTAACTCCTAACTATCGCTACCTTCTTACGTTACAGGATTCCCCCTCCCCCCTAAAGAAGTCGCGTCAGATGAACACGAATGAAAACTGAACATGCACGGCTTAGAACTGAACACTGTCAAAAAGAGAAGATCATTCCAAGTCCGAGGAAGTTTCCGTTAACACACTATAGCTTCACAGGAGAGGACAGCAATCCTGGGTATCAAGTACAGCTCTGGAGGGCGAGGCTGGCTGTTGCGCTCTGGACAACATAAGCATGCTTTGAGCGTGAAATCAGATGGAAACACAGGCGGTATTCTTGCGATGAATGAACGTGGTGTGATGGCTTTGAAGCATTGGCTGGATGATTTGCGCAGGTGTCGTGCTATTTGTCTTGATTGGAACCCATGCATCGCCACCCGTTTGCGTGCTTGTTGACCGAGGCTAGTGCGGTGATTTCTGCGTCCTTGCGGAATACAGGGTAGGGTTCGGCGTCTTTCTCGACGTTGTATGTCGTGTTGCCTGAGTCTTGATCTCGACTGAAGAAAGCTTACTCGACGTTCCTTGGGAAAATATCTTGGATTCGATGCTTTCTTTGTTTCGAGTGAGAAATCTTGAATATGTCGTTGGCTTGGTTGACACGTTTGTAAACGGCTTTCCATAAACCGCGTGTGTTCTTCCGAAGATGATTCCATTCGTCGTCGTCCTTGTTGGTATAGCCCTTGGAATCTCTGTTGTTCTTGGACTTGCTGGAATTGATGATGTTGCTGCGAAAAGACTTGAGGTGGCAGCCCTTTTTTACCATGACACTGACTTTCTGGGCAATTGAATGTGGTGTCGAGTGGGCAGGTAGTAGTCTCTAGGCTGTTGTGCTGCATTTCGGGTAATGAAGGTAATGCTTCAGAGTTGATAGATACATCATCAGGGGCTTCTTCACTGTTCGCTGCAAGTGGTTCTTGCGTCTGAATCTGGATGGTAGGTTCAGGGCTTGGCTGAGTATTCTCCGAGCTCCACAGCTCTATCCCGACCATTGTGAGCGTGCTAGATGTGAGGTGGGCGTTGTGAGCGACGAAAGAGCCAAGTGGCGGAAAACCAGGAGGTAGCCCAATTGTGCTGGATGGAAAATAAGCTGATCCAATGTGTGAAGACTGATTTTCACTCTTTGAGTCGTCATGGCGTTGTTCGGCATTTTCCTCATGTGTCAGCTGGTCTACCATGAACAAGGCGTCCTTATGACACGAATAGTGACCGTTAGGAGCCTTTGAAGAGCTGCGTCGTAGAAAACCAGGTGGTGGACCATGTATGCCAGACGAAGCATGAAAGGCATCAGTAGGGTGAGCGACGTCTCGTGTCGTATGTTGAAGCGATGACTTCGGAAATGCTGACTTTCGCGCAGAAGGGATGCGCGCTTGACGGTTAGGTTTTTCCGAATATACGCATGGCCTTCTGTTAGTAAACGCATGTGCCACTTCGTCTTAAGGCACTTGTCGATTCGCGCTGGACTTTCGAATGCATGAGGACTGCTTAGGAAATTGACGATAGTGTGCAGTTGTCTCTAGATGGTTGCCAATGAGTAAGTCTTGGTCATAATCATTAAAACGGGTAATCATCTCCTCTTTGATTTTTTGCCATGACTCGTCGTTCTCGAAAATGTGAATCAGGTAAAATTTGAATGCCTCACCAGTGACGTAGTTGCTGAAGTTCGTAACCATCTCCCGTTCCGACCAGGATGCAGCGGCGGCGTGGACCTCGAATAGGTTGAACCAGTCCTGTACGGGTCCGTCGTCCGCTGATCCGGTGTACTTGGGGATGTCGAGGTCAGCCGATGGTTCTGTCATGGTGCTGGTCGTTGTCCTTCTAGGCGATGATTCGGTAGTCAATGTATGGGCAGGGTGTCTTCTGTAGAACTGCGTCGATGCTGAGCGACTGATGAAGGGGCAGGCAGGTCTCCATCCTGTCGACTTGTGTGACGCTATGATGAATCGGAGACGTGGCCTGGCTCATACTCCGTGTTTATTCCATTTTCACTTCTTCCTTCTCGACCTCTACTACTAACTCCTAACTATCGCTACCTTCTTACGTTACATATATATATGCACCTGCAGCAATGTTTTTCAGTGTTCTGCTGTAACAATGCTTCAGAAACAGGCGGGAACTCTGGATTAGTGTCCACCGTGTAAATTTACAGGTGATTTTGCGGGTACATTTATAAAGTACATGTAGCTATAGTTCGTAGTATGCTCCATGTAAATTAACTGATACTTTTAATGTGCTGAACCAAATGGCAGCCGGTAATGTGATCTAGAGTCTGCAGCCTACATTTCCTTGGCGGAAAATCTTCGACTGCAGATCCAGCAATTTTCTCTCGTACACTGGGGCCACTTTAGATGCCAAGCGTGTTATGGTCGAGTTCAATGCTGTGTGCGGCGTGACCACCCTTGCTGCGCATGCGCGTCCCCTCCCCGCCTCTCTTTTCTCCTACACTCCCCCTTCTCTCGACTCGCACCATCGACGCAAGCAGCATCTGATAGCGAGTTCCTTGATAAAAAAAAAAAAATGACTGCTAGCATTGCCCAACCGTTCACTGGCCACCCCGTATTAGGCACTGGATATTGACCTCCAAGGTAGTGCTGGTGATAGATTTCTCTTGTGCGTTGTTGAACAATGAAAATGAGCAGAGTGCGCGTTATACTTAGTTAAAAATGTACTGAGGGTCTCTGCATTTAATAAGAGTCTTGTGTCTCTCACCCATTAGCAGTGATTGGCATGTTACAGAAAGAAACACCGGTCCATCACTGCGTGCTTAGCGCCTCGTCCCCAGGTTGATCTCCTGCGCAACGCCACGATGAGAGCCAGCGTCCACGGCGCCGCCTGTGTAAGCGTTAGCGCCCGCTGCTTCACACGTATGCATGGTTCCCTTTAGTGGGAGAGAGCAATTTTTCTTCCACCATCAGTTTGTCTATCGGCGCAGATCGCAGACTGCGCAGCTCGTAAGCAGGAGCCGTACATTAGGAATAAGCCCTGCATGCCTTACCAAATGCATCGCGTACCACGATATTTTAAATATTTATTCCCCATCTGCAGCAGTTAACCTAAACAGCACTGCGCGCGCAATCAAAGCCACGCCACGTCAATGTATCTATATAACTCGGTGACAGCTAAGACATCATGTGCGAAGATGGCACGTGGCTAAGTTACTCAAGGACTCATGCAAATTCAACTTGCGATCAACCAGCTATAGTTCCCAAAGTGAGCAATTAAAGAAATGTAACAGCTATTATCACATCAGGTATTGCCTCTCACTCACATAATAGCCTGTCAAATGTGAGCAGCTTTAATACACCAACATGTGCGTACGACGAATAAGGCATATATCCTTTGATTGCTGCACATCATTTACTTATAGGCTTTACCGCAACGCTTTCGCAATGCAGTGAAGCTTAATCATCTTTTGGTAATTGTCTTTTTGTCTGTTTGAAAAGGACTCGCCAAGATGCATACTTGGCCTGAGCAGTCGCAAATGCTTATTTTTGTTTGATGCACAAGTGGCCTGTGCATGCGTTCATTTCGTATCATGTAATGCTCTTCTGCTCACGCTGGCTTTACCGCAGTGCTTTTTCTATGCGGTGAAGCTTGATCATAGTTTGGTATTTGTCCTTTTGTTTGCCTGAAACGGACGTGCCAAGATGCATACTTGGCCTGAGCAGTCGCAAATGCTTATATTTGTTTGATGCACAAGTGGCCTGTGCATGCATTCATTTCGTATCATGTAATGCTCTTCTGCTCACGCTGGCTTTACCGCAGTGCTTTCACAAGGCAGTGAAGCTTGACCATACTTGCTTTTACGTGCCTTGCGACTTATCAAAGTTTTGTAATAGCTCAACTGTTGACGCTAGAAGTGATGCATTCTATGTGAAAGTTTTATACTTAACTTCGGGGATTCATGTTTTCATAAAGTTTTCACAATATATCAGTAAGGTCGAGTTGGAAACTATGCATTTTTGGAAAACGCCCACGAACACGACGGAGACACGAGATTAGAAAGACTCAGTACTTCGCCTTTGTCTTGTCCCTCCGTCGTTTTCACGTTCATTTTCAAAGTATCTATCAAAATGCTGACAACGCTGTTTCACTGCCAGCAACCTTTGGCGTGTAAGAAAGGGAGCTAAATTTTCTCTCAGCCTGTAAACCAAGCAATTGCGGCTACTCGATGTGCGATAAATAAAAGACCAAAATTAAGAATGACCAGCTGATGTTGATAACAGGTGCTCATAGCAGCACTTTTTTTGCTGTGCACTTGAATTCCTGTCTTATGTAATGTTATGGTCCGTGAGTACACAATGACACTACTACAACCAAGAAAAATTTTACTAACATTTATTTGTAAAATAACTGCTACAAAATAGAATTCTGATCCCCTTCTTAGTAGTTGCATAATTTAGCTAGAAGAAGACAGCATCATCCAACCTTCCTGATGACTTGACAACAGGGTGAGTCCACAATGTACTGGACCTGTACAAGATGAAGAAAACAGACGAAAAAAACAACAGATAAATCAAAGAGTTTAAAAAATGGCACCTGAAACTTTCAACTTGCCCACCACAGCAGTGAAAAGACTCCTGTTGTCATATGTATTTTCTGCCTGTTGGTCCGCGGGCACAAGTGCCAGTCTTGTTTATTAATAGAAGCTGCTTAGCATCACTTCATTGCAAGACTTTTCTCTATCCGCCACCCGAGAACGCGCTCTGTAGCGGTCAGGCTCCGCCTAGAGACTTGTGGCAGTGTGACCTTAATGTGGGCAATATATACACAGACTTTGGTTGCTTAATTTGTAGCAAACTCATTGTGAGCAAATTTCATAGTTGCATTCATAAAATATTTGAATGTTATATTGTAATATAACACTAAAATGCTGAGGCTTTAGAGCCTTACAAACTCAGCCTGCCTACATTAACAATCCCAGTGCCACAGGCATGCAAGAACTGCTTGCATAATCATGAATCAACTAAACCATTTTGATATATTGACAGGTTTTCAAAAATGACTATTTTTGAAAATTTTATATTCATATTTTTCTCTTAAAGGGCAAGTTACTGTTGCTGAAAAGAAAAAAAAAGCAAATCATATACAATATCTGATACTTTTTGTTTGCAGTTTACAGCTGCACATGGTAAAAGGCTGCATGCATGAGTATTTGCTGTGTGCCATTCATGATAGTATTTCCGAAATCCTTATTCAATTGACATTTAGTGATCAGCCTATAAATTTTCTTGTTTTTTATTCTTTATTCCATGCATTAGATATGAATATATTTTAGTTCAGGAAAATTTGCTCAACAAAGGGAAGTTTTCTACTTTTGGCAAAAAAACAAAACAAAGCAAGAACTAGTTCTAGAACTTTTATGAAAGAGACAGGTGTGAGGTTTGACGTGATGAGAAGTCAATAAAGAAGGAATGCCACAGAAAGGATTGCCTCAACAAAGGAATTTGGTTCGTTGGGGTAACATACATTTGGCAATGTTTTTATGTACTTCTAGTTAACGCTCCACCACTAGCTTACAACAAGGAAAAAAAATAAGGTGGTGCATGCAGAAAGTTAACTCATCACATAATGTGAAAATTTGACCCAGAACAAGAGAAGGAACAAAGACGAGTGCTCACCTCCAACAAGATTTATCTTGAAGAGCAAACATATATACTCTTGAAATGCAAAAAATAGACAAATCATTCAAAAATCCCACAACTGCCATGCACGAAAACCTTACATCCTCAGCAAAGACAATTCGTTTTGACAAATCCCTAGAGACAGAGTGAGCGAAAGTACTGATGCAGTTCAGCTCTAGTCTACAAATCTTTTTCGCCACGACAATTTCTCTTGTAGTTTTTTTTTTCCCAATGATAATGGTGTCACACAAAAGTGGTTTGGAGCCACACCTGCTACAGTGAAAGGCCAAGAAACGATTGCGACCATTCTTGAGGTTACAAGGGTGTTTATTGCAGCACGTGTGGCTGCAAAATGATTTTGCGGGACATCATTATTGCTGGAAGAAAAAACAACAAATAAAATGACAAGAGAAATTATCGAGGCAAAGAGGATTTGTAGACTAGAGCTGAACTGCATCAGCACTATGTCTCGGGCTTTGTCAAATTGTCTTTTTTGAAAATGTAAGATATTTATTTGCGCATGGCAGTTGTGAGCATCTTGAATGATTTGCCTGATCTTCACATTTCAGGAGTATATATGTGTTTGCTCTTCAAGATAAATCTTCTTGGAAGTGAGCACTCGTGTTTGTTCCTTCTCTTGTCCTGGGTCAAATTTTTGTGCTATGTGATCCGTTATGCATTACCAACATGCCTAATTTCATACTTTCGATCCCTGAAGTCAGTCCCTAAAGGGCCACTCACCAGGTCCCATAACAAACTGTGGAAGTTGTGTATCTAACGGAGAGCATTATACCACAAAAAGTTTTTCAATCGGTTCATTACGAGCTGAGAAAACAGTTTCTTCTTTCTTTAACAGCAGGAAACAAGGATGAAAGGAGGCAAGCTCAAAACCCTTGCCACTCCCCCGTGTAGCCTTCACAAGCCAAATCTCTTTCCTACCCTCTCCAGCATCCAACCAAGAGGTCACGTGCACATGACGTGCTCAAACAAGCCCAACCCTCGAGCGCGCGAGCGGTGTTTTTTTGTTGACCAGCATTGTATTGTGTCTACTGCCTGTTTTTGCGACATTGTTTGGAAACGCTGGCTTTGATGCGGTTGAAAAGATGAGCATAATGAGTGCTCGAATGCGCAGGACCATTAATTTCTTTTCCAGGACAGGAGTCTGCTTGATGCAGTAACCGCGGAGACACAAACGCATGCGAAACGCCAGCACATTAGCTCGGCATCTCGTTGGAATTCACGGGGAAAAAATGCAAAAGACAAACGCATTCTTCTATTGCGTCTCAATATGTATCCCAAGTTTTATTAATCTCTTCAAGCAACAAATTACATTAACTACGCATGTCACGTTAAATAATTTCCGTCATGTCACGTGCCACTGTTGGCAGCGTCAGAGGACAGTCGTATACATATAGGACCAACGTCACTGCACTGCTGTGTATGTAGGGCGATTCATACTTGCACATCATAACCTCCTTCTCTGGGGGCGTGACCCAAAAAAAAAAGGGGGAGAAGCGTTCGTTTTGAAATTTGACCCATTTCCACGTCGCATAGAGTTGCAATGTTTGGCAGACGTGACCATAAACTCCCGATGTACGCATTGCACTTGTCAGCTAAAAATCGCCAAACCCGGTGAGTGGCCCTTTAAAGAAAAGCAAAAATTAGACGAGGAGACATGAAGAATGCTTAGAAATTTTGCCATATGTCTACACCAAAATGGAATGCTATTATTAATTAGAAGAATGTATCTTTTCCTTGGCAACCAGCAAACATGACTGAGAACAGACGAATACTTTTTTGTCCAAGTTAGCTGCTAAAGAGCCGAGACAAGCTCCGTGAAATCCTCTTGAACAACTTGCACAAGTAATGTCCAATACTACCCCACTATATTGTGGTTGCCGGCAGACACAATGTAACTTGTAAATACTATCTCTTGGCTGTACGCGAGCAGCCATGGAGTTTATGAGGGGAAAGTCTTCGATCATACCATTCTGTATGCATTGCAGCAAATGTTTGCGTAGCATAACTTGGTTAAGGTTCAAAGTTTCTGGTTTTCTGCCTGACGCTATATAATACATGTTGGCAATTGCAAACAAGCCACAGTCAAGTGTGTTGCACTGGTTTTGTGCCTTCATTGTTTGAATGGTTAATGTTGGCGATTGTAATTTTAGAATATGACAGATTTGCCTAACAGCGTCAGGAGGGGTATCTTGATCAATTGAATCATATATGAAGACTGTGTTTTTGTCCGCACCAACATTTGTTACTGTAAGCCAATGATTGGGGTTCTGAACATGCAAGATTTGAACGAAAGGGCCTTTGATTTGAGTGAATTGTAAACATCGGCCCAGTAAGACATCTTGAAAGCCGACACAAGTAGGATACTTTTTCTGAATTAAATACTGTGCGACATTGATTACGCTATCTGATATGGAGTTGCCCTGTACCAGAACATTTAAATCTGCATCTGAAAGAGAATACCGTTTGTAGACATTTAGCATGTCTACTTTAACAGTTGCAAGGCCTACCTTTTTTACTTGATTTGGGAAAAATTTACGCTTGACAGCTCTCACTTTTTTTGGCCGCCCCCTTCTTGCTTTAACCAAAGGTACCACAAGTTTTGTACTGTTAGAATGCCCAAGATAACTTGTGGCAGTAGTTTGTGCTAACTGAGCTGGTGCAGCCTTTATGGCTGCTGAAGTTTGGTTACGAGGAAATGTGGTTAAATTTCTGAAGAAAGCCTCGCAGGACGAAAGTTTTTCCATTAACTCCTTCTCACCACAATTAGATAATACGTTAGCCACGGTTTTTGACATTTCGCAAAGACTCTTATAAGCATAAGTATACTTCTCTTGTGCAGTGTCAAGCTTCACACAGGGTGGTGACTGAATGCTGCTTGTTACCACTGGTGTGGCACTAGTGGTTGTGCAGCTGTCACTCAGGAAATGATCCTTGCACCACCTGTCTGGTATGCAAGCCTTGTCGAAAAGATCTTGCTTAGTAAAGTCACGCACTGCTAAAATATGTGCACAAGGCAGAGTGTACTGGTTATAAAAAGCACATGTGCAAGAAGCCAAGCACAATGAAACACTGTACTGTGATCTTGGTGAAACTACAACATAAGAATTAGGAGTGGAAGTGACTTGATAACTTACATTTTTAAACTTCTCATACTGCTCTAGTACTTTACTTGTAGCCTCAGAAGTGCAATTACGGGACAATTCTAGCTGAAATGGGTCATTGAAATCATTTATGTTTAGGTTCAGCTTCATTTCTTTAAGCTTAGAGAACTGTAGAGATAAAGAATCATTATCAATGTAACCTACCAATGCTTCTATTGCTTGAACAAAATGCATGCTTGAAGAGAGATAATTTTTAATCTTTTGATTGTGGCACTCAATGCGATTATTAGTATTATTACCAAATGTAGGAAGGGCTTGCCGATATGCATGTACCCACATTTCCTTACACAAGTGCCAGTTATGCATATAGTAAGAAATGAAATCTGTGCAAGTCATAGCTTGGAGGTTAGCAAGCTTATCGAAGTAGTCTTGCTCAGTGGGGGAATAAACTAAGCTTTTTAAGAGAGGAACCAACTGATCACGTTGCTGTCTAGCTTTTTCATTAACCTTTTGCTGGAAACAATGCAACACATGCCACGTACACAAAAGTATGTTAGAATTAGGAAGAATATTGGTTAAAATGCACAGTTCATTGAGATCTTTATCAATCATCACTACTTTGCAAGCAGACACAACAAATGGGTTGAAATCTACAAACTTTGTGAACATGGGCTCAACAATTTCAGTCGTCTCATTTCGTAAGAAGGCATAACACACAGGTCTCCCACGACCACGACCATCTTGAACTAATATAGAGTAAAGAATATAACCCTCAATATTCACTTTATACGTTCCATCAATAAATAGAATCTCTGGATACTTTTCCAAAATCTCACGCATGTGCGTTGTTTGAAGAAGTATGAATTGCAGGTTATTATTTTGATTCATTTCATAGTGAATAACCCAGTTTGGATTATTTTTTAGCAAGGTCTCTACCTTCTCTAAAACCATTTCACCATGAGCCTGCTCATTGCGGATAGGAATAGAAAATCGTTGCTTGTAATTATTAATGTCCTTTGTAGTTAACTTCTTACCAGTTTCTTGCTCGACCAAGTTTTTAAAATCCTTTGCGCCAATATTACATTTAGCTAAGTCAAAGAATTCTTCTTTTTCTCCATGATTCAGGAGCCTCTTCTGAGGATACAAATCATAATATTCTGTGGGATGGTTATGCTTAGCTTGTAGTTTAGTTATCTTGTAGTGCAGAGTAGGCGATTTACATAGGCTTACCGATACTGTCATTTCACAGCCAGTACCATTGTAAGCTTGCTTTGGTCGCTTTCCTATCCCCCTGGGCTTTATTGCGCGACCGTGAATGCAGCTATATTTAATCCTAATATACTCGAAGTCCTTATCTTCTGATGTGAATGGACTTTTATTACTCTTATTTATCATGACTACATGCCTGCCCTCCCTGCACCACTCATCAAAGCTTTTCTTAAAAGAAGGAAAGTTATCAAATGTTGCATTTAAATAAACTTTGCTACCCCCACCATATAGTGTATTTACTGGGTTATTGAGGACGGTTGGGTTGGCACCAGTGTTTACACAAATAGCCTGGGCATCAGGGCTGGCAGGCCTGCTTCTGGATGTCAAAGCAGCCTCACAATACTTGTACTGCACAGCTGCAGTGCACCCAGCTTCCATAGGGTCACCAGCCTCTGTGCCAGGATCGCGCTCAATTCGCATGCAATCCCGAGTCAGTGCTGGTAGATGGCTTTTGCAGACAGAAACCTCGTTCACAGCGTCATTCGTGACAGATTCACAGTGAGTCGCGGAACTAACTGAGCAGTCTTTCAACTGCTTGCTAGGAACACGCTGCACCTTTTTAAAACTATCACGAATGACGTTGTGCGAGACACTGGCTCGTCCTTCAGGCTTTCTACCACAGACAGCGGAAGAAGCAGACTGAATCTGTTTCTGGCTCACAACTGCTGTCATAGGTGAAGTGGACCTGATGGACTTGGCAGCTGTCACAGCAAGAACTTTGCCTTCACTGTCTGCACACAGTTTAGAGCTCTGTTCTTGCTTGTGCAGTGCCGCAGCCTTCCGCCGGCTCTTCTTTGACTGCACCAGTTTCCACTCACTGTCGCCACACTGGCCGACAGCCTGTGGCACAGCACTGGCCTCCTCTTCCCCCACAGAAGAGCGCACAAGAGCACTCTCATGCTCCTGTGAGGCTCTCCTTATTTTCCTGTCACAAGTGGTGCTTGCACCTCGACTAGGGATCATTGGCTGAATAGGCCTCTCCCCAGTGTTTCCTTTGCATGGTACACTTGTGCCATGGAAAATGGGGGAAGGCAGGCTGTCCCAGGTCCACCAAGCCTTGCTTCCCTTGCAGCGAACGCGGACACCGCCAACGAGCGTAAAGCCAATACCATGAATGGTACTGGCCAGTTGGTCAGTCTCGTGTCTCTGCATGAGAGCACTGCTGGTTTTCCAGACAGGAGCTGGTGCAGCGGAAGGTCCACCTACTGCTGGAGAATATTGAACTGCATGCATACCAAGTGCTGGAAAATCGACTTCCAAGTTGGTGGAAAAGTGCTCCTGCCGAGCCCACCCACTCCATGCAGATGCCTTGGACTCCTTGTAGGACTGTTGGATGTGTCTCCTCTCTAGATGGGTGGACAAGGCACAGGCCTCACGGTGCAGGAAGTCTGCCAGCACCTTGTTGCCAAGCCGGCTGGGGTGGACACCATCCCTGCTCAGGAATCCAGGCCAGCTGTCCACAAGACTATCCAGGATAGTGAAGCCCCTCTCCAGGCAAAGCTGTGCGAGTGCGGCATTCACATTCCTGTAGTGGTCATTCAAATGACAAACATCACACAACTGTTCTTCCCCTTGGCGGTACCGATTCTGCCCCCGAGGAAGAATGGCAGAAAAAGCTACATGCAACATGGGATTGCTTTCGATGATTCCCTGAGCGAGCTGGCGATATTTGTCCATGCACATGTTGACACTGTCAACAGTGTTGTTTGTGCCAACATGTACAATGACAATATCAAAACTGGCTAGCTTGTCAGCAATCATTGAGAGCAAGTGCTCAATCCTTATTCCTCTGTGTGCGGCAACGCTAACAGACAAGCCACGGCGCGATGGGAAATACTGGTCGACGTATTTCACCATTGAATCGCCCGCTACTAACACACGCGTCATGTTGCGCACACTTTCAATTCAGAATTACACCATGAAAAAAAAAAGGAACAAGAAAGTGAATATTTAATCTAAAACACGGCTGTCAACTACGCAAATGCACTACGACACAGATACGAAGCACGTTAACACGGATGACCAAAGAAAGGGCCACGCACAGATACTGCTAAATCAGCCTATACGCGAAAAACCACAAAAATACGTATTGGGATGGATATAAACAACGTTAGTAAATATAAAATAGCAGTGAAAATAAGCGGTTGAGCTTAGATAAAGATGATGTTCGAGGCTTGCGAATATGTAGCAGAACAAGGCCTGTAGACAGCTCGCAGAAGCAGCAACCAGTCGTACTCCAGCAGCAGCAGTAGCAAGTGAGCGTCTGCTGGCCACACGGAGGAAGGAAAAGGTAAGGAGAGGCCCTGACGTCACTCGTTGTGAAGCCGCGATGAAGCCGGAAGTCGGCCATATTGAGTAGGCAAATTCTCCTCTCTTGTTTACATATGAATGCGAAGCAGAAGGCGCGACTCCCTCTCCGGCTCGGAAAGCACGTGGGCTGCGCAGCGCGTGCGTCGTGACGATCCGAAACTAATGGAACTGAGCTCATCACTCAGAGCCAGCGGGACAGCTTCAACGAAATCGCTTCGTCCGAGTAATAACAGGGAATAACAGCTCGCCGACAACGAAGCAACTACGAGAGAACGCGCGCTAGATGCACTGACAACGGCGAGTGCTTTCACGTCATTAATTCAGCAACTGTACAGACAACACGATCGGTCGTGCGCCTTCTACGGTTGCATTCCGCCGCGCGGCCGACGCAGCGTCCTGCCACTGTGTCCGTGTTCCGCGTGAAAATCACCGGCGTCAGCATTCTGCGACCGTGGTGACTGAGCACGGTGCTAGTGACAGTTGAACGTGGTTGCTCTTACGTTGAGATTACACGCAGTGCTGGTGGAGAGTGTACCAAGCGGAACAGAAAAGGTGTTTTAATACGCACATGCAAGTTGTTACTGTACACACACAACACGAAACTACGTATGTGCACATGGTCCTCACGGCGTCTTGCTGGGCTCAGCAGCGTCGTCCGTTGTCACAAGCAGGAGCACTGCTCAACCGTCACTGACCTGCAAGGCGTTCGTCGTCATTCAGCTTCGTCATGGTGCCCAACGCAATTTCGCTGAACACTAACTGCTTCATCCGCGTCATCCGCCGCACGACACATGGATATGCACTTGTTCTACGCACTGTTGAAACCCCGTGATGGACAAAGGGATTTGTAAACGTTGCTAAGAGTAATGTAACAGCCAAGAGAACACTGCGTAACCAATAACGCGGCGCAGAGCACAGATATTGTCCGCCACAGCTCAGAACGAGACCTGGGGAGGCACACATTCCGCCGCCAGCCGCGGCCGCTCACTGCTAGACCAGCTCCACTGCTCAACACGTAACCATAGCAACGCCGCCATTGTGCCGTCTGAATATGGCCGCCATGATGTCATTTCCGCCACACTTTTTACGCCCTGCGCCGGCTGGGCATGCCCTCTCCTTACCTTTTTTCTTCCTCCGTGGCTGGCCAGCTGAGCCACGTTCCGATTCGGTAAATTCGAACAACGCGCTAAATCGGAAACGACGTATGTCATGACAATTTTTGTGACGTCACTTCCGTGCGGCGCAGTAGCCGTCTCTGTGTGGGGATGGCTGGAGCATGACCTACTACACTCCTGACCTGTTCAGATAGCGGGGTTCCTATGGGAGCGCGTGTCCCCGCTCTCGTTCAACCGCTCACCATTGGTGGCGCTACCTATAACCTGTTCGTCTGTTTCTTTACGGTTGTTTTGTAGGCGCTGGTATAAGAATGCCTGCATTCTGTAGTGAACTGGCGGCATATATGTGACTATTTCTTCCCATACATTGCTGGTTAAGCAAGGTGTTCAGAGCGCTTGAGTATTTATAGCACACTGGTTGACAAACGTGGGAACCCGTAGATTTACACGATGTAGGGCAGCCTATGCGTGGTAGCGTGCATTTTATTGCAAAAAAATTCTGAATGTCTTTTAGTATTATTATTTCTGAATAATTCTAAATTTTGGATCATAAATACGCACTACGAGTGCTTTGTTGGTCAAAATTTGACCACAAAGAGTGAAGATGACGTCAGCGAGCAGGTGCTGACTAGCGCCACGCCGCTCGTAGGTGACGGCCCTAGCGGCAGAAGGTATGAACTAGAACGTGGGCGCTGGAAGAGGTGCTCTCTGGGCAGGTCAGGAGTGTAGTAGGTCATGGTGCGGGCTATGCAATTAGTCTTAGAAAAAGGTCTAATGCGGAGCCAGTTTAAAGCGAGCAGGTGCTGGCTAACTACTTTATAAAGAGGAAAGGCTTTTCCCTCCGAAGGGGAACATGCATATGCGAAAAAAAGTTTTGCGGAGGAGTACGATGAAAAGCTTCACAGTTTTCAGAGGTTCGTCCTAAACTTGCGGCGCAACAACGGCTACCTGCTTGGGCAAATCGGGAATGCCCAAAAAAAGAAGTTAACTTCTTTGGCGCAAACAATACGGAAAAAAGGAAAAAAAGAAGGCGAGGAAAGAAACAGATTGACGCCAAACTAACAACTACTTTATTCTTCACACGATCAGACGCCTCTTTACTTCGACATGCCTGGCCCCATAACCGTCGAGAAGAAGGGGGCGAAGCAAGTTCGCGTGCTGACATCGGTCCACGGTAAAACTACAGTGACGGCAATGCTCTGTTACACGTCAGATAGGCACAAGCTTTGCCCATATCTCATATTTAAATGGAAGGCGCTCCCGAAAGTAGTAGTTTTTTCGAGTGGTGTGATCGTGCGGGCCAGCGAGAAAAGTGGGTGCGCGTTACAATCGATGTCTTAAGTTTTTTTTTTTTTTTCGCGGTGGAAATCGGGTGCGCGTTACAATCGAGGGCGCGGTAGAATCGAGCAAATACGGTATTCGTACGCACACAGGAGAGCGTCCCTATTCCTGTGACATATGCAGTGCATCGTTCTCAGAAAGATCAAGCCTCATAAAACACATGCACGCCCACACAGGAGAGCGTCCCTATTCCTGTGACGTATGCAACACATCATTTTTGCGAAAATCGTACCTCATAACCCACAAGCGTACCCACTCAAGAGAGCGTCCATATTCCTGCGACCAATGCAGTGCATCGTTCTCACGGAAAACGTCTCTTGTGAGACACATGCACAACCACACCAGGACGCGTCCTTTTTCCTGTGACCACTGCAGTGCATCGTTCTCACGGAATCAGGACCTCGGGCTGCACATGTCTCGTTATCATGAAACCAACAGGCCGTAAAAAGTGAGTAATCAACACGCTTTCTTGGGAGAGAAAGAAGTGTGCAAGGTGGGCGAGAGTTTGTTTACTAGAGGTTACAGTGTAGATTTAGATCTGGAAAGTAACTTAGTTTGGCTGCTCGCAAGAGAGAATGTCGTAAATTTGTGAAAAGAAAGGCGAGCCATAGAAGAGGCTGCAATGAGAGGCCACTTTGAGCTGTGATTATCCACACAACTGTGCTCCACTCTGAAACAACACATGCTCCATAAAAAAAATAATGGTAGGTAGCTAGAGGCACATGGGAATAAATTATTGTGCATTCCCTAGTGGATGAAAAAACTTTCAGCTTGGTTGGGATTTAAACCATGGTTCTCGAATTAGGTGTATTATGTTCGACATGAGCCGGTATTGCTTTTATATTTGGCATAGTTTGTTTGCCTTGATGTTATGAGATTATGTACCTTTAAAAAGCTACATATGTTGATTTTATTCGTGAGCCCGCTCCGACGTTTGTGTAGTGAACTATGCAAATGTCGCTTTGCTTGAATGAACTCAAAGACGACAGTGTGTGTGTTTGTGTGTGTGTGTGTGTGTGTGTGTGTGTGTGTGTGTATATATATATATATATCCGTATAGGGAAGAAGACGCACGTACGAAGTAGTTTTATTGACGTTTCGGCCGCGGGTCCGGCCTTCATCAGCAGATGATAAAACTTTAACGTGCACCCAAATCTTTCTTTAACGTGCACCCAAATCTGAGCACACGGGCCTATATATAGGGAAAGAAGTGTATACCTAAGGGCTCATTTTTCTGGGTTTTTACACAATATTAATGAGATCTAACAAACAACTAATCTGTTATCTGTTAGATCTCAAATATATATATATATATATATATTGTTAAGGCGTTTACTAGCCGGCAACGAGCGAGAATATATAATGGCGACAGTCACAGCCAAGCACGGGTTTTCAGCGCGAGCGGCGTCCTTGTTGGGTAGCCCCACTAGAAGGTACTCAAGAGTTCGACCCATATCAGCGTTCAGAGGCTTCGCTACAATTACCCCGGGGTCGAAGAGGGAGCTGCCTGGCGACCTAACAGCTCGTTACTATGAGCGGGTCATAATAAGCCTTCAGGCGCTCCACGTTGACGATGTCTCGCCCACGGCGGCGCATGTCCGAAGATTGTTCAACGGGTTCGATCAGATAGTTGACGGGTGAGGTGCGCTCGATGACACGGTAGGGGCCTTCGTATTTGGGACGTAGCTTGGAAGAGAGGCCAGCTGCAGATGTCGGGATCGAGAGCCATACAAGCGCACCAGGAAGGAACGTGGGCTCAGAAGTGGTGGAGCCATCACGAATACTCTTCTGCCGCGCTTGCTCTTGCGTTGTAAAAGTCTTGGCAAGCTCGCGACACTCTTGAGCAAGCCTGGCTGTCTCGGAAATCGGTGTACACTCAGATGGATCCGGCGTGTACGGGAGTATCGTGTGCATGGTGTGCGACGGGTGCCTTCCGTACAGCAAGTAGAAAGGTGAAAAACCAGTCGTGCTCTGAGGGGCGGTGTTGTAAGCGTAGGTGACGAAGGGCAGTATATTATCCCAATTAGTGTGGTCGGCAGCGACGTACATAGAAAGCATGTCGCCGAGGGTGCGGTTAAAGCGTTCGGTGAGGCCATTCGTCTTTGGGTGGTAAGCAGTAGTTTTGCGGTGGACAGAATGGCACTCCGTCAGAATGGCTTCGACGACTTCCGACAAGAAGACACGGCCTCGATCGCTGAGAAGCTCTTGGGGTGGTCCGTGGCGCAGTATAAATCGATGCAGCAGGAAGGGCGCAACATCGCGCGCAGTAGCCGCAGAGAGAGCGGCGGTTTCGGCGTATCGCGTTAAATGATCAACGGCAACGATGGCCCAGCGGTTACAAGCCAACGTCAGAGGAAGTGGTCTATACAAATTGATACCTACCCGCCCAAAGGGACGGTCAGGGCAAGGTAACGGTTGCAGGCCGGCGTGCGACATGTGGGCTGACGGTTTACGGCGTTCGCAAGTGAGGCAAGAGCGAACGAACTGCTGCACATAGCGGTATATGCCGCGCCAAAAGTAGCGTTGTCAAATGCGATGGTAGGTCTTGAATACCCCAGAGTGCGCGCATTGCGGATCTGAATGGAAGGATTCACATATTTCTGACCGCGGACTGCGGGGTATCACGAGTAACCACTGCCGGCCGTCGGCGTCGTAATTGCGTCGGTGTAGAAGGCCGTCACGGATGGTGAAATGGTGAGCTTGACGACGCAAGGCACGCGTGGATGGCGTTGCGGATGGATCAGAGAGCATGTCGATGAGCATGCCGATCCAATTATTCTTTCGCTGTTCGGTAGCGATGATGTCAACATCAATGGCAGAAACAGCAGCCGTTGATACTGAGCAGAGCACATCACCTTCAGGCAGAGGGGAGCGCGAGAGGGCGTCGGCGTCAGCATGCTGGCGTCCGTTGCGGTACAGCACGCGGATGTCGTAGTCTTGTAAGCGAAGAGCCCAACGGGCGAGACGGCCTGAGGGATCCTTCAATGATGAAAGCCAGCATAGTGCATGATGGTCGGTGACGACATCGAATGGGCGACCATACAAATAAGGTCGAAACTTTGTAAGAGCCCAGACGATCGCCAGGCACTCTTTCTCCGTGACGGTGTAGTTTTTCTCGGCTCTCGTGAGCGTACGGCTTGCATATGCTACCGACATATTCAGGGAATCCGGGTTTTCGCTGAGCCAGGACAGCGCCGAGGCCTACACCGCTGGCGTCTGTGTGCACCTCCGTTGGGGCTGTAGGGTCGTAGTGGCGTAGAATGGGAGGCAACGTAAACAAATGGCGGAGCTTGCGAACGCGTCGTCGCACTCGGATGACCATGAATTGAAGGGCCCGTTACTTCCAAGGAGCTTCGTCAGCGGTGATATAATCGTGGCAAAATTTCGTATGAAGCGTCGGAAGTATGAGCACAGGCCCACGAAACTACGCAGTTCTTTGACAGATGCAGGTTTGGGGAATTCGGCCACGGCCTGAAGCTTGGCAGGATTAGGAAGAATGCCGTCTTTGGACACGACGTACCCCAGTATGGTGAGTTGCCGTGCTGCAAAGCGGCACTTTTTCAGATTTAGTTGCAAGCCGGCATCGCTCACACGTGCGAAAACTTCTTTCAGACGTTGGAGATGCGTGGAGAAATCCGGAGCAAAGACAATGACATCGTCGAGGTAACACAAGCACGTGTACCATTTCAAGTTGCGCAGAACGGTGTCCATCATGCGCTCAAAGGTCGCAGGTGCATTACATAGACCAAACGGCATGACGTTGAACTCGTACAAGCCGTCTGGCGTGATGAAGGCGGTCTTTGGTCGAGCGTCGTCAGCCAAGGGTACTTGCCAGTACCCCGAGCGCAGATCGAGAGAAGAAAAAAAATCGGCTCCATGAAGGCTGTCAATCGCGTCATCGATGCGTGGCAGTGGATAAACATCCTTGCGAGTGATCTTATTCAGCCGTCTGTAGTCCACACAGAACCGCACAGAACCGTCTTTCTTCGCAACAAGAACAACAGGAGACGCCCATGGACTGTCCGAGGGCCGAATAACATCGCGTCGGAGCATATCGTCAACCTGACCATTAATTACTCGATGTTCAGCAGGCGACACGCGATATGGACGTTGCCCTAAAGGTGGATGGGCACCAGTGTCGATGCGATGCGTAACAACGGGCGTGCGACCGAGAGAACTTCGCCCGACATCGAAAGAAGAACGATATTCTTGCAACAGGTCGAGAAGTTGGGAACGCTGTACGGCCGTAAGGTTGTCAGCGATGGAGGGGCCAAATACATCAGCAGATGACGAATCAGAAGTGGAAACAGCATTGATGGTACACGACCTGGGACCCGCGCGTGTCATCGGGTACGTCCAGGACTTGTGCGTCGTCGACTGGTTCCACTCTGTTGAGACATTCCCCTCGAAGCAAGGTAACAGCATACGGGGACGGGTTGGTTACAAAAATAGCAGTGTTGCCCTGGTTGACCTGCACGGTCGCGAAAGGTACTAGCAACCCTCTCCTGCTGCAAGCGCGGTCAGATGGCGAAACAAGTCCAATGGTGTCGGAGAGACCAGCGCAGTAGACAGACACAGCCATCGTCGAGTTTGGAGGCACTGTTGTATCGTCTTTCGTTAGAATCTTGCTCAGTGTCGGGGGACTGTCTTCTGGCGTCAAATGCGAGAAGGGTGAGAGCTCAATTTTGGCGGCGGCACAATGGATGACGGCGTCATGGCGGGAGAGAAAGTCCCATCCCAGGATGACGTCATGAGAGCATGCCTGAATGACGATGAACTGGGCGACATACAGAACGTCCTGGATGACAACGCGAGCTGTGCACCCTGCTGTAGGATAAATGCGGTGCAAACTTGCAGTACAGAGGGATAACCCAGAAAGTGGCGTCGTAACTTTTCGAAGTAAGCGGCAGAGTTTTTCGTCCATAACTGATACGGCAGCTCCAGTGTCAATAAGTGCCGATGCACAAACACCGTCCACAAACACGTCAATGACATTCGAGGGGCTGCTCTGAGGGCTTTCACATTGCGATAGCGTCGCAGTCCTTGCCTCGGGGACTGCGACGACTAGTTTTCCCGCTCATGAGCTGCCGCACTTGGCCGCATGGGGGACAGGGAACTACGTCGTGGAGACGGCGATCGTCGAGATGGATCTGGGCGAGATCGAGGTGGCATAGACGGTGGTTCTTCGCGATAAGGACGGCTGAGTTGGCCAGCAACAGGTGAAGAAATTGGAGCCGGCTGTACGCGATGGCAATAACGGGCCACGTGACCGGCGTAACCGCACGCAAAGCAGATGGGCCGGTTGTCAGGTGTGCGCTATCTGTTCACCGGGGTAGGTCTCACCCACGTCACAAGGGCTGATGGACGGAACGGTGGCTGCATGGTGGACTGAAGCTGAGGCTGGGGGGTTACGTCAACATACGTAGCGGGCACACCCGCTGCAAAGGACGGAGGTCGAGCGGCAGCTTCGGCGTAAGTCAGAGGGGCGGTTGCTGGAACGACTTGGGGCGGCCTGGCGACCACTTGCGCGTAACTCAGGGGCGCAGGAGCCGGAGGCTGTGGGGGGTGGTATGCAGGCATTACCTCCGCTATTTCCTGTTCAATCGCTCGACGGATGGGAGGGAGAAGGGTAGTAGGCGATTGTTGAACAGTTGGTTGGTGGGCGAAGGGCAGGAGCGAGAACTGACGTGCGATTTCCTCACGGATGAAGGACTTTAGTTCTGCCATCAACGCCACTTGGTCACAACTGGCCTCCAAGCCAGCAAGCGTTGCAGCTCGTGGTGGGGAGCGTCGGGTCATCGAACGCGGCCGGCGGAGCTCCTCGTAGCTCTGGCACAGTGTGACGACCTCAGCCACTGTGCCGGGGTTTTTGGCGAGCAGCATCATGAAGGCATCATCGTCAATGCCTTTCATGATGTTCCGGATCTTGTCAGACTCGGACATGGTGGGATTAGATTTGTTGGATAGGTCCAGGACGTCTTCAATATAGCTCGTGAATGACTCACCAGCCTCCTGAGCACGTTCACGCAAGCGCTGCTCGGCTTGCAGCTTGCGAACAGCAGGGCGGCCGAAGATGTTGATGATTGCGGTCTTGAAATCGGACCAGGTGGCAAAATCGGACGCGTGGTTGTTATACCACAAACTGGCAACACCCGTAAGGTAGAATACCAAGTTGGTCAGCTTGCCGTCCTCGTCCCATTTGTTGGGGACGCTCACGCGCTCGTAAATAGCGAGCCAGTCCTCCACGTCAGTGCCATCAGCGCCAGTGAAGATGGGTGGATCGCGGATTCTAGGGACACCGGGACAAGGGGGTGGCATTGGAGGAGGCGTTTGCTGAGAAGCGTCGTGGTACATAGTAGATGGCAGGGTACGTGATCGTAGCTCCAAAGGCATAGACAGGGATCGCAGCACCTCCACCAAATTGTTAAAGCGTTTACTAGCCGGCAACGAGCGAGAATATATAATGGCGACAGTCACAGCCAAGCACGGGCTCTCAGCGCGAGCGGCGTCCTTGTTGGGTAGCCCCACTAGAAGGTACTCAAGAGTTCGACCCATTTCAGCGTTCAGAGGCTTCGCTACAATATATAAGAAAACAGAGGGAATGTTATGTTGGATTTTGCAATATTGATAAACGATAAATATTTTAATGTTAAAATGAAGAAAAGACCTCTCGCCGTATTTAGTACTGACTTCTTGAGTTGTTGTGTAAAAGTAGAAATGTACAGACGACCACGAAAGTTTACAAACCATGGAAAAGCCTCTTTGCCACACTTACGCTACGTCAGAGGCAACTGAAGGCAATGCTGTGCTCAAGAAGCATACCTCTCTAAATCTATGACCGTTGTCTTTTCTGACCGGGCTCAAATAATTTTCACTTTTCAAGTTTTAAATCGATGTGCTTTTCTGGCATCTGGGTCTATGTGCTTTTGCCTTCTAAGCAGTTGATGAGTGGAACTGTTATCCATTGCAGTCGTTGTCAGAAGGGAATACCTAGCCAACGAAACGCTTATGGGGGCACACTATGATTGGCCACGAGATCGAACGGCGTCAACGCCTGGCAGCAACTGGCTGAAGCACGCAAGTGTGGATTGCCCCATGCGTCGTCTGCTAGCCGCGTTTTAGGGGTTCGGTTGTGAACGAAAACGAGGGTCTATGCCCAACTACAGCACTGTAGTTTATCTATTATGCGAGGAGCCTTAGGTGTGTTTATCTGGCCGTGGTACGACTGTATAGAAATAATAATGTCGCATTAACTGTAACACTTCCGTACTTAAACTGTACTTAAGATGGAGTTGGCGTGCGCAATGGTGTGCTTAAATTTAGGAAAGCAGTAAAGAGTCGAGATATTCAAAATTAATTCACATGGAATGCCTTACATTTCTTGTTGTATAGTTTCACTGAAAATCTCGTCGTTTTCACAGTGCCTTGAGTGTTTGTGCGGCGTGTTTATTGACTGATGGAAAGCAGCGCTCATAGGATAACAAGCTTCGAAATCGGATGTCCAACATCTTATATCCAATATCAGATATACATTTAATTCATCCCTCCACAGACACGTCTTAGCAATCAAGTGTATTTTTCAGCATGATGTGAGCAATTTTTTCTAAATTGTGGATAGTTCTACAAGCCATTGTTTCGTTTCTTTTTCAGGGTTAAGTTTTGATTAGTGACGCTTATTTTGACCCAGCACAGATGTAAGAATGGACAATCTTGAATAGGTTACTTGTGTTTTAGAACTTTTCGTTTAATACCAGTGTAACAGTTTTTAGGCATGCATGAAAACTCCAACTGGACTGTGGTGCCGCCAGCACCTTGAAAGCTCCTCAAGCCGCGCCCAATCAGTTTGACAGCTTCAAACATCGCCAGTGCCTTCCCAACAATCTCCACCCTCTGCCTGCTCAATTTCTGTGAAAGCTGCAGTCAAGATTGAAGCCAAGTCCGCATGCGGAGCTTCTACATCCTGCTTTGCACGTCGTGTTTGAAAGCATGCTGTGAGTGACATTTGTGGCACGGCATGCCACTCAACCATTGGCCCAGTAGCGGTCATGCTCACATTAAGGATTGCCTCCTTGAATGTTGGCAACGTTGTAGCACCTTGATTTTGCGTTGTCCTTAGGGAGTATGTCGGTGGGTAGTCTAAGGGAGTGTAAAATATTTTCTTCTGTTAGTGCATTATGAAATTTTTCAAGCCAGCATTTAAGGGGACATGTTAAAGGGACACTAAAGAGGAACAAGGACTTGGTTTAAGTAAAAAAACTACACTCTGAGAAATCTAATGCCATATGTGTCACTATCATAAGTTTGTCACTATCATCATTATTTTTGTTGAAGCTGTTATTAAAGCTGTTATGAGATCAAAACTCGGGTCACATGCAGCGATGTAATTGTCCGCTGCCGCCAGTGTCCGTAACTACTATAGTGAAGTAAGAAAAAAAAAACCTAGCACCAAGGACCCAGTGGGGCTCGAACCAAGGTGCGCTGCGTGCCAGCTTAATATTCTACCATTGAGCAAAAAGGTTTTTGGGACTTGTCTTAGGCAGGCTTGATGTGGGAAAAGGAATTGTGTTAATATCTGTAATAAAGTGTTTTAGAACAGCAAAAAAACAAGGAGGTGTCACACAATGCGAATATAGCATAGGGATTGGGGCATCCAATGCTCCACAAAAGCTTATTTTTGATCACCTATTAACTGTGGCACTCACCCACTTGAGGCATAAATTCCTCATCATCGTCAACCACTGCATGAAGAATTGGCAGAAAATTCCTTGCAAGTGTTTATCGGATACAACGCTTTTTAGAAGAACATAGCGAATGCTGGTCTAGTAGGCAGAAATGATTATTATTAATGCTGTAGTGAGTTTCCAGATAGTGTTCCCGCAGCAGTTACCCAATGAATGTTTAGAAAACGCTCTGAAAGGCCGCTCTTCTAGCTTTTGCTGTGACTGTGCTGCACCTTCCGCGCAGGCCTGGCATTTTTTAAATTTCGTGCCAAAACCTCTGCGTTACAGAAGAAACTCAGAATGTATTACCGGTATTTTTTTGTCATTGGCTCGACAAAATTTTCTGAAACACCATTTGCTATGTCTGTGGCACCAACAGATTAAAATGTACTTCATTTTGATCAATTGGAAGCTACATAGTAGATGCCTTCAAAATTTCTTACGTCACTGTGTTTGGTGTCGAATCTCAAAGAGACGTCACCACCCGCATATTTTTTTTTAGCGCATTGTCTCACTTACTAAGCATGATGTCCTGGTAATAGCGGTGTTTTCAGGATTGTGAAGTCGTACTTTACTGATATGCCAAAATAGTTTTGCTCTTTAGTGTCTCCTTAAATGACTTTATTTCTGCCAAAATCTGAGCTAGTTTCTGTAACTTCTGGAGCATGTGTATTTTTGTAGAAGAAAAGCCAATTAATTTAGAAAACTGCCGTTTTTTTATGGATGCTTTTTTAAACTATAATTTTTTTCATTTCTCTAATGGTTCACATAATTATCCTCACTTAGATGCTTATATTTTTTTCATCACTCAAAGGCTTTAGTTGGCTGTCAATCTAAGGTATCTCTGTATCTAGTTTTTGCCTGCAATGGCTAGTAGTCCTTGCCTCGAGTGAATTGCTGCCTTGGACTCTGTTTTTTTCACTCCAAATGCAATTTCATAAGACAGACACAGTGTCCGGCATGGTCTCCTAGCTCAACTTTTTTCACAATGAGCTTCTGCTTAACCTACACTTCTGTTGCTTATCTGAAAGTGTACATGTTTTCTTTTGTAATGCTTTTTTTTTCTTATTTGTTTGTCATCATCACTGTGGCGGTGTTCAGAGTACCTAAACATACTTAGTTTTTTAAGTGTTTCCAAACCATTCTTAGGCTTATGTCATGTTTTCTGTATGGATTTTGTGCCCTGAACATGCTTTATAAGCAGATATTATAAAGCCAGTAGTCACAAGCCAACTCCGGTATATTTTTGCATCGCTAACCAGTTTTGTGTATTTTACGATATCCGAAAGCTTAGCATTTCAAAACTCCCGACGTGGTTCTTCCACTATCCCTTGTGCTCCTGCAGTAACAATGCATGCTTCCTTAAAAAGAATACACCTCAGATAGCAAGTGTATCCAAATCTTACGTGGTCCTGAATGTGCACTTGCGACATTGTGAGCATGGTTGCCGTCACTAGTAACTAAAGAGCGCATGTTTGTTCGTTTGTTGAAAGTTTGTTTCTTGCATCTGGGCTTTTTCACATGCAAACTCTTTAAAAGAACGTTGAAACTGAGATCTGTATCATTGAATGTCTCTGCTTTTTTTTCGTTTTTATTGTGTACATTTTTTCCCTTTTTACTGTGTACATTTTTCAGTTTTATTAGCTCATTTATGTTCCAGTGAAAAGAACTGCCACGTGCCTGTTTTTTTTTTCTTTACTGTATATTCTGTATGCCATGTTTGCCAAGCCCGATCTTAAGGACCCTGTCAAGGCTGATCTCTGGTTTTTTTGTCTGTACCCACCAAGCTCCATTGAATGTCTTTGAAGCTCAAAATAAATTGTGATTGATTGATTGATTGATTGGTTGATGAAGTGAGATGATTCCGGTGCATTGAAGATGTGAATGCATCACTTGGAGAACTGCGATAGGGTGCTTTGAAGGGGCACTAAAGGCAAATGATGATTTATGTTGGAGTGAATGCTCAATGTATGACATCCAAAGCAGCCATATTATTGACAGCAGTTCCTTGCTTAGCAAGACATCAAGCTAAATGTATCACTTGACATGCATCACGAGTGGGGCATTTGCAAAATGGTCTTGATGACATGAGAGTGTCTGGCTCATATTATTCACTACTAATCAAACTAGCTGCAATAAATAAAAAGGTTTCTGTGCATCAAGTGACATAATTAGAGTGATGCTTGTCCATTTCGGCTTGATTTATATAAAAAAAACTGCCTGGCGTTACTATGGGGAATGGTGCGAGTGGTTCAAAAGCAGAGTTTTCAGCTAGTTAGGCTAGATAGGCGGTCCCATCTAGCAGAGCCCAGTTGAACCAACCAAGCAGAAGCATGGCCTCTGAGATGGCAGAAAACTTTTGTAGGCTGTGGTTGCTAGTTTGCTCTAGCCACTGTCGCTCTGATGGTACTTGTGTCGGCGTAGTAAAGGCTGTCAACCTTTGGCATGGTAACAGTAATGTCCGACGGTCCGCTTTCATTTGGGGGATTTGAAGTGCGCTAATGCAACGCAGTCTATTAAAACGTTATTTTATTTGAAAAAATATAAGCGCACCCTTGGTACAAGTGTTCTCAGCTCTGTGCAGAAGCAGCCACGAGCTGAGAAACACAGGCTACCAAACAGATAATGACCTTCGGAGGCCCGTGATCTCGGCGCACTTCGCAACAGTGTCTGCGGCAGTACGAGTCGTAACAGTCGTGGCGACGGCAGTGAGTTTCGTAGCAGTGGTGCATTCAGGAAATAGTTGGCGTCACGTCTCGTAACTGTGGTGGCAGCTGCGGGATCGGCCGGTGTCAGCGGCATTGATGCGGTGAGTGCCTGATGTTTTTCTCTCAGTTCATTAGACTAATCTAACTCAGGTTATAGTAGCTTAGAGAAGGGCTGTGTGAAGCATTAGTGAGTGAGCTTTGATTGTTTTCAGCCTAGTCAAGGCGCTTTGAAACCAATGTTCGTTCCAAGGGTGTAAACACGGTAGTGTTAGAAATAGCTTGTGCGTCTTTCTAGTAGACTTATAGTGGGTAGGGCAAGTAAATTCTTAACAGGAGCAAACAGCAAGAGGCTAGTGTGAACGATGGAAAACCTTAAAGTGAAGGAACTCATCGAAATTTCTGAGAAACTTGGTCTTACGTTTGGCTGTGCGAAATGAAAGCAAGCGATCCTTGAAGTCATGAAGGTTATCGAAGACTTAGTACACTGATGCGGCACTTGTCAGAGCGCGGGGAAATACTCGGACAAGTCGAAGGCACCTATGAAGCTTGTGCCGATTATCACAGAACCTTTTGGCGCCTAGTAATTGATATCGTCGGGTCATTGCCCAAGTCAAGGCAAAGTTGTCGGTACCTCCTGACGGCCCTCTGTGTAGTCACAAAATTTCCAGAAGTGATACCACTTAGGGAGCTCAATTCCCCTCATGTCGTGGATGCTCTGGTCTCTATATTCGCACTTGTCAGATTTCCATCTGAAATCCAATGCGACAACGGTAGTGTCTTCACCAGCTGCCTTACCTTTACCTTTTTAGATAAATGCGGAATAAAAGTAGTGCACAGCACGATCCCTCACCTGCAATTCAAACTGGTAGAGCGTATGCATTCTATTCTGAAACGGATACTGAGAGTTCTTTGCTATCAGCACAAAAGCGACTGGGAAGCGTGTATTCCTCTTGCTATGTTCGCTTTGATATTAGCTCCTCATGAGAGAACTGGTATTAGCCCTGCAGAGCTTATGTATGGCAGGAGTTTGAGAACACCATTGTGAATGCTACGCGAGTCATGGGAGGGGTTCGATGAGGACCCTAATGTAGGTTCATATGTTCTCGACCTCCTTCAGAGGCTTGAAAAACTGAAAGATCTTGTGGAAAGCCACGTGAAGGCTGCACAAGTGTTGTTGAAGGAGTACTACGACAAATCTGTGAAGAAACGCGCCTTTGAAGTAGGTATTCAGGTATTGCTGCTGTGGCCGTCCAAAAAGAACAAGCTTGAGGTTTATTGGGAAGGGTCCACCAAAGTAACATCGAAGTTTTCTGATACCAATTATGAAGTGAAATTAGGAAAGTGGCCAAACAAAATTTACCACAGTTACTTGCTGAAACCATACGTTTAACGTCAAGAGGTTGTAAATCTGCTTTTTAATGCTTCAGAAGAAGAGGGAGCAGAAATTTTGAGTTCTAGTGATGTAATCGAAAAGGGATCGGAGGTAATCTTGGAGCAGTTGAACCTAGAGCCTAGGTTAAGTAAAGTCCAGAAGGAGGACTTGAGGAGGATTGTTTCCGAGTTTAAAGACGTGTTTTTGGACTGTCCCGGAGACACGACGGTGATCGAACATGATATCGAGCTATCTTGTGAGGAGCCAATCCAAAGCAAGCCGTGTCGATGTTACCCTGTGCAAAAGCAGATCATCAAAGAGGAGATGGATAAAATGCTGGATTTGGGAGTCATAGTACCGGGCGAGAGTGACTATACATCCCCTCTAATATTGGTTCAAGTGCCTGGGAAAGATCCTAGGCTATGCATCGATTATCGGCATCTTAACATCATAGCTCGAGACCAAACTTACCCGATACCAAATATAGTGGACAGGGTAAAAACTTGTCACAATCTAGTTGTATTTCCACATTAGACCTCGTGCGAGGGTATTGGCAAGTCCCCCTTATGGAGCACGCTAGCCGCTATGCTGCATTCGTTTCTCCATTCGGAATGTATTGTCCACTTAAGCTAAGCTTTCGATTGAAAAATGCGCCCGTTTGTTTTTCAGACTCAATGGACCGCGTTTTAATGGCCTCTCTGAGTTCGCTCTGCCATATCTAGACGCTGTCGCCATTTTTTCGAATAGCTGGAAAGAACATGTAGGGCATTTACTAGTGGTGCTCAACAAATTGAAAGAAGCTGGTCCTACTGCGAAACTGGCTAATTGTCACCCTAAGGTGCGGCGAGGTGTCTTACTGGGACATGTTGTGGGGCGTGGCTGGTGTCGACCTTTAGAAATCAAGGTAGCCGCCGTCGTGAAGTATCCACGACCAACCAGAAAATCTGAAATAAGGGCATTCTTGGGCCTTGCTGGATACTATCAGCATTACGTGCAAAACTACTCTAGCATTGCCAGCCCTCGAACCGACACACTTCGAAAGTCCGAGTCGGTTAAAGTGGTGTGGGGCTCAGAAAAGGAAAATGCGTTTTGCAAGCTGAAACAAGCCCTAAGGAAAAATATCCGTCCTCATGGCACCCGATTTTTCTCAGGGCTTTGTCCTTCAATGCGACGCAAGTGATTGCGGCATGGGAGCTATATTGTGCCAGGAAGACAGCGCTGGTAACTAAAGGCCAATTTTGTGCTCAAGTCGAAAACTGAGCTGCAGGGAAGAGGCATACAGTACCTCTGAAAAGGAATGCACGTGCCTCGTGTGGGCTGTTCAAAAGCTAGCCTCTTATGTCTCCGGTTCGAGATTTGTGGTCGAAACGGACCACTGTCCTCTAACCTGGATAAATAACATGTCGCCTAAAAGTGGCCGGTTACTGAGGTGAAGCATGATACTCCAACAGCACAACTTAGACATTCGCTACAAAAAGAGGAAGGCTGAACGCTAATGTAGACGCATTGAGCCGTGCGTTTTATTTAGTACCTTCTCACCCTTTCGGATTTTCACTGGGGAGTTGGGGCAAAATTTTGCCCTCATCACAGCCTTAGCTGAGCGCTCTCGTTTAAAGCGGTCTCAAGGGGCCAACTTTATGTTATATTCTATTTCATTACATGGTTTTACGTGTAAAAATTGTGAGTTTTCATTGTAGGTGTCTTGGGTCCCATATGTGCCTCTTGATGTAGAGGGAACCAAATCGCGATAGACATGTATCTAGGTATATGTTGTACTATATTTTTTCTGGTGTTCTTTCGGGTAACCGAGGGCACTTGCTTGTGTCATGTGTTGTCTGTTGTCAAACCGTTCAGGATAAGTTGCAGAACCATTGACAAGTGCTGAGACCAAAAATCGTCTGAAGTGACTAGCGAAACTGATCGGCAAGTTTTGGCGACAAGCCAGTGGAGCTGGGATCCATCCTCAAGAGTGGGATGTGTTCACGGAACTGAGCCTGGAGCTACATCTTCCCCATGGCCCTGGAGGCGAACCTGAAGGGACCTGGCAAACGAGTGCGCCCACATCCGAGCCACGTGGAAGCAGCTCGCCTTTCTGGTGCATTGTCTGGCGGCGGGGGGGGGGGGGGGGGGCTGTTACGCTTGGGAGTCCACACCGAATGTCATTGCTTCTGCAAAGGAAATATGTATCAATGCCAGCGAGCGAGCCCGCCTGATTTCTTCTCCTCAACGACGTCACCTAGCCCTGTGCAACGGTGTGTCTTGCGCCACGCAAGATAAGCTCTCTCCACAAATGGGTCGAGTTCCAACCCGATGATGTATTGTTGCCATCCAGTCTGGCGAGTCTTACGCAATGCATGGCAATCTCACTCGCTCTTGGGTGCAACCCAGCGCAGCGGCTCTGGATTGGAGGATTATGACACCACCCAGCGGTGGGTCCCGATTGGACGATTCTGACGTTACCGAGCAGCAGTTCCTATTGCAAATTGCTGACGTAAGGCATCAGCCCGGGGCTTATAAAAAAACAAGCGGCGCTTCGCCAAGCACCTGAAGAAGAGCCGACGTATGTGTCACGGAGAAGACATCTCGGCTCTTGGAGTCCATAAACGTCTTTATCTCTCGCTATCTATCTGTCCTGTCTTCTACTCTCTTCTGTTTACTTCCAATCTTCCTGGCGGCAAGGGTTAACCCTGTGTAGTTACCCAACCCTGGGTAGTTATATTCGGTTATAGCGGCGATGCATGGCTGGCGTCTCCAAGTGTTCACTATTCAACCTTGTAGCGTCCCCTTGTTGGGCTCGGTGGTGGGTGGCCACCATCGCCGCCGAATCTAAAATGCTTCTTATGGAAAACCCTTTTCCTGCACTCTCTTATCGCCGCCTGAAAAGGTGGCGCACCGATGACAGCTTCTTTACTGCACAGCCTAAAGAGACCTTCCCCAAGTACCATGTAATTCACAGCCAAAATGAAAAGAAAACAGTTCGATCTATTTCACCATTTATTGTCTCGAAAACGCTCACAGATGCAATTGGCCCTGGCTATAAGGTAACTAAGATGGGGAATGGCGATCTCCTTCTAGAAGTCCGCGACAAGACTCAATACGACAAGCTCACAAAACTCGTTTCATTTGATAACATCCCAATATCAGTGGGCCCACATAGGTCGATGAACACAGTGCGTGGTGTCATATCTGATGATGACCTCCTCTAGCTGTCTGAAAGTGAATTGCTCGAAGGCTGGCAAGAACAAAATGTAGTGAAAGTACAAAGAATAATAATCAGGCGAGATAATAAACAGATCCCAACAAATCACATCATAGTTACCTTCGGTACAAGCAACCTTCCCGACTCTATTGAAACTGGTTACTGCAAGCTTCCCGTCAGACCTTATATACCGAATCCTCGCCGATGTTTCAAGTGTCAGCGCTTCGGACACGGATCCCAAACGTACAGAGGGCGCGCTAGGTGCGCGAAGTGCGCATCTTGTGAACATGTATCCGAAAAGTGCACTTCAGAAGCCTGTTGCGCTAACTGTGAAGGAGATCACGCTGCCTACTCCCGATCATGCCCTGCATGGAAAAAAGAGAAACAAATATTAGAAATTAAGGTAAAGTTTAACCTGTCATTTCAAGAGGCACGTCAACGTTTTTTCACACACAATAATTCTGAACCTTCCTTCGCCGACGTGGCGCGTCGAGGCGCCGTGCCACGTCTTTCGGCACCCGCGAGATTCACACCAAGTGTGACTGCGGTTGTGCCAGAAGCGCCTCCGGCTGGAGCAGTCTGTACTGCTCCGCCTCCGATTCAAAAAGCCCAGCAGACTTCAGAGACTGCTGGACCACGGACCACTGCAAGTACAGTCAGGTCCGAAACTGCCGTAAACGTGCCTGCCAAGCAGGCACGATCCATCACCTCAGAAGAGGTGATGGACACAAGCCATACTCCTTCGGCGCCCCACGCGCCGAAGGAAAGGCGCAGTTCTTTGGAGCGAAGCAAGAAAGAGAAAACCCGTATTACAGGGCCCCAACAGGCCCTGTAACTTAAGGCAACGTTTCTGTACACACAGCACTTAACTACATTAAAAATGGAGACACAAATTTTACAGTGGAACGTCAGAGGACTACTGAGAAACCTTGACGATATTCAAGAACTTTTACATAAACAGTCACCAAAAGTGCTGTGTGTACAAGAAACACACCTAAAACCCAAGATCACTAATTTTCTACGCCAGTATATCATTTTTCGAAAGGACAGGAATGAAGCCGTCACGTCATCTGGTGATGTGGCTATTATAGTAAATCAAGGGATTGTATGTACTCATCTACCACTCGAAACATCTCTTGAAGCAGTGGCTATTCGTGTAGTCCTCCTGAACAAACTCGTGACCATCTGCTCTGTCTACATACCTCCACACTACCATCTTGAAAAACGTGAATTCCAGTCCCTAATAGATAAACTTCCAGAACCTTATATCCTCCTGGAGATTTCAATGCACATAGTAATCTATGGGGTGACTCTCGCTGCGATGCTCGATGTCGCCTGATCGAACAGTTCCTTTTTACTTCTGGCGCGTGCCTTTTGAATCGGAAAGAGCCCACATATTACTGCATTGCCAGCAATACCTACTCGTCAATAGACCTTAGCATTGTCTCACCATCCCTCCTTCCTTTACTGACATGGAATGTCATCAATAACCCTTACGGAAGTGACCACTTTCCCGTAATGCTAAGCACACCCATATCAAATGAATATCACCCACAGGTCCCCAGATGGATCACTGACAAAGCTGATTGGGAACAGTTCTCGCAGATTAGTCACTTAAGTTGGACTGACCTGTCTGGTTTAAACATAGATGCAGCTGTACAGTGCTTTTCTACTTTTCTGACCGACGCTGCGATGAAATGCATCCCGCAAACTTCTGGACTGCCTGGCAAGCGACGTGTCCCATGGTGGAATACTGAATGTCGCAATGCACGCAAACAACAAAACAAAGCATGGAGATTGCTACAGATCTCACCGACGGCAGAGAATCTTGAAAGTTTTAAGAAAATCAAGTCCCAAGGCAGGAGAACACGCCGGCAGGCTAGGAGAGAAAGCTGGCTTAAGTTTTTATCAGGCATCACTTCATATACACAAGAAACTAAAGTCTGGAACATGGTTCGCAAGGTAACAGGACGACACGCATCTTCACTACCTCTCGTAGACACACAAGGGGGCACCTTGGAAGACCAGGCGAACTTCCTCGGTGCCCACTTCGAAGAGGTGTCTAGTTCGTCGCATTATACTGCAGCTTTTCAACGACACAAAAGAAAAATCGAAAAAGAGAAACTTCAGCGAAAATCCTCTAAACATGAGTCGTACAACAACCCTTTCAGTTTGGCCGAGTTACAAGCATCGCTACATGTTTGCAATAAATCAGCTCCAGGTTCGGACAGTATAGTATACGAAATGTTAAAACAACTGCCTTCTGAAACACAAAAAACCCTGCTTTCCCTGTATAACTCTATCTGGTTTTCCGGTGAAATCCCTTCTGCGTGGAAAGAAGCCATTATTATTCCGATTTTAAAGCAAAGCAAGGATCCATCTTCCGTTAGTAGTTACAGGCCAATCGCACTTACAAGTTGCATGTGTAAACTTTTTGAAAAAATGATAAATCGCAGACTTGTACATTACCTTGAAACGAACAATCTGCTCGACCCATTCCAATGCGGGTTTCGAGAGGGCAGATCCACCACTGACCACCTCGTGCGTATCGAGGCACAGATCCGAGATGCCTTTGTCCACAAACAATACTTTCTTTCTGTGTTCCTCGACATCGAAAAAGCCTATGATACGGCATGGAGATTCGGAATATTAAGAGACCTGTTCAATCTTGGTGTGCATGGCAGGATGTTTACTATTATCGAAAGCTACTTGTCCAATCGTACATTCCGTGTCCGTGTGGGCAGTGTTCTCTCCCAAACATTTGTCCAGGAAACAGGCGTGCCGCGAGGGGGTGTACTTAGTTGTACACTTTTTCTTATCAAAATGAATTCCTTGCACCTATCCATCCCCCGCAATATGTTCTATTGTACATATGTCGACGACGTTCAGCTTGGCTTCAAGTCATGCAACTTGGCAATGTGTGAGCGGCAGGTTCAGTTAGGTTTAAACAAGGTCTCCAAATGGGCAGAGGAAAACGGATTCCGACTGAACCCACAAAAAAGCACGTGCGTCTTGTTCTCCCGAAAGAGAGGCATGCACTCAGAACCCGACATTGAACTGAACGGTCAACGTCTGTCTGTAAATGCGGAGCATAAATTCTTAGGCCTAATCTTGGACAACAAGGTGACCTTCGTACCTCACATCAAGTATTTAAAAACAAAATGTTTAAGAGCCATGAATGTTTTAAAAGTGTTGTCACGCACTACATGGGGTAGTGACAGGAAATGTTTAATTAACTTATATCAAAGCCTCGTACGCACACACCTAGATTACGGTGCTATAATCTATCAGTCGGCAACGCCATCAGCCTTGGAAATTCTCGACCCTGTCCACCATGTAGGCATTCGCCTCTCTACGGGTGCTTTCCGCACCAGCCCTGTGGAGAGCCTGTACGTGGATTCGAATGAATGGTCGCTCCACCTACAAAGATGTTCCCTGTCCTTTTTGTACTTTTTGAAGGTGAAGGCAGACAAGAAACACCCTTCCCATTTCACAATTAATGATTTGTCTTGTTCTAGCTTGCTCGAGAACCGTCCTTCGTTTAGGCAGCCCTACGCACTGCGTGTAAGGAGCCTGGCCGAAGAAACAGGTGTGCCTCTTGAACACACTTTGATGGCTCCTGCAATATATCTGCCACCGGGGCAGTGGCAGCTTATAGATTGTGATGTCTCTTTTGTTGATGTCACAAAGCACACACCACTTGCACACATACATACACACTTCCTAGAACTACAACATAAATACACATGCCCTGAGTTCTTTACCCATGCGTCAAAGTCAAACACTTCTGTGTCATATGCTGCGGTAGGCCAATCCTTTTCAGAGGCCGGCGTTCTTCATCCTAATGCAAGCATTTTCACAGGAGAAGCTTACGCAATACTGGCGGTCGTAAAACACATTAAACAGATAAAATTACAAAAGGTGGTAATATACACAGATTCTCTAAGTGTGGTAAAAGCCCTGAAAACTCCTAAAAAACACAAGAACCCAGTGCTGGTGTCACTTTACTCACTTCTGTGCACACTCTACACATCACAACAGCATGTCGTTGTCTGCTGGGTTCCAGGGCACCGTGAAATACAAGGGAATGTTTTGGCCGACAATCTGGCTGCTTGCACCAATGTCACTACTGACAATGCATCAACATCAGTCCCTGCACTTGACTTAAAACCTTTTATAAAACGAAAGCTCAGGGGGTATTGGCAGAGCATGTGGGATAAACACACAGATAATAAACTCCATGCTATTAAGCCGCAACTAGGTTATTGGCCGCCACTATCAAAATCACGACACACAGAAGTAATACTAACAAGGCTTAGAACAGGACATACACATTCTACACATTCATTTCTTTTGTCTACCGGCGATCCACCATATTGTGAGAGATGTGGAGAGCCCCTTACGGTTCTCCACATTCTCGTCCAGTGCAATGAGCTAGATGCTCTAAGAAAAAAGCACTTTTTACTGCCCTACCGACAGCAGCTACCTCTACACCATGGGATGCTCATCGGTAGGGATCCGCTTTTTAAACTGCAAGCACTTTTTACGTTTTTAAAAGATGTGCAAAGCTTTCACCCGATATTTCGAGGTCATCCGTAGCACGACCCCTATAAAGTGGTCGAGGCTGCGGTGACTACATCTTCATCATGGTTTTATTATCATGACATTTTGCCATCCACTATCACTACACATATGTCACGTCACTATCATGATTTTATTATTTTCATGTTTTAGCCCGCGTTAGAGCGAGGAATTTTAAGGCCCCTTTACAGCCACGCACCATACCATTGTTCATATCTGTAGTCAATTGAAATGGCGCTCTTTGGCCATCAATTGGCCCTTGCGCCACTAAAAACTACTCATCATCAAGTTGTCGGCCGCAGTGCCAAATATGTAACGCCTCTATTGTGTGCTGTACATAAATCTTGCCTTAACTCACCGTCGCTTTGTCCGCTCGTCTATCAGCTCTTCACAGAACAAGCCGCGAGCTGAGTGCCTGGAACAGTCCAGGCACTCAGCTTGCGCTACCAAACGCTACCAAACGGCTGGTGACCTTGGCAGCTGGTGACCTTGGCGCGCTTTGCAACAGTGTGGGCGGCGGTGGGAGTCGTAACAATGGTGGCAGCGGCGAGTTTCGTAGCAGTGGCGCCTTCGGGACTGTGTTGGCGTCGTCCCTCGTAACAGTAGTTACATTGAAATTCTTGCTGATAATGTAATTTTGTCTGCCTCGATAGAACAGTGGCGAGGGTGCTTAGCTGCTAACCATAAGATCGCGGGTTTGATTCCGGCCGTGGCAGTCACATTTCAGTGGGGGATAAATGGAAGAGCCCCGCGCACTGTGCTACGTCAGTGCCTGTTAAAAGACCCCAAATAGTCAAAACTTCTAGAGCCCATTGCTACGCCTTTTTCTATAATCATACCATTGTTTAGGGACATAAAACCCCATATAATAAAATTTTGTTTGTTGCAACTGCAGTATTACCTGGGAATTTGGTTGATGTCAAGGGCACAAATGTCTGTTGGCAAACTCTGTGCATATTTTATGCATTCAAGTGTGATCTCTATCCTGTCGTCAGTTGTGTTTATCCTTTCTGCAGTACACCCAAGAAGTTTCTAGCTTCAGAAGTCGTAACATTGATCCCACCAGCCTTTCTATACAAATAATTTGTGTCGTTGTCCTGTTATGTCGCAGTTTGTTCAGTTATGAGTCGGAGATTGAAATGGCAGTACAGTCAACTGCCGATTTTTCGTACCCTCTAGGGAGCGAAAAACCGTCCGAAAATACGGGCAGTCCGAGAAAATAATTGCTAGAAAAAAAACGCACCATTTTGCTAATATTTCTCAATGCAAGAAAAAATGCACCATTTCATTGATATTTCTCGGATCAAGAGTGTCAATGTCGAAGTACCAGACTTCCGGAACTCTGCCAAAGTATCAGTGGGGTGGCTCTGAAAAGAGCTGTTGAAAAAAAAAGCATTCAGCCGCCAGCGGATGCTGTCAGGCAGCCGGTGTTAGAGCTGCAGTGGCTTGAAAAACTTGTTGATCCTTGTTTGAACGGCGTTCCGCTTGCATGTGATCATATTCGCCTCGATCTGAGCAAGGGTCATGTCATCACTGTACACCATTGACAGTGTCATCAATGCTCGGATCGATTCGGCGGTCGTAGGTGGCACAAGCGTTGGTTCCTCTTTTTCGACATCAAAGTTGTCTGAATCTACCATAACCTGACTGACTATTTGGTCCTCGGTTAGCTCTGCGCAGAAGTCGAGTTCAATGTCAGCGTCGACGAACAGCTCAAAAGTTATTTCCGTGGTCATGAAAGCACCAGCAGAGCGGAGGTCGTTGATAATATCGTCCATGAGAGGGCACAAGTCAGTCACGCTGTCTGCTTTCTTCAGGCAAGCCTGCTGCCTCTGTGTCGGGTACGAAGCCCGCGTGGCGAAAGCAGTTGCGAAGCGTGTCTTGGATTTTTGCCTTTCATGCGTCCGCAAGCATTCCGACAGCAGATCGAAGGCCAACGCTGTATCCTTTCCTGAAAATATAGATAGCTATACTGACTCAACAGGCAAAATGATCATGGATTTGTGTGAAAGGCATGATTTGATCATTTGCAACAGTACTGAGAACTGTGAAGGGCAAATAACATGGGAGGTAGGAAGGCTGCAGTCGACAATAGATTACGCACTGATGTCACATATAGGATGTATGATAAGCTCAGGGGAATACACATAGATGAAGGTGGCTCACACAGTCTGGGTAGTGATCACAAACATATCAAGCTAAGTTTTAGAAGAGCAGAAAAAGTGGGAAGGAGACAAGATGAGCAGCTACAGGAAAATTTTCATTCAGAAATGCAAACAGAAATTGCTACTAAATAAATTGAGAAAATAGTCACTGAGGATAATAAAACAGTGTATACATACACAAGTCTAATTAGACTGTTTAGGCTTGATATTGCTAAGCCACGTGACAAGTCACCCCACAAAAGAAGTCACAAGCCCAAGAGTTAATGGGATGAGGAAGTTAAGAGAGCCATAGAAAAACGTCAGGAAGCCTCTAGAGAACACAGACACGCTAAGCAGTGGGTGAACTGACAGATGATGTTGAAAGATAATGGGAAATCTTTCTAAGCTGTAGAAGGGAAGCATCCCTCCTGATCAATGAAAATATTATAAGAAAAGGTACTCAGTGGCTTGCAGAAGTACATAAAAAGGACAGAAAGGCAGCTGTTAAATTTTAGAACCATCTAAAATCCCTAAGGAATGAAACAATCCTAGAGCAGAGGTTTATAACTACAGCTCAAGGTGCTAGGCTTGAAGGGGACGAAGCTATTCAATATATAAGAACAAGGGTGACAGAAAATTTCAACAAAGAAGTGCCTTATGCACCACAATAGACAAGGATGGATCAAGTGGTGCAATGGCTCCGATTTCACAATGACAGTGGGAAAGGGCTGAGAAGAGGGTTCCAAATTTTACATCAACAGGCGCAGATGGCACTTTAATTATGCTGATAAAGACATTGGGTCCGAAGTCTAAACAGAGTTTGAGAGAGGCAGTGAGCAGAACAATAATCAATGGTGAAGTCCACGATGGATGGAAACTTAGCAGGATGAGCATGATCTATGAAAGAAAGGGGGACAAAGCTGACATAAACAACTACCGTCCTATAACAGGGTCATCAGTGGTCTACAGGCTGGCAATGCAGATTATAAAGGAAAGACTGCAGGCATGGATAGAGGATTAGGTGGTGCTGAGGGAACTGCAGAATGGGTTTCGAAAACAAAGGAGGTTGGAAGACAATCTGTTCTCACTGAAGCAGTGCATCGAAATAGCAGAAAATGAACACAGGCCCCTCTGGCTAGCGTTTTTGGATATCAAGGGAGCGTAGAATAGCGTGGTTCAAGAGGACTTGCAGGGAATACTGGACACACTAGGTGTGGAAGGTGGAGTTACTAATCTTTTAAAGGAAATCCATAAAAGTAACAAGATAGTCATAAAATGGAAAAAAACAGGTATCCAAGCCCACAAAGGTGAAACGGGGGCTTAGACTGGGGTGTTCTTTTCATCCTTGTTATTCATGACGTAGCTACCAGAATTAGAGGCCAAATTAGAGAGAAGTGGACTTGGCTTGAACCTCTCTTTCGTCAAACAAGGAAAACTCGTTGGTCAGTCACTACCAGCATTAATGTACACAGATGATATAGTGCTAATGGCCGACAACAAGGAAGATTTGCAGAGATTGATGGACATCTGCGGTTATGAGGGAGATAGGTTAGGTTTCAGATTCAGTAAAAAAAAAAATCAGCAGTCATGATTTTTAATGATAATGAAGGTTGTTAGTTTTGGATACAGGAAGTCACGCTAGAGATAACAGATAAATACAAATATCTGGGCGTATGGATAAACAATGGGACCGAGTACCTAAGGGAACACGAAATATACGTGAACACTAAAGGTAACAGAAATGCAGCAGTGATGAAAATAGGGCACTGGGGAATTACAATAGGTATGATGTTGTGAGAGGAATATGGAAAGGGGTCATGGTTCCTGGGCTGACGTTCGGCAATGTGGTCAATGTGGTTCGGCAATGAGATCAGAAGTTCAAGCAAGTTTAGAAATTAAGCAACGTGGAATAGGTAGGCTTGCTTTAGGAGCTCACGGGAATACACCAAATCAATGAGTACAAGGTGATGTGGGATGGACATCATTTGAGGGCAGGGAAGCTAGCAACAAGATAAAACTTGAGAAGCGATTGAGAGAAATGGGGAGGAGCGTTGGGCTAGGAAGGTTTTCAGCTACTTGTACATGAAGAATGTCGATACAAATTGGAGGAAGCGAACTAGAAAATCGACTGGTAAATACTTAAAGAACAGCAGGAGGCTAAACCAAAAAGAACTATCAGCTAAGAAAAAAGTGAAGGAAACAGAGATCGACATCTGGAGAATTGGCATGATTAAGAAGTCCTCACTAGACATCTATCGAACTTTTAAGCAGGAAATTGCCAAAGAAAGTATCTATGATAATACTCGGGGTAGTTCTCAACTGTTTGAGGCCAGGACGGGAGTATTGCGAACCAACACATATCGGGCCAAATACGAAGGGGTAGACACGGTATGCAGTGCATGTGGACGGGAGGAGGAAACTGCCAAACACTTGATAATGTTCTGTAAAAAGCTTCACACTATAGTTTAGGATGATTTCGCAGAGTTTTTCAAAGCACTGGGGTTTCAGGACAGGGAGGGCAAAATAGACTTTAGGCGGGTAGAATTAACTAGAAGGAAGTTATCTGACTGGTGACTAAAGTCAAGGCACGAGTGAAAATTAAACCCTTCACTGCAAAGTACCAGTCCTAAACTTCACCATTTAAAGGAAAAAAAAGGTAAATCAAGTGATTAGTTCACTAAGTATTACGGCTAGATGGCGTTAGCTAGCAGCCGCCCAATCTAAAGGGTACAGCCACAGCCATCCATCCACCTATAGCCGGCGGGGCCAGATCAAACTGGTGTGTGACGGCTAATTCTAGTGTGAAGTGGTAAAACGCTTCGCGGGAGCGCTGCGCGAGAGCCAGAGTGATACGCACGACACGAGCGCAAGCGCTAAAGCGAAAGGAACTTTATTTGTGCCAAAAAATTTCCGGGTGGATAGTTTCGATTGTCAGCGAAGCACCCTTGCACGATAAACACGACCAGTGTTAGAAATCTCGGAGGCCGTTTGTGTTTCTCTGCTTACGATCAACGAGTGCAAGCAACAGATGCCGCCACATAGACCATAGCGCTCATTTATGCGATCGTAATCGCGTGTGACATGGTGGTTTCTTTCCGTCGCTTCAAAAAGTCGAAAAAATTTAACTCAGGGGGGTTTGAACGTACGAAATTTCAAACTTCCTTGTAAATTGATTTTATGGGGTTCGTGGCGGTGCCGCGAAGATGTCTGAATTATCGGGCATGTCCGAAAAATCTGCAGTTTACTGTATGTACACGATCACTAGCAGTCACCTCTGATTGATTGTATTGAAACAGGTGAATTCAGGTCTACAGTTATCAGCACGTTAATCCACTGAGAATGTAAGAAATGAATTTTTTTGCGGCATATAATCTTTAATCAACAGTGTAAGGGAATAGCATGTTTTTACAAATACTAGTTCAGGCTGGGTAGCTGGTAATGCCTGCTCTATTACTTTTGCAAGTCTTCTAAGTAATGCTTATATTTATGCGAGTTTAGCCTACTAAAAAAAATGTAGGTGACTTAGCATAGTTGCGTAGTGTTTTCATTTGGCCCTGTCGTCCTTCCAATTTCAGTTCTTTTGCCACGCTATCGAACTAGTCGGGTGACAAAAGTATCGTCAGCTGACTCGATTTGTCTTTCTACTTTGACATTATCTGAGGGCCAATCGTTTTGTAAGGGCACCTCATGTGGCCATATTTTTTCCTGCCTAAATTGGCTCCTTATTCACTCGCACCAATTTCTTTTTATATACCGTTCATAGTTTGTGAGGGTCAATGCATTCATGTCATTTTTTATATCAGTTGGGAATTCTATGTGCAGATGATATAAAATATTTTGATGATTGAATTACGTGTGGTGATTTAAGTTGAATTGTGCACTCTTTTAGTCATTTATTTGTACTAAAGATGCATTTTAAGTATATTGTATAAAATCATTGTATAATATCGTGGGGGAATTAATAAAGTCTACTGTTGCATGTGCAGCATTTGCGTTATGCATAAGAATCTGGCTGTTTTTTTTTTTTCTCGCCAGAAAAAAGTTCTGAGCTAATGTAGGCATCATAAATTTTCTTTTTCTTTCTTGATATTTTTCTGTTTCATATTAACTACTTTCTCATCATTTTTAATTTGCTTGATATGGTACAATATAAATTAACACGAACGCTGTCCTGTGTCGTGTTTACATTTTTTCTATAAAAAAAGGTGCAATAATTTAAAACCTTCACAGATTACTATCCTGGCACATTAGCACGAATTTGTTGTCGTTTATCTGGAATGTCCGAATGTCATTTAAATCAGTCCTCTTGGAAATGGTGGAGCTTGAGGGAGACCAATCTTGAACCTTTGCACGGTTACTGCTTCAGCAACTTGTAGCTATGGCAATGGAATGTTATCGTGAGCCTCAATTACAAGTCCAGCCTCTCTTGTTGTTGGCCCTGTACTCCTGTCTGATTCCGTGCATTTTGTGACGCATGGCTTGCATTGCCTTGCTGTTCTCTTTGTGGCTCTGCAGGTTCCTCGTTTTCACCTCTCTGGCAGTTCAATCGTGTCTGTGCAAGGTTTTGTGTCCTTATGTGCACAAGTAGAAATCAGATTAGGAAACGGCCCCGAACTGGTGGTCTAGTTCCACGGCGTCTAATTAGGCAGCTCGAGCATATAACGGAAGTCTTTTCTTCGCTACCCTATTGTGTATCCCCAACATCGTCCCTCGTTACCATGGGTTATGGCGGGGGCTGCGTCGAGTAGCCTGAGAGGGACTATGGCAGAGCAGGGAGCTTGGCTGAAAATGAGGTGCAGGTGTGCAAGTTTCGTCGGTGTCGCTGCGTGTGCCCCTAATGTGACTACAGAATTGGCCAACAAAAGACTGGGAGCACGACAAGGCATGGGGCCTTCGAGAGACCACCGTTCGACTGCTTGTGTCTTTGCAGTGTACATAGGCCGACGACAAGAGAAAAGACACTCCTAAAGATAGCCTTGACGGAGTGCATATCAAGGGGGGGTTTAAACCCAGCATGGATTAATTTCTTATTGAAGTGCTTTACGAAATTTCTTTCATGCAAGCATTGTAAGGGACCATCATTAAGTCTATGCATCTCTTCCAAGAGGAAAGTGTTCTATATTCGTATATATTCATTTCCTAATATTTTTATGTTCATAATTTCGTACAGTCCTCACATATAAGCATATATCTTGACCTTTGGTTCGTCACTCATGTTTTTTATTTCACATTGTTTCAGGGTATCAGAGACCACTGGTTGTGTTTATTACGTAATAATTTGTTCCAAGGTTTAAATGTTATTCAGTACACTAGCAGTCCGCTCAATTTTTATTCAGCTTTATGCGATAGACAGTACTTTGTTAAAAGGACACTAAGGTCAAATAGTAATTTACATCTGAGTGAAAGCTCAATATATGATATCTAAAGCGACAATATTATCAACAGCAGTGCCCTAGATACTGAGAATTAGGCTTAAAGCACATAAATACATGCGCCGCTGTAGGACATTCTCAAAATGATACCGATGCTGTCAGACAAACTGCCCTACAAATAATCACTAGTAATCGATCTAGTTGCAATAAATAAAAAATATTCCGTGCATCAAGAGACTGAATAACATGCTGCTTGTTCATTTCTCTTTGATTCAAGGAAAAAAAAAACGCCCTTGGAGCTGCGATTCCGTACCCTGCCATCTATCATGTACCCACGATACCTCTCAGCAAACGGCTTCTCCCATGCCATCCCCTTGTCTTGGTGTCCCTAGAATCCACGATCCATCCACCTTCACTGGCGCTGATGGCACTGACGCGGAGGACTGGCTCTTCATTTATAAGTGCATGAGCGCCCCCACAAATGGGACGAGGATGGCAAGCTGATTAACTTGGTGTTCTACCTTGCGGGTGTTGCCAGTTTGTGGTACAACAACCACGCGTCCGATTTTGCAATCTGGTCCGATTTTAGGAACGCTATCATTAAGGTTTTCGCCCGCCCTGCTGTTCGCGGGCTGCAAGCTGAGCAGCGCGTGCGTGAAGGCGCTCAGGAGGCTGGAGAGTCATTCACCAGCTGTAATGAAGATGTCCTGGACTTATGCAACAAATTCAATCACACCATGTTTGAGATTGACAAGGTCCGAAACATCATGAAAGGCATTGACGATGATGCCTTCATGATGCTGCTCGCCAAGAACCCCGGCACAGTAGCTGAGGTCATCATACTGTGCCAGAGCTACGAGGAGCCTCCGCCGGCAGCGTTCGATGACCCCGTCGCTCCCCACCATGAGCTGCAACGCTTGCTGGCTTGGAGGCCAGTTGTGACCAAGTGGCGTTAATGGCAGACCTAAAGTCCTTCATCCGTGAGTAAATCACGCGTCAGTTTTTTCTCCTGCTCTTTGCCCACCAACCGGCTGTTCAACAATCGGCTACTACCCTTCTCTCTCCCATCCGTTGAGCGATTGAGCAGGAAAGAGCGGAGATAATGCCTGCATATCACCTCCAACAGCCTCTGGCTCCTGCGCCCGTGAGTTACACCCAAGTGCTCGCCAGGCCGCCTCAAGTCGTTCCAGCACCTGCCCCTGTGACCTACGCCGAAGCTGCTGCTCGTCCTCCGTCCTTTGCAGCAGGTATGCCCACTACATATGTTGACGTAACCCCTCAGCTTCAGCCCACTATGCAGCCACCGTTCCATCCATCGGCCCTTGCGACATGAGTGAGACCTACCCCGGTGAACAGATGGCGCACACCCGACAACCGGCCCATCTGCTTTGCCTGCGGTTATGCCGGTCATGTAGCCCGTTATTGTCATCGCGTAAAGCCGGCTCCAATTTCTTTGCCTGTTGCTTGCCAGCTCAGCTGCCCCTATCACAAAGAACCGCCGTCTATGCCACCGCCATCTCCCCAGGTTCATCTCTTCGAAAGTCGCCGTCTTCATGACGTCGTTTCCTGTCCCCCATGTGAAGTTCGGCTGCCTATGAGCGGGAAAACTAGTCGTCGCAGTCCCCGAGGCAAGGACTGCGATGCTATCGCAATGTGAAAGCCCTCAGAGCAGCCCCTCTGATGTCATTGTTGTGCTTGTGGACGGTGTTTGTGCATCGGCTCTTATTGACACTGGAGCTGCCGTATCAGTTAAAGACGAAAAACTCTGCTGCTTACTTCGAAAAGTGACGACGCCACTTTCTGGGTTGTCCCTCTGTACTGCTAGTTTGCATCATATTCATCCTACAGCAGGGCGCACAGCTTGCGTTGTCATTCAGGACGTTCTGTATGTCGCCCAGCTCATCATCATTCCGGCATGCTTTCATGACGTCATCCTGGGATGGGACTTTCTCTCCCGCCATGATGCCGTCATCTATTGTGCCGCCGCGGAAATTGAAATCTCACCCTTCTCGCATTTGACGCCAGATGACAGTCCCTCGACACTGAGCAAGATTCTAATGAAAGACGATACAACAGTGCCTTCAAACTCGACGACGGCTGTGTCTGTCTACTGCTTCGGTCTCTCCGATACAATTGCACTCGTTTCGCCATCCGACCGCGCTTGTAGCAGGAAAGGGTTGCTAGTACCTTTCGCGACCGTGCAGGTCAACCAGGACAATGCTGATATTTTTGTAACCAACATCCCCCCCCCCTTGCCCACTGTTACCTTGATTCGAGGGGAATGTCTGTGCAGAGTGGAACCAGTCGACGACGCACAAGTCCTGGGCGTACCCGATGACGCGCGTTGTCCCAGGTCGCGTACCATCAATGCTGTTTCCACTTCTGATGCTGATGTATTCGGCCCCTCCATCGCTGACAACCTTACGGCGGTACAGCGTTCCCTACTTCTGGACCTGTTGCAAGAAAAATCGTTCTTTCTATGCTGGGCGAAGTTCTCTGGGTTGCACGCCGCTGTTACGCATCGCATCGACACTGGTGCCCATCTACCTTTATGGCAACGTCCATATCGCGTCTTGCCTGCTGAACGTCGGGTAATTAATGAGCAGGTTGACAGTATGCTCCGACGCGACATTATTCGGCCCTCAGACAGTCCATGGGCGTCTCCTGTTGTTCTTGTTGCGAAGAAAGACGGTTCTGTGTGGACTACAGACGGCTCAATAAGATCATTCGCAAGGATGTTTATCCACTGCCACGCATCGATGATGCGATTGAGAACCATCATAGACCCGATTTTTTTTCTTCTCTCGATCTGCGCTCTGGGTACTGGCAAGTACTCATGCCTGACGACGCTCGACCGAAGACCGCCTTCGTCACATCATACGGCTTGTATGAGTTCAACATCATGCCGTTCGGTCTATGTAATGCACTTGCGACCTTTGAGCGCATAAATGACACCGTTCTGCGCAACTTGAAATGGTACACGTGCTTGTGTTACCTCGACGATGTCATTGTCTTCGCTTCGGATTTCCCCACGCATCTTCAACGTCTGAAAGAAGTTTTCGCACGTGTGAGCAATGCCGGCTTGCAACTAAATCAGGAAAAGTGGCTCTTTGCAGCATGGCAACTCACCATCCTAGGGTACGTCGCGTCCAAGGACGGCATTCTTCCTGATCCTACCAAGCTACGGGCCGAGGCGGAATTCCCCAAACCTGCATCTGTGAAAGAACTGCGTAGTTTCGTGGGCCTGTGCTCATACTTCCGACGCTTCATAGGAAACTTTGCCATGATTATATCACCGCTGACGAAGCTCCTTGAAAGTAGCGGGCCCCTCAATTCGTGGTCATCCGAGTGTGAGGACGCGTTCCCGAAGCTCCGCCATTTGTTGACGTCGCCTCCCATTGTACGCCACTACGACCCTACAGCCCCAATGGAGGTGCACAGGAACGCCAGCGGTGTAGGCTTCTGTGCTGTCCTGGCGCAGCACAAACCCGGATTTTCTGAATATGTCGTAGCATGTGCAAGCCGTACGCTAACGAGAGCCGAGACAAACTACACCGTCACAAAAAAAGAGTGCCTGGCGATCATCTGGGCCCTTACAAAGTTTCGACCTTATTTGTATGGTCGCCCATTCGATGTCGTCACCGACCATCATGCACTATGCTGGCTTTCATCATTGAAGGATGCCTCTGGCCGTCTCGCTTGTTGGGCTCTTCGCTTACACGACTACGACACCCGCGTGCTGTACAGCAACGAACGTCAGCATGCAGACGCCGACGCCCTCTCGCACTCCCCTCTGCCTGAAGATGATGTGCTCTGCTCAGTATTCTCGATTGCTGTTTCTGCCATTGATGTTGACATCATCGATACCAAACAGTGAAAGGAAAATTGGATCGCCCCGCTGATCAACTTGCTCTCTCATTCGTCCGCAACACCATCCCCGCGTGCTTTGCATCGTCGAGCTCACCATTTTGCCATTCGTGACAGCCTCCTACACCGACGCAATTGCGACGCTGATGGCCGGCAGTGGTTACTCGTGATACCCCACAGTCTGTGGTCGGAGATATGTGAATCTATCTATTCTGATCTGCAATGCGCGCACTTCTGGGGCCTCCAAAACTTACCACCACATTCGACAACGCTATTTCTGGCGTGGGATGTACCGCTACGTGCAACAGTTCGCTCGCTTGCCAACGCCGCAAACCATCAGCACACATGTCCATGCTCATTTGCAACCGTTACCTTGCCCTGACCGTCCGTTTGGGCGTGTAGGTATCGATTTGTATGGACCTCTTTTTCTGAAGTCGGCTGGTAACCGCTGGGTCATTGTTGCCGTAGACCATTTGACGCGATACGCCGAAACCGCCGCTCTCCCGGCGGCTACTTCGGGCGATGTTGCGTCCTTCCTGCTGCACCAATTATTATTGCACCACGGACCACCCCATGAGCTTCTCAGCGATCCAGGCCGTGTCTTCTTGTCGGAAGTCGTCGAAGCCATTCTGACGGAGTGTCATTCTGTCCACCGCAACACTTCTGCTTACCTTCGGCAGACAAATGTCCTCACCGAGCGCTTTAGCCGCATGCTCGGTGACATGCTTTCAATGTATGTCGCCGCCAACCACATGAATTGGGATAATATACTGCCCTTCGTCACCTACGCCTACAACACCGCCCCTCAGAGCACGACCGGTTTTTCGCCTTTCTACTTGCTGTACAGAAGGCACCCACCGCACACCATGAACACGATACTCCCGAACACGCCGGATCCACTTGAGTGTGCACCTATTTCTGAGACAGCCAGGCTTGCTGAAGAGTGTCGCGAGCTTGCCAAGACTTACGACACATGAGCGAGAGCGGCAGAAGAGTGTTCGTGATGGCTCCACCACTTCTTAACCCATGTTTTTTCCTGGTGCCCTTGTATGGCTCTCGATCCCGACCTCTGTAGCTGGCGTCTCTTCCAAACTGCTTACCAAATACAAAGGCCCCTACCGTGTCATCGAGCGCACATCTCCGGTCAACTATTTGATCGAACCCGTCTGTCAAGAATGACAAGATAAAAAAAAGAGGAAGAGAAAGAAGTTGTCTTAAATAGGTAATTTAACATGCTGGAATGAGGGGGAACAGGAGAAAAAAGAAGCGGGCGCGAGGCGAGCGAGGAACGTGAGAGCCGGGACGTGGCGTTCGAGGGGCCAAAAGCCGCGGAAGTTCGGACTGGGTCTCGCTCCAGGCTCCCGCCCGAGCATCTGACTCGGCGAGCAGCTCACGGAGCAACCGCTGATCCTGGACGGCGGTTTCCCGCCCGAGCACCTGACTCGGCGAGCAGCTCACAGAGCAACTGCGGATCCTGGGCTGCAGTTTCCTGCCCGAGTACCGACCTCGGCGAGCAGCCCCGGAACCACCGCCGACCCTGGTCTGCAGTGTATCCAGCTCGAGCACCTGCCTGGGCGAGAAACCACTGGAGCTACCGCTGTAGTGGGTCTTCGACATCGTCGCCATCGTTGAGCATTGATATGGCGTGTCATCACGCCTGAGAGGGACTCCCAGCGAACCAGAAGCCACGCCACAACCATAAGCGCGAGACTTAGAGAACGCCAATGGAATCGGACGTTGAAATGCGCGTCATTAAGACATCTCCTTTTCTGTGTTTTTCAACGTGTGCCTATTTGTGTTGTTGTTTCGTTTTTGTGATTGTCATGGTAATGAAGTGATAGTTTTCGTTTCGTACCATCAGCCTCTATGGTTCATTTCGCAACGCCCGACGAGCGAACCAGGCCTCAGCATATATTCGTGACAATGGCGAGCCTGCCAGGATCCATGTAACTTTGTCACACGCCTAGGTCTGTCGGGAGCAGTGAGATGGATCTGGAACGCCTGATGTCAACCGGTAGTGCTGCGGGATTATCGGCTGAGGCTATAATGACGCTCTATCATGAGGAACAGAAAAGATTATGTGAAGAGCATGCAGAGGCACGAGAGGCCGCGAAAGAAGATGAAGAGCGAGCGAAAGCTGCTGAAGAGAGAGCGAAAGCCGCTGACGAGCGAACTCATAAAAACTTAATGCTGGAAAAGGAGCTCACTGAAAGAAAATTGCAGTTGCGCGTAAGCACTTGTGTGGAAGTACCAGATAGGTCAGAGATGATACCCCAGCCACCAAAAGTGAGCCTGCGTAAGTTAATCGCACCTTTTGACAAAAGGCCGGATGACCTCGACGCTTATATACAGCGGTTCGAGAGAATAGCGATAGGACAAGGCTGGCAGAGGAGTGATTGGGCGACTGGATTGAGCATGTGCCTTGCGGGAGAGGCATTGGTGGTTTTTAGCCGTATGCCAGCAGCGGATGCGCTAGATTACGACAAGGTAAAAAGGGCTCTGCTCCAACGCTTCAGATTAACTGCGGAGGGTTTCCGAGAGAAATTCCGGAGCTCGAAACCACAGGAAAATGAGACAGGCCAGCAGTTCGCTGCTCGAATCTCCAATTACTTCGATCGATGGTTGGAGATGGCTAACATAGAGAGATCATTCGAGGATCTAAGAGATAACATGATTGCGGAACAATTCCTGGCATCGTGTCACAAGGGAGTGGCAATATTCCTGAAGGAGGGGAACCTGAAGACGGTGGCTGAGCTATCCGAACACGCCGACCGTTATTTGGAAGCTCAAGGTCAAAGGAATCTATCGAAAGCCCAAGATGAGAGAGGTTTGGAGAAGAAAGAGCCAACCCGGAGCGCAGTCAAATGCTACCTCTGTGACAAGATTGGGCATAGAGCAGCAAATTGTGCCGCAGGTCGCACTCACAGTTCATCGTCGAAATGCGATCGGTGCGGAAAGCGTGGGCACACAACAGAAACCTGTCGTGATCGGTCAGGAAATAAAACAGCTTGCATGGTTGCAGATGAAAGCTCTGCTGACGCGGACCGGGAAAAGCAACGTGACCAGGAGGACAAAGATAAGACAAGTGCTGTTACGACTTCTGTCAAGGCGGGAGAAGCCGAAGATGCTATGCCAGTGGTCGTGGGGATGTTGCACGGACGTAAAGTTTCGGTACTTCGAGACACGGGCTCCAACATTGTACTTGTAAGAGAATCCATGGTGCCAGAAACGGATATCACGGGTACAGCAAAGCCGGTTCGGTTGGCTGATAGAACAGTACGGCGGATGCCAGTTGCTAGGGTACTGATTTTGTCGCCGTATTACTGCAGTTGGATTGAAGCCCGATGTGTCATAGACCCTCTTTACGACGTAATTTTCGGTAATATGCCAGGGGTCAGAAGCGTTGACGATCCGGATCCCCTCTGGAGATTGCCTACTACAACGTGCGCTGAGGGTACATAGTTCGAACCTCATAAGGTTATGGATAAACGTGACGAGAGATGTGTTGATCAGCATACCAGGGAAGATTCCGCCTATGCCGTGGAGAAAGCTACGAGGAACAAGAGGGAAAAAAAAGAGGAGGGCATCAAGGAGAACAACTCAGTAGCAGCCATGGACATAACTGCAGCAGAAATGAGGAGAATGCAGGAAGCAGACAGTACGCTGCTACAGTGTTTTGAGATTCGGAGCAAATGGATCTATTGTAAGAGGAGTCAGGTCGTGCACAAGTTTGAGAAGCTTTCGGGGCTGCTGTACAGAATAGTCAAGACCCAAGAGGGAGGAAGAAAAAAACAGTTAGCAGTGCCGGTGAGTTTACGAAGGGCTGTTCTAGACTTGGCACATGACACTATTATGGCTGGCCATCAGGGAGTAAGAAAGACAACTAGCAGGGTCGCTGAAGAGTTTTTTTGGCTGTGCATGCAAAGTGACATTAAAAGGTTTGTGCGATCTTGTGACACATGTCAGAGAACCACACCAAAAGGTTTGGTCTAAAAGGTACCTTTGAGAACTATGCCTATTATTGAGCAACCTTTTCAAAGAGTCGCAGTTGACATCCTAGGACCTATAAAACCAGTATCCCACAGAGGAAATAAGTACATACTCACAATGGTGGATGTGGCTACTCTGTACCCGGATGCAGTGCCAATGAAAAACACGGATACGGTAACAATAGCGGAGGCCTTGGTGGAAATGTTTACGAGGTATGGGTTTCCAAGAGAGATACTAACGGATAGAGGAACCTATTTCACCTCGGAATTGATGAGGGAGATTTGTAGACTGCTGTCTATGCGACACCTCTTGACGACACCATATCACCCCATGTGCAACGGCTTAGTTGAAAGGTTCAATGGCACGCTCAAGAATATGTTGTGCAAGGTGTGCCAGGAGAAACCCAAGGAATGGGATCGATACCTACCGGCACTCTCGTTTGCATATAGGGAAGTGCCGCAGGCAAGCACCGGCTTTTCGCCGTTCGAGTTGATTTACGGAAGAGCGATTAGAGGACCACTAATGGTTCTGAGGGAAGTCAGGTCGAACACTGAATTGAAAGAAGAGCAAAAGTCCTCGTATGTGTATTTATTAGAACTTCGGGACAAGCTTAAAGAAACTTGTCGCATCGCACGGGAGAGCCTCGCCGAGGCCCAGGCAACATACAAGAAGTATTATAATAGAGGAAGCTGAAAAAGGGTCTTGCAGGCTGGGGACAAGGCATTGGTACTCCTACCAATTGACAACAATAAGATCACAATGAGTTGGAAGGGACCTTTTGAGGTGAAGAAGAAAGTGACTGATGTCGACTATGAGCTTGAAATTGGAAAAAGGCGAAAGGTACTGCATGTCAACATGCTTAAAAAATACGAGGACAGGCAACCCAACAAAGCAGATGACGTCGCAGGCACGGTTGTTACGGAGACGGAGTTGGGAGATCCATACGAAGAAGAAATACCCACGTACAGCATAACCAAAACCATGGGTCGAGAGAAGGTGGTTACAAACCCCGATCTCAATGAGGTGCACAGGAAAGAAGTGGAAAATGTGTTACAAGAGTTCAACGAAATCTTCTCAGACCTCCCAGGCAAGACGACGTTGCTCAAGTGCAGTATGCAATTAACCACGGAGAGGCCAGTTCATGTGAAACAGTATCCTCTGCCACTAGCTGTACAGAAAGACATAGATATGGAAGTCAAACAGATGTTGGACCTGGGGATTATTGAGCATTCCACCTCTGTGTACAACTCACCTCTTGTGGTGGTAAAGAAGTCTGATGGGTTAAACAGAGTCTGTGTGGATTTTCGGCATCTAAATAAGGTACTGGTTGATGATGCAGAGCCCATACCACAAGTTGATGCAGTATTTGTGAAGGTCGCGGAAAGAAAGTATTTTTCAAAACTGGATCTAAATAAAGGGTACTGGCAGATACCCTTGGATGAAGCATCAAAGGCGAAAACGGCCTTCTCATGTGCACGAGGGTTATTTCAATTCAGATTCATGCCCTTTGGACTGAAAACTGTCGTGCAGACTTTCACCTAAACTCATGCAAATAGTGCTGCATGGACTCCAAAACGTAGAGCATTATATCGACGATATCCTAGTGGCGTACGAATTCTTGGCCGGAACATGTGAAGACATTACAGGAAGTGTTTCACAGGCTCCAAGTGGCGGCGATCACAGTGAAACCGACAAAATGCTAAATTGGGTTTCAAGCAGTTACCTTCCTTGGACACACCCTGGGAATGGGACACATCGCAGCTCATCCTGACACAATTGAGAAGATGCAGTCGGTGCCGAGGCCATTGAACAAGAAGCAGTTGAGATCCTTCTTGGGCCTTACAGGCTACTATAGGGAATTTATCCCTCATTACGCGGATATAGTGAGTCCCCTTTCCGATCTCACTAAAAAGAACATGCCTAACATATTCCCTTGGTCGGAATGTCATGAGCAGGCATTTGAGCAACTCAAGAGGTGTATGGTTGAAACACCGGTCCTTATGGCACCAGATCTCAGTAGGACGTTTGTTTTGCGAACGGATGCATCAGAAAGGGGTGTAGGAGCGCTACTGTTGCAAGAATCTGATGGGATCTTGCATCCAGTCTTGTACGTAAGTCGGAAGCTGAATGACCGCAAAAGAAACTACGCTACGGTGGAGAAGGAATGTTATGCTTTAATATGGGCTGTTAAACGATTTCACACTTATTTGTATAGAACCCAGTTTGTGGTGCAAACGGATCACCAGCCGCTGGAGTACCTCAACCGGGTGAAGCATAATAACGCTAAAGTCATGCGGTGGAGCCTTATATTACAGGAGTACAGTTCCTCGATCCAGTACATAAAAGGGAGAGACAATGTTGGCGCAGATTTTATGAGTAGAATGATGAAGTAGGAAACTCTGTGCGGACACATACCTAGTATCATTGTTTCATGGATCATGTGGGGTGACAGTGAAGTGTGACTGTGACTCACGAAGATGGATCTGCGTGTTAGTGTAGGCAAGTCTAGTGGTGCCACTGTGGATTTAAATATGCCGTGCAGTGAAGTGTTGTGCAGTGAAGGGAAGTGCCAAGATGTGCCCTGAAGTGCTGTGTCGTGCAGGGAAGTGTTGGGGTGTACAGTGAAGTGCATGGTGCTAGTGGGGACGACAGTTTTCGTGGAGCGAAAACTAAAAAAATTGGGGGCCATTGTCAAGAATAACAAGATGAAGAAAAGAGGAAGAGAAAGGAGTTGTCTTAAATAAGTAATTTAACATGCTGGAATGAGGGGGAAAAGAAGAAAAAAGAAGCGGGCGCGAGGCGAGCGAGGAACGTGAGAGCCGGGACGTGGCGTTCGAGGGGCCAAGGGCTGCGGAAGTTCGGACTGGGTCTCGCTCCAGGCTCCCGCCCGAGCACCTGACTCGGCGAGCAGCGCAAGAAAATACGGCTGCCCCTGGATGGCAATGGTTCTCGCCCGAGCACCTGACTCGGCGAGCAGCTCACGGAGCAACCGCTGATCCTGGACGGCAGTTACCCACCCGAGCACCTGACTCTGCGAGCAGCTCGCAGAGCAACTGCGGATCCTGGGCTGCAGTTTCCCGCCCGAGCACGGACCTCAGCGAGCAGCCCCGGAACCACCGCCCACCCTGGTCTGCAGTGCATCCCGCCCGAGCACCGACCTCGGCGAGCAGCCCCGGAACCACCGCCGACCCTGGTCTGCAGTGTATCCAGCCTGACCACCTGCCTCGGCGAGAAACCACTGGAGCTACCGCTGTAGTGGGTCTTCGACATCGTCGCCACCGTTGAGCATCGATATGGCGTGTCATCACGCCTGAGAGGGACTCCCAGCGAACCAGAGGCCACGCCACAACTGTAAGCGCGAGACTTAGAGAACACCAACGAAATCGGACGTTGAAACGCGCGTCATTAAGACATCTCCTTTTCTGTGTTTTTCAACGTGTGCGTATTTGTGTTGTTGTTTCGTTTTTGTGATTGTCATTGTAATGAAGTGATAGTTTTCGTTTCGTACCATCAGCCTCTATGGTTCATTTCGCAACGCCCGACGAGCGAACCAGGCCTCAGCATATATTCGTGACACCGTCGAACAGTCTTCAAACATGTGCCGCCGTGGGCGCAACACCTGAAGGCTTATTATGACCTGCTCATAGTAACAAGCTGTTAGGTCGCCAGGCGGCTCCCTCTTCGGCCACGGGATAATTGTAGCGAAGCCTTCCGAACTCTGAAATGGGTCGAACTCGTGAGTACCTTCTAGTGGGGCCACCCAACAAGGACGCCGCTCGCGCTGAGAGTCCGTGCTTGGCCGTGACTGTCGTCATTGCCTATGCTCGCTGGTTGTCGGCTAATAAATGCCTTAACAATATAATATATATATATATTTGAGATCTAACAGATAACAGATTAGTTGTTTGTTAGATCTCATTAATATTGTGTAAAAACCCAGAAAAATGAGCCCTTAGGTATACACTTCTTTCCCTATATATAGGCCCGTGTGTTCAGATTTGGGTGCACGTTAAAGAACCCCAGGTGGTCGAAATTTCCGGAGCCCTCCACTACGGCGTCTCTCATAATCATATAGTGGTTTTGGGACGTTAAACCCCACATATCAATCAATCAATCAATCTTTCCCCATATATATATATATATATATATATATATATATATATATAGTATATATAGAGTTGATCTGAAAAAAAAAACTGCACTCTTCATATTGCATACGGGGGAACTTCCCCATATGCAATATCCCATAGTTTTCCCATATTGCAAATGGGGAAGTTTCCTGCGGCTTGTTAGTGAAGTTTATGATAGCATCTGTTGTCAATTTTATTGACATGAGCAAAACATATAATGGCTTTTTTTTTACCATTATGCTGTGTAGAGAAGATACAATCATTCTAAGGGCAGCGGGTACTGTATAAAGGTTAAAATTTGCTGCATTTGAACAGTAATTTTTTTTTTCTAGCTAGCTTCAATGTACTGTCTCTTTGTATTGAATATTGTTCCATACTTATCAATGTCATTGCTTGCTAGCACCTTTTACATATTGCGACTCTATAACATTTATTGATTATCATTTATGTAGTTTGGGACAGTGTCCAAAAATGCTTTTTTTGAATATTTGAAAAGACTGCATTTTGTTTTAGAAATTATAGTTTATGCATGAATAGTTGACAAGGATTTCGAGAAGGATTAGTTGACTGCATGTAGGAGGGTTCTTAGTATTAATACAGTTTTGTTTGGTGTTGGGTCGTATTTGTATGGACGATACTCGTGCAGCAGCTGCAGCCAGCTCAATGAAGCCGGCCTCACCAAATCGGTGTGCTGTACTAAGATCTGAAATAGCTTGTTCGTCACGTTGTCCATCAGAGGTGTCAGAGTGAATGGCCCGGGTATTGAAAGCAACCACATGTTCTATATTTGTGTGTATTTTTGTTATATCTGTGGGTTCTTGGCTGTATCACGGTAGGACTGCTTATGTGAAACAAATAGATATGTTTGTATAACTTGATTTTCTTGAATTTAACGTGCCCGCTTTTTTTTTTACATATTATCAGTGCTCGTAATAGCTGCACCACGATCATGCGACAGTTTGATTGATTTTACACACTAGCATGGGAAATAATAAATTCTATCATGGTGTAAAAATGATTGCTGGCTTTATGCAAATACAAGTACCCATGTACATGATACTTGCTTATTAGAAGTACAAATGTTTTACATTCAGTGTACATATGTTATTACAGTTTTTTAGTTATAGTCATTTTATGCATCTTGAGTTCACCTGGTTCTTGGCCCTTTGAAGTCGCATTAGATTTGGACATAATCACTTCTTACACTAATGCATCTACATTTTACATTCCTTGGTGCTCTATGGCCATTGTAGCCTTTGCATGATTAAATAATACTGCTAACGAAAACCAGTGAAATGTAATGGATTGCCTTTGCATTCCAGCATGCAAAAAAATCTGGCCTGTTTCTCAATGAATTAATTCTTTGCAGCTCTGTGCAGTTTGTTTACTGACACATGTTTTTGTAAATTTCTGTGGTTTCTTCCTTTATTATGAGTAACTGCTCTGAAAACTCCTTCGTGTTTCCATTGAAAAGAGGAACAGTGTTGTAGTGAGCACATTGCATACAGTTGTATTTTTTTGCAGACTTAGGTCTCGCATTTGTGTTCGCTTTGAAGTCCAGCACTTCATTATTTATAAAGCTCCAGAAACACACCTCCCGAAACGTCTTGCAGTATGCAAAAAAAAAAAGCATTCTACACATTTAGTTTTCTGGAATCTATAGTTGATTACATCTCCAGTTAATGACAAGTATTTCTTTGGCTGCCAAAAGCTGTATTTATTATATTCCGCTCATATATAGTGTGCTGAAAATGAGAAAACAAATTCTCTTTGTGCTGGTTTAGCTCGCTGTACATATGTCTTTCACTTGTTATATGCTTTAGCAATCAATTGTTCATTTTCATATTTCTCTTACACATAGTGTGCTCAAATTTGTATCACCTTATTTAGGTACTGAAAAAGTGGTAACTCAATTACAATATTAAAAAGTGTAATTTATTAAGGATATTTTAACCGTCAAGCTTAGTTGATGCATCAGGTAAAAATATATTGGAGCTTACTATGTTGTTTGTTCTGGTTTTAACAGTAGTTTTTTTGCTGTTTCAGATGTGTCCATTCCTTGTATGAAAAAGTGAAGATGCTGTATGCTTTGGATTTTTCCAGAAATGCATTCAACCAGCCTCTTTTTACAAATCGGACAGCATTCTATGCTAATGTTGCAGGTCAATACACTACAAACACAATATTGTCGTGGTGATGTGACCGTGTTGATGGATTTCTGTTGATACACGAGTGAAGTTGACAATTTACCTTTTATACTGTTAGGCAACTGAAATTGGGAAGAGCTTAATATAGTTCGGCATACAGTGGGTGTCTCAGTCAGAGCGAAGATATTGTCTGTTTTACAAAGCACTGGTTTTAGTTAGGTATTGATAAAGGCATGCCTTTACTTATCTCTATGCACTAAGAGAAACAGGTTGGTAAGTAATTAACTGCCGTACTTGTTAGTGGCAGCCTTGAGTTTGTACTCTAACATATATATATATTATTAATAAGCATACAGCAGCTGTCTGGTGTTTCTTGTCGTTTTCTCTGTAAAAGCGTTGAATATGTCTCGGTATACTGTTCAAGAGAATCTTAAAATAATGTCTACAACAAACTTTATTTACTCACTGTGCCACTTAGTGACTGAAATTTGCCCGATTGTTCCACTATTCACTTCGGTCACCTAACTTAGTTCCATTCCTAATTGAATCATTGGTTTTACTATTAATTAGCTTCCCTTTGAGGTGGTGCTTATCAATACTAGTGCATCAAGTTTAATGCAGTGTTTCATAATATATCCAAGGTAGCATGTTAGCTTATCTGGCTTTTTCAGCGTGAAAAATTTTGTTGTGGTTGTCATGATTCAGTATAGTTATACATTGGGATGAGGTGGAATATCTACATGTGTGTGTGGTCATGTAAGTGTCTGAAACAATACGTGTTGAATATCTCAGTTTGTATTGTGTAGTATCATTATGCTTTCATTCAAAAAGGATGGAAACCTTAATGGGAAGTGTATGAATAGTGCTAGTATACACATTACGTTGCGCTAGTATGCTATGCAGTCCACATAAATGCACAATCAATGTTGACCGCCATAAACTGTGATGCCATATGACGCCTTGTTTATGATATTTTGCTTTTTCCAGATTATTTTATTTGAACTTCTTTGATTACTATTTTGTTTCCTGTGTTTCATATATTTAAATAATAAATGAGTTCCTGTACAGCATCGTCCTAGAAAAAAAGAGAAAATATGATAATACATCAATGTGTTGGCACTTAATGTATCGATTTGATACAAAGAAAGTTGGCTAATGAGGCAAAGTATCATATTTGCATCTAATAAGGGCTCCTGTGCATTCACTGAATGTTTTGTATATATTAACATTGTGCGACATGTACATATACATCCCAGTTTTCCATCTGCCGGAAAATGTTTTGGCAACATCATCGCAGTAGTTAGGGAAATGCTAAGTCATACATATCTTAGCCAAGCCTTTCCAATATTATGGAAAATTTTTTCATTGTGTTTTAAAAGGGTGGTTGTAGTGTTACAATGGTGTCGATTTCGGTAAATTTTTTAATGATCGCTTCTGAATTTTTCTTTGCTCTAGACCTGCCTTTTTGTCCTGTTTTTGTAATGGTGACTTTAGCTTCCAGTCATCATGTGTTGTTGTAAACATGCGCAATAACTTGATCGATGAATGCATCGAACGATCCTCTGCCAAATCACCCCGCTCAACCCTCAGCGTCATTGCGGATATTGGTGCATGGAAATATTTCCCTTCATAACATGTACCTCTTGAAACGTTTGCACATATTCAGGGACAACAGCTGTCATTGATAATTTTGAAAGCAAAAGCAGGGTCCTTACAACGGACAAAAAAAAAATCAACTGGTGGGTGCCTGCGGGTAAGTAAGCTTCACAGGAACAGACCACGGTGTCATGAAGGCTCACAAGAGCTGAAGGGGGTGTTTTCCTGCTAAAATGAGGTCCGCACTACTTGTTCTGCTCAACTCGAAAAGTAATAACTTTTGCCACTTTTTTTGGCCGTTTCATTCCAAAAACCCATTGATGCAATCACAAGGTCGGGCCTTAATGAGACAGTAGGGAATGTAAAATCAGGTTCTCTTCTCGATGTAGAAGAAACCACTTCTCCCCACTCGGCGCCCGAGGCGCACCACCCGCGGTGGTGTAGCAAAGTTGGAGAAGAAACGTACGCCGCTATCCCAATAGCGGCTATTGGCCTGCTGGTCGCTTGACGATGAAGCAGAAGCAACGCTGAAGAAGTTCTAGATGGCTGAGAAAAACTTGTATTTACAGATTTTACAAAACAATGGACATCAATGTTACAAAAAAAAAGAAAAAAAAAAGAAAAACAACTTGGAATAGATCCGACTTCTGTAGGGCGACCCGACGGGGTTCGGCGGAGCCGATGGTGCCGAACACCGCAAGCTCGGTTCAGAACACCTGGCAGAGCCCCGGGGCCTCTTCTTATTCATTTCTGGCGCTCCGCCCTTACAACACTCTCGGCAAATAATCACCTGCTTGTCCTTTGATTGGACAGTACATTAGGTAGATAAAAAAAAAACGCCACGAGGATGCCGCCTTCGTGCACGTGGGACTCATGCACTCTCCCCAAACAACACAACAACGAAAACGTAAATAAACAAAACTAGAAAAAACATAGAGGCCAGGGCCAGCTTCGCGGCGCACAATTATCTAGACAGAGCTAGCCGTACTCGGTATTGCTGTTGTAGGGCGACTTCCCTCTACCACGTCAATTTCTTGACGACGGGGCTATAATCCTCTTGCCTCTGTGCGCCGTAAAAGAAACCGCTCGCAGACCGCGCATGTTTCTACTTACGGGCTCATTTGCCCGGATAAACGGGGACGCAGTCGAAGACATGCCCGATTCAACAATAGGCAACCCAGGCGTCGAACGGGCGGCCGTTACCATTTCCCGTGTCGCGAGCCCACTTCTGAGAGCTACTGCACCAAAGCCGGACCGGCAGAAAAGGTCGTCGGCGACTTCAGAGTTTTCGCAAAGCGCGCCGCCGATTCTGCAGGCGCGCAAACATTACGTGGCGGGGCCATAAGCCGAACCGATGCGAGGAGTCACCATGGTGCGCGGGGACTCGGAAGAGGCCCGTTGATGCGCCGACTGCCAGTGCCGAGAGGCAATTAGGGGGCCGTCACAACGACATTTATAATCTCGCCCCTTTTGTTGCCCCGGTTGGTTCCCTTTTCCTTGAGTTAATAGTAACTCGAAACGCTCGACCATCTCTGGCGTTGAACAAAGCAGGGTAATATGCTGGCGCCGTGTGTCTGCGCTCGCGGCAAAACGGGTCGGTTGTGCTTCGACCGCTTGTCATTCAAGCAACGCTGGCTGCCCGCGGCTGACATGCCTTCTCAAGCTTGCGCCTCAAAGCAAATAAAAGCAAACAAAAATTGCCACGCTACCAATTCTTACTGCGGTCCTACAATGGCAGTGTTTTGCTCCTTTTCGAAACACTCCCATAAATTTTTTGCAATAAACTAATGGCTTGATTTTAATGAAATTCGTCTTTCACTATTTCTTTGTAGTATATATTACTATACCACAGTTGATCTTTACACTATCGGTACAAAGATATAGGGCAATCTACAAAGTGGTAAATGGAATACTTCAAGAGAGAAATGGCAACTTTTGTAAAACATGCTGTGTCACTGCATGCTTACTTCTACAGTAACGTGTGGTTTGCATAGTATGCTTCATTTACAAGGGCAGGAACTATTTGTCATTGCCTGGTGCTGTGATTTATTTTCAGAAAATCTGTGTGACATGGTTTTCATTGCTTTATGTATTTTATGTTGCTTTGTAGGTTCCTTGTCTTCAGCATCCCGCGAGCGGTACTATTCCCTCGTATCCGTACAAGGCGGACTGCGTTCCTGCCGACAGTGCACCTATGTGACCAAGTACAGTGCAAACATAAAAAGGCACATTCGTAAACACACAGGCGAGCGGCCCTTCCAGTGCCACTTGTGTCCAGCTGAATTTTCTCAAGACAGTCATCTCGCAGCACATATTCGTAGGCACACAGGAGAGCGTCCCTATTCCTGTGACGTATGCAACACATCATTTTTGCGAAAATCGTACCTCATAACCCACAAGCGTACCCACTCAAGAGAGCGTCCATATTCCTGCAACCAATGCAGTGCCTCGTTCTCACGGAAAACGTCTTTTGTGAGACACATGCGCAACCACACAGGGAAGCGTCCTTTTTCCTGTGACCACTGCAATGCATCCTTCTCACGAATTGAGAATCTCTCGCTGCATGTGTCTCGTTATCATAAAACCAACAGGCCGTAAATAGCGAGTAGTTTCTTGGAAGAGAAGGAAGTGTGCAAGGTGGGTGAGAGTTTGTTGACTAAAGGTTACAGTGTGGATTTAGATCTGAAAAATAATTTAGTTTGGCTGCTCGCAAGGGAGAATGTCGTAAATTTGTGAAAAGAAAGGCGAGCCATAGAAGAGGCTGCAATGAGAGGCCACTTTGAGCTGTGATTATCCACACAACTGTGCTCCACTCTGAAACAACACATGCTCCATAAAAAAAATAATGGTAGGTAGCTAGAGGAATAAAACATTGCGCAGTCCCCAAGTGGATGAAAAAACTTTCAGCTTGGTTGGGATCTAAACCATGGTTCTCGAATTAGGTGTATTATGTTCGACATAAGGCGGTATTGCTTTTATATTTGGCATAGTTTGTTTGCCTTGATGTCATGAGATTATGTACCTTTAAAAAGCTACATATGTTGATTTTATTCGTGAGCCCGCTCCGGCGTTTGTGTAGTGAACTATGCAAATGTCGCTTTGCTTGAATGAACTCAAAGACAACAGTGTTTGTGTTTGTGTGTATATATATATATGTGTGTGTATATATATATATATATATATATATATATATATATATATATATATAAGAAAACAGAGGGAATGTTATGTTGGATTTTGCATTATTGATAAACGATAAATATTTTAATGTTAAAATGAAGAAAAGACCTCTCGCCGTATTTAGTACTGACTTCTTGAGTTGTTGTGTAAAAGTAGAAATGTACAGTCGACCACGAAAGTTTACAAACCATGGAAAAGCCTCTTTGCCACACTTACGCTTCGTCAGAGGCAACTGAAGGCAACGCTGTGCCCAAGAAGCATACCTCTCTAAATGTATGACCGTTGTCTTTTCTGACCGGGCTCAAATAATTTTCACTTTTCAAGTTTTAAATCGATGTGCTTTTCTGGCATCTGGGTCTATGTGCTTTTGCCTTGTAAGCAGTTGATGAGTCCAGTGCAGTCTTTGTCAGAAGGGGATACCTAGCCAACGAAACGCTTTTGGAGGCACACTATAATTGGCCGCGAGATCGAACGGCGTCAACGCCTGGCAGCAACTGGCTGAAGCACGCAAGTGTGGATTGCCCCGTGCGTCGTCTGCTAGCCGCGTTTTAGGGGTTCGGTTGTGAACGAAAACGAGGGTCTATGCCCAACTACAGCACTGTAGTTTACCTATTATGCGAGGGGCCTTAGGTGTGTTTATCTGGCCGGGGTACGACTGTATAGAAATAATAATATCGCATTAACTGTGACACTTCCGTACTTAAACTGTACTTAAGACGGAGCTGGCGTGCGCAATGGTGTGCTTAAATTTAGGAAAGCAGTAAAGAGTCGAAATATTCAAAATTAATTCACACGGAATGCCTTACATTTCTTGTTGTATAGTTTCACTGAAAATCTCGTCTTTTTTACAGTGCCTTGAGTGTATGTGCGGCGTTGTTATTGACTGATGGAAAGCAGCGCTCATAGGAAAACAAGCTCCGAAATCGGATGTTCAACATCTTATATCCAATATCAGATATACATTTAATTCATCCCTCCACCGACACGTCTTAGCAATGAAGTGTATTTTTCAGCATGATGTGAGCAATTTTTTCTAAATTGTGGATAGTTCTACAAGCCATTGTTTCATTTCTTTTTCAGGGTTAAGTTTTAATTAGTGACGCTTATTTTGACCCAGCACAGATGTAAGAATGGACAACTGCTTGAATAGGTTACTTGTGTTTTAGAACGTTTCGTTTAATACCAGTGCAACAGTTTTAGGCATGCATGAAAACTCCAACTGGACTGTGGTGCCGCCAGCACCTTGAAAGCTCCTCAAGCCGCGCCCAATCAGTTTGACAGCTTCAAACATTGCCAGTGCCTTCCCAACAATCTCCACCCTCTGCCTGCTCAATTTCTGTGAAAGCTGCAGTCAAGATTGAAGCCAAGTCCACATGCGGAGCTTCTACAGCCGGCTTTGCACGTCCTGTTTGAAAGCATGCTGTGAGTGACATTTGTGGCATGGCATGCCACTCAACCATTGGCCTAGTAGCGGTCATGCTCACATTTAGGATTGCCTCCTTGAATGTTGGCAACGTTGTAGCACCTTGATTTTGCGTTGTCCTTAGGGAGTATGTCGGTGGGTAGTTTAAGGGATTGTAAAATATTTTCTTCTGATAGTGCATTATGAAATTTTTCAAGCCAGCATTTAAGGGGACATGTTAAAGGGACACTAAAGAGGAACAAGGACTTGGTTTAAATAAAAAAAGTGCACTCTGAGAAATCTAATGCCCTATGTGTCACTATCATAAGTTTGTCACTATCATCATTATTTTTGTTGAAGCTGTTAATAAATCTGTTATGAGATCAAAACTCAGGTCACATGCAGCGATTTAATTGTCCGCTGCCGCCAGTGTCCGTAACTACTATAGCGAAAAAAAAAAAAAAAAACTAGCAGCAAGGACACAGTGGGGCTCGAACCAAGGTCCGTTGCGTGCCAGCTCAATATTCTACCATTGAGCAAAAAGGTTTTTGGGACTTGTCTTAGGCAGGCTTGATGTGGGAAAAGGAATTGTGTTAATATCAGTAATAAAGTGTTTTAGAACAGCAAAAAAACAAGGAGTTGTCACACAATGCGAATATAGCATAAGGATTGGTGCATCCAATGCTCCACAAAAGCTTATTTTTGATCACCTATTAACTGTGGCACTCACCCACTTGAGGCATAAATTCCTCATCATCGTCAACCACTGCATGAAGAATTGGCAGAAAATTCCTTGCAAGTGTTTATCGGATACAACGCTTTTTAGAAGAACATAGCGAATGCTGGTCTAGTAGCCAGAAATGATTATTATTAATGCTGTAGTGAGTTTCCAGATAGTGTTCCCGCAGCAGTTACCCAATGAATGTTTAGAAAAGGCTCCGAAAGGCCGCTCTTCTAGCTTTTGCTGTGACTGTGCTGCACCTTCCGCGCAGGCCTGGCATTTTTTAAATTTCGCGCCAAAACCTCCGCGTTACAGAAGAAACTGAGAATGTATTACCGGTATTTTTTTGTCATTGGCTCGACAAAATTTTCTGAAACAGCATTTGCTATGTCTGTGGCACCAACAGATTAAAATGTACTTCATTTTGATCAATTGGAAGCTACATAGTAGATGCCTTCAAAATTTCTTACGTCACTGTGTTTGGTGTCGAATCTCAAAGAGACGTCACCACCCGCATTTTTTTTTTTAGCGCATTGTCTCACTTACTAAGCATGATGTCCTGGTAATAGCGGTGTTTTCAGGATTGTGAAGTCGTACTTTACTGATATGTCAAAATAGTTTTGCTCTTTAGTGTCTCCTTAAATGGCTTTATCTCTGCCAAAATCTGAGTAGTTTCTGTAACTTCTGGAGCATGTGTATTTTTGTAGAAGAAAAGCCGAATAATTTAGAAAACTGCCGTTTTTTATGGATGCTTTTTTTAAACTATAATGAATAGTAACTTTTTTCATTTCCCTAATGGTTCACATAATTATCCTCACCTAGATGCTTATATTTATTTCATCACTCAAAGGCTTTAGTTGGCTGTCAATCTAAGGTATCTCTGTATCTAGTTTTTGCCTGCAATGGCTAGTAGTCCTTGCCTCGAGGGAATTGCTGCCTTGGACTTTGTTTTTTTCACTCCAAATGCAATTTCACAAGACAGACGCAGTGCCCGGCATGGTCTCCTAGCTCAACTTTTTCCACAATGAGCTTCTGCTTAACCTACACTTCTGTTGCTTATCTGAAAGTGTACATGTTTTCTTATGTAATACTTTTTTTTCTTATTTGTTTGTCATCATCACTGTGGCGGTTGTGTACGAGACGATATCATGGGTCGAACAACGCTTTATTGCCTATAGTGACGAGTTTAAGTAGGCCAGGCGGGTGACGTCACGCTTACGTAGGAGCGACAGCTTGCGCTCGCTATCGCGGCCGTGCCAACTCGGTTACATCTTCCTTTCCTTGGGGCAATATAGGTCGCTCTGGCATGGGGTACCGACGAGGCTCGCGACGTTCCCGAGTGCTTCTTCGTGGTAGTGGCGGCTCTGGAACGGGACCCGAGCCTGGCAAGCCTGAGGAAGGTGTTGTGGTAGTGTCAGGGCATGGTAGCTCTGGAACCTCCCGGAGATGTTCCCGTGTGCGTCGCATTTCTCGGCCATCTTCTGTTTTTACCAGTACGGAGCGTGGAGCTCCCGCTGATCCCAGCACAACGACCGGAGACCACGTCCGTGTGTGCGTGTCGTACAACGAGGCCCTCTGACCCGGTGAGAGGGCGCGCAGGTCCCGAGCACCTCGATTATAGTAGACCTTCTGCTTGTGGCGAATCTCCTGGAGACGGGAGTGCACCTTCCTGTTGGGCAATGGTGCCGGCTTCAGGTGGCAGGAGGGAACCGGGAGCAGTGTTCTCGTCTGTCGACCCATCAGCCTCTGCACAGGTGACATCAGAATAGCATCACGTGGAGTATTGCGCAACTCAAGCAGAGCTAAACGGAAGTCTGGGCTGTTATACGAACACTTCTTCAGCAGCGTTTTCGCTTCTTGAACTGCCCTTTCGGCCACTCCATTTGCGCGAGGATGATAAGGGCTTGACGTCACGTTGGTGACTCCTAGTTCATGCAGAAATTCACGGAACTCTTGGCTACTAAAAGGGGGCCCGTTGTCACTACAGAGCTTCACTGGTAAGCTGTGGACAGAGAAAACTTTCGCGCACCACTCCTTCAAACGCCGGGCTGTTGTGTATCGAAACTCCTTTATTTCAAAATAAAAGGAGTAGAAGTCTACAATTAAGGCAAACTCTTTACCACCGTGATGGAATAAGTCCATGCCAATCATTTCCCATGGCAGACTGGGGACATCATGCGACAGTAGAGGCATCTTAGTGTTTTGCTTATGGTGATCCTGGCAAACTTTGCATGATGCTGCAACCTGGTCAATGTCACTCGACATGAATGGCCAAAACATGACACTCCTAGCTCGAATTTTCATCTTTTCTGCCCCCGAGTGGGCCAGATAAAGAAGCCGAAGGATTTCAGCTCTCTTAGCGCTTGGTACGGTTACCTTGTTGCTGCGAAAGACGAGGCCATCTTGTGTATGCATCTCTTCTCGATACGCCCAAAACGGCCTGGCACATGCTGAGACATCCTCTTTGTTTTCCAGCCAGTCAGTCTCTGCATAGGATCGGATGGTCGACAGAGCAGGATCCTTGGCAGTTGCCACACGTAGTTCCTCGAGGCGACGCTCAGAAGCTGGAACAAGGGCAATGACGTTAACATTGAAGCGCTCGGTTTCTTCCGTCAATAACGCCTTGCTTGGAAAATGAGAGAGCGCCTCAGCCAAAAACAGCTCTTTTCCTGGCTTGTACAGTAGATTAATGGCGTATCGCTGCAATGTCAGTCGCATTCGTTGCAGTCTAAGTGGGCACTGGTGAAGTGGTTTACTGAAAATTGGCACCAACGGACGATGGTCGGTTTCCACCGTAACCTCAGATTGGCCGAAAATATAGTCGTGAAATTTTTCGCAGCCATGCACAATCGCCAGAGCTTCCTTTTCAATCTGCGCGTACCGCGTCTGAGCATCGCTGAGCGATCTAGACGAGAAAGCGATAGGGCGGCCGTCTTGTATCAGAACGGCGCCAACGCCCATGTGGCTGGCGTCAACAGAGAGGGTGACTGGCTTTTTCGGATCGAAGTAAGCAAGCACTGGCGCTGTTACTAAGGCTTGGCGCAGCTCATTGAAGCTGCATTGCTCTTTTTCTGTCCAGACCCAGGCAATATCTTTGCGCAGCAATGTTCTAAGTGGTGCGGTGAGTACAGACATTCGAGGAATGAAGCGCTGCACGTAATTCATCGTTCTGAGGAAGACTTTCAATTCCTTACTGTTACTTGGCGCTGGCATGTCCAAAATGGCTTGGACGCGATCGGGTCCCATGCTCAGTCCTTGCGTGGTGAAAGCGTGTCCCAAGTAGCGAACTTGCTCCTGCAAAAAGACACATTTCTGTGAGTTCAGACGGAGGTTGTGCTCACGGCAGCGTGCAAGAGCCCCGGTCAAGTTGTTGTCATGTTCTTCCTTCGTTGTGCCCCAGACTAATATGTCGTCCATTACAACCGCTACTCCAGACAGGTCCTCCAAGAGGCGGTGCATGGCTGCTTAAAATATTTCCGGGGCGGAAGCAATTCCAAAAGGCATGCGGATAAACCGATAGCGCCCGTAGGGCGTGCTCATTGTGCACAATCTGGAGCTGCTGTCAGAAAGTTTTATTTGCCAGAACCCGGATGTTGCGTCCAAGGTAGAAAAATATTTAGCTCCAGCTAGTCGTTGCGCGACCTCTTCTAGAACAGGCATAGGGTAGTGTTCACGCAGAATAACCTTGTTAAGCTCCGTTGGGTCGAGACAAATTCTTACTTTATCACCTTTAACTACGGCTACCATATAGCTTGACCATTCTGTTGGTTCGGTTACCTTGGTTATGACGTTGTGCTCCTCCATGCGTTGAAGTTCGGCCTTTACTTTTTCTTCAATGGCGACCGGAACCCTTCTGGCTGGCACAACAACACCGACGGCGCCGGGTTTGAGCTTCATTTCGTACTCAAAATTCTTCAGCTGTCCCAATCCTGTGAAAACATCGGTGAAGGGCTGAGCTGCCGGGTAGAGTTGTTGCGTCTCGACGCTATCAACGCGATAAATCAAGCCAAGGCCTTCTGCTGCTGCTCCGCTGAGGGTCACCGGCACGTTTTGCTCAATGACGAAGAAGGGTTCATCGTGCTGTTTATCGTTCACGGATAGCGACAGCTTTACTTTAAACTGCGCAGTCGTTTTGTGGCCGAAAAAACTCGTTAACGTGGCTCGGCAGGCTTCACGGGTCTTTCTCGGAAGCGACAAAACCTCTTGCTTTGAAATCACACAACAGTTTGCCCCAGTATCAAGTTTGCAGACCATCAGACGGCCTTCAATGGAAACTGTCGCGGTCCACTGGTCGCTAGCGAGTGCGTTCACGGTTAAAGCGTTCAGAAAAAAATCTGACCTTTCGTCAACATGTAGCTCTCGTATTTCCCTGCGCTTTGCATCTTCGCTGTGCAAGAAGGATGACTGCGAGCATGCTTGGGCGAAATGATTCAATCCTCCGCATTTCTTGCACGCTTTTCCTGTTGCTGGGCAGCGGCTGCCGCGGTGAACTTTGTAGCCACATTTGTTACATGGCTTTGTTACTCTGGCCAACGCATTTACGGCTGCAGTTTCAGCGCCTGCAGTTTCAGTGGTGCCACGTATCTGTCGAAACTGCTCCTCGCCTTGCTCTTGGATGCGACAGATTTCGACTACTCTTTGGTAAGAGGGGTTTTCAGAAATTAACTTCTTTTGCAGTCCCTTGTCCCGGATACCGAGTATGATGCGGCTACGAAGCATGCGCTCTTCTAAGTCTCCAAAATCGCAGTGTTGGGCTAGCGTTCGCAATTCGACAAGCCAGTCATTGAAACTTTCGTCCTCTTTTTGGTCTCGGGAGCCGAAGCAAAACTCGTGGTAAGTGAGGTTCTTCGCGGGCTGGTAGAAGTCTTCAAATTTTTTAATTATAAGGGTTACATCGGTTGTGTCCTCTCCTGGCTCAAACTTGAACGAAGCGAACACTTTTTTAGCCTCTTCCCCAATGGTCACTAAAAGCGTCGCCGCCTTCACTTCTTTTGGTTGCTTGTTCAGCTGAGTTGCCGTGGTAAACAGTTCAAGCTCTCTTTTCCAGGTCTTCCACCCAAGCCAAGCGTCTCGCGATGTGTCGAGGGGCTTCGGAGGCGGCAGGGGCGTTGTCGGCAATGCAGGCGGTGTCGGCAACGTAGGCGGTGTCGTCATGCTGGCTGTTTTCCGCTGCCACCATGTGTACGAGATGATATCATGGGTCGAACAACGCTTTGTTGCCTATAGTGACGAGTTTAAGTAGGCCAGGCGGGTGACGTCACGCATACGTAGGAGCGACAGCTTGCGCTCGCTATCGCGGCCGTGCCAACTCGGTTACAGCGGTGTTCAGAGTAACTAAAAATACTTAGTTTTTTAAGTGTTTCCAAACCATTCTTAGGCTTATGTCATGTTTTCTGTATGGATTTTGTGCCCTGAACATGCTTTATAAGCAGATATTATAAAGCCAGTAGTCACAAGCCAACTACGGTATATCTTTGCATCGCTAACCAGTTTTGTGTATTTTACGACATCCGAAAGCATAGCATTTCAAATCCCCGACGTGGTTCTTCCACTATCCCTTTGTGCTCCTGCAGTAAAAATGCATACTTCCTTAAAAAAGAATACACCTCAAGATAGCAAGTGTATTCAAATCTTACGTGGTCCTGAATGTGCACTTGCGACATTGTGAGCAGGTTGCCGTCACTAGTAACTAAAGAGTGCATGTTTGTTCGTTTGTTGAAAGTTTGTTTCTTGTATCTGGGCTTTTTCACATGCAAACTCTTTAAAAGAATGTTGAAACTGAGATCTGTATCATTGAATGTCTCTGCTTTTTTTTTGTTTTTATTGTGTACATTTTTTCCCTTTTTACTGTGTACATTTTTCAGTTTTATTAGCTCATTTATGTTCCAGTGAAAAGAACTGCCACGTGCCTGTTTTTTTTTTCTTTACTGTATATTCTGTATGCCACGTTTGCCAAGCCCGATCTTAAGGACCTTGTCAAGGCTGATCTGTGGCTTTTTTGTCTGTACCCACCAAGCTCCATTGAATGTCTTTGAAGCTCAAAATAAATTCTGATTGATTGATTGATTTATTGGTTGATGGAGTGAGATGATTCCGGTGCATTGAAGATGTGAATGCATCACTTGGAGAACTGCGATGGGGTGCTTTGAAGGGGCACTAAAGGCAAATGATGATTTATGTTGGAGTGAATGCTCAATGTATGACATCCAAAGCAGCAATATTATTGACAGCAGTTCCTTGCTTAGCAAGACATCAAGCTAAATGTATCACTTGACATGCATCACGAGTGGGGCATTTGCAAAATGGTCTTGATGACATGAGAGTGTCTGGCTCATATTATTCACTACTAATCAAACTAGCTGCAATAAATAAAAAGGTTTCTGTGCATCAAGCGACATAAAAAAGTGATGATTGTTCATTTCGGCTTGACTTATATTTAAAAAAACTGCCTGGCGTTACTATGGGTAATGGTACGAGTGGCTCAAAAGTGGAGTTTTCAGCTAGTTAGGCTAGATAGGCGGTCCCATCTAGCAGAGCCCAGTTGAACCAACTAAGCAGAAGCATGGCTTCTGAGATGGCAGAAAACTTTTGTAGGCTGTGGTTGCTAGTGTTGCTCTAGCCACTGTCGCTCTGATGGTATTGTGTCGGCGTAGTAAAGGCTGTCAATCTTTGGCATGGTAACAGTGATGTCCGACGGTCCGCTTTTATTTGGGGGATCTGAAGTGCGCTAATGCAACGCAGTCTATCAAAACGTTATTTTATTTGAAAAAATATAAGCGCATCCTTGGTACAAGTGTTCTCAGCTCTGTGCAGAAGCAGCCACGAGCTGAGAAACACAGGCTACCAAACAGATAATGACCTTCGCGGCCCGTGATCTTGGCGCACTTCGCAACAGTGTCTGCAGCAGTACGAGTCGTAACAGTCGTGGTGACGGCAGTGAGTTTTGTAGCAGTGGTGCATTCATGAAATAGTTGGCGTCACGCCTCGTAACTGTGGTGGCAGCTGCGGGATCGGCCGGTGTCAGCGGCATTGATGCGGTGAGTGCCTGATGTTTTTCTCTCAGTTCATTAGACTAATCTAACTCAGGTTATAGTAGTTTAGAGAAGGGCTGTGTGAAGCATTAGTGAGTGAGCTTTGATTGTTTTCAGCCTAGTCAAGGCGCTTTGAAACCAATGTTCGTTCCAAGGGTGTAAACACGGTAGTGTTAGAAATAGCTTGTGCGTCTTTCTAGTAGACTTATAGTGGGTAGGGCAAGTAAATTCTTAGGAGCAAACAGCAAGAGGCTAGTGTGAACGATGGAGAACCTTAAAGTGAAGGAACTCATCGAAATTTCTGAGGAACTTGGTCTTACTTTTGGCTGTGCGAAATGAAAGCAAGCGATCCTTGAGGTCATGAAGGTTATCGAAGACTTAGTACACTGATGCGGCACTTGTCAGAGCGCGGGGAAATACACGGACAAGTGGAAGGCACCTATGAAGCTTGTGCCGATTATCACAGAACCTTTTGGCACCTAGTAATTGATATCGTCAGGTCATTGCCCAAGTCAAGGCAAAGTTGTCGGTACCTCCTGACGGCCCTCTGTGTAGCCACAAAATTTCCAGAAGTGGTACCACTTAGGGAGCTCGATTCCCCTCATGTCGTGGATGCTCTGGTCTCTATATTCGCACATGTCAGATTTCCATCTGAAATTCAATGTGACAACGGTAGTGTCTTCACCAGCTGCCTTACCTTTACCTTTTTGGATAAATGCGGAATAAAAGTAGGGCACAGCACGATCCCTCACCTGCAATCCAAACTGGTAGGGCGTATGCATTTCGTTCTGAAACGGATACCTAGAGTTCTTTGCTATGAGCACAAAAGCGACTGGGAAGCGTGTATTCCTCTTGCTATCTTCGCTCTGATATTAGCTCCTCATGAGAGAACTGGTATTAGCCCTGCAGAGCTTATGTATGGCAGGAGTTTGAGAACACCATTGTGAATGCTACGCGAGTCATGGGAGGGGTTCGATGAGGACCCTAATGTAGGTGCATATGCTTGAAAAACTGAAAGATCTTGTGGAAAGCCACGTGAAGGCTGCACAAGTGTTGTTGAAGGAGTACTACGACAAATCTGTGAAGAAACTCGCCTTTGAAGTAGGTATTCAGGTATTGCTGCTGTGGCCGTCCAAAAAGAACAAGCTGGAGGTTTATTGGGAAGGGTCCACCAAAGTAACATCGAAGTTTTCTGATACCAATTATGAAGTGAAATTAGGAAAGTGGCCAAACAAAATTTACCACAGTTACTTGCTGAAACCATACGTTTAACGTCAAGAGGTTGTAAATCTGCTTTTTAATGCTTCAGAAGAAGAGGGAGCAGAAATTTTGAGTTCTAGTGATGTAATCGAAAAGGGATCGGAGGTAATCTTGGAGCAGTTGAACCTAGAGCCTAGGTTAAGTAAAGTCCAGAAGGAGGACTTGAGGAGGATTGTTTCCGAGTTTAAAGACGTGTTTTTGGACCGTCCCGGAGACACAACGGTGATCGAACATGATATCGAGCTATCTTGTGAGGAGCCAATCCAAAGCAAGCCGTGTCGATGTTACCCTATGCAAAAGCAGATCATCAAAGAGGAGATGGATAAAATGCTGGATTTGGGAGTCATAGTACCGGGCGAGAGTGACTATACATCCCCTCTAATATTGGTTCAAGTGCCTGGGAAAGATCCTAGGCTATGCATCGATTATCGGCATCTTAACATCATAACTCGAGACCAAACTTACCCGATACCAAATATAGTGGAGAGGGTAAAAACTTGTCACAGTCTAGTTGTATTTACACATTAGACCTCGTGCGAGGGTATTGGCAAGTCCCCCTTATGGAGCACGCTAGCCGCTATGCTGCATTCGTTTCTCCATTCGGAATGTATCGTCCACTTAAGCTAAGCTTTGGATTGAAAAATGCGCCCGTTTGTTTTTCAGACTCAATGGACCGCATTTTAATGGCCTCTCTGAGTTCGCTCTGCCATATCTAGACGATGTCGCCATTTTTTCGAATAGCTGGGAGGAACCTGTAGGGCATTTACTAGTAGTGCTCAACAAATTGAAAGAAGCTGGTCCTACCGCGAAACTGGCTAATTGTCACCCTAAGGTGCGGCGAGGTGTCTTACTGGGACATGTTATGGGGCGTGGCCGGTGTAGACCTTTAGAAATCAAGGTAGCCGCCGTCGTGAAGTATCCACGACCAACCAGAAAATCTGAAATAAGGGCATTCTTGGGCCTTGCTGGATACTATCAGCATTACGTGCAAAACTACTCTAGCATTGCCAGCCCTCGAACTGACACACTTCGAAAGTCCGAGTCAGTTAAAGTGGTGTGGGGCTCAGAAAAGGAAAATGCGTTTTGCAAGCTGAAACAAGCCCTAAGGAAAAAATCCGTCCTCATGGCACCCGATCTTTCTCAGGGCTTTGTCATTCAATGCGCGACGCAAGTGATTGCGGCATGGGAGCTATATTGTGCCAGGAAGACAGCGCTGGTAACTAAAGGCCAATTTTGTGCTCAAGTCGAAAACTGAGCTGCAGGGAAGAGGCATACAGTACCTCAGAAAAGGAATGCACGTGCCTCGTGTGGGCTGTTCAAAAGCTAGCCTCTTATGTCTCCGGTTTGAGATTTGTGGTCGAAACGGACCACTGTCCTCTAATTTGGATAAATAACATGTCGCGTAAAAGTGGCCGGTTACTGAGGTGAAGCATGATACTCCAACAGCATAACTTAGACGTTCGCTACAAAAAGAGGAAGGCTGAACGCTAACGTAGACGCATTGAGCCGTGCGTTTTATTTAGTACCTTCTCACCCTTTCGGATTTTCACTAGGGAGTCGGGGCAAAATTTGCCCTCATCACAGCCTTAGCTGAGCGCTCTCGTTTAGAGCGGTCTCAAGGGGCCAACTTTATGTTATTTTCTATTTCATTACATGGTTTTACGTGTAAAAATTGTGAGTTCTCATTGTAGGTGTCTTGGGTCCCATATGTGCCTCTTGATGTAGAGGGAATCAAATCCCGATAGACATGTATCTAGCTATATGTTGTACTATATTTTTTGGTGTTCTTTTGGGTAACCGAGGGCACTTGCTTGTGTCATGTGTTGTCTGTTGTCAAACCGTTCAGGATAAGTTGCAGAACCATTGACAAGTTCTGAGACCAAAAATCGTCTGAAGTGACTAGCGAAACTGATCGGCAAGTTTTGGCGACAAGCCAGTGGAGCTGGGATCCATCCTCAAGAGTGGGATGTGTTCACGGAACTGAGCCTGGAGCTACATCTTCCCCATGGCCCTGGAGGCGAACCTGAAGGGACCTGGCAAACGAGTGCGCTCACATCCGAGCCACATGGAAGCAGCTCGTCTTTCTGGTGCATTGTCTGGCGGGGGGGGGGGGGGGGCTGTTACGCCTGGGAGTCCACACCAAATGTTATTGCTTCTGCAAAGGAAATATGTATCAATGCCAGCGAGCGAGCCCGCCTGATTTCTTCTCCTCAACGACGTCACCTAGCCCTGTGCAACGGTGTGTCTTGCGTCACGCAAGATAAGCTCTCTCCACAAATGGGTCGAGTTCCAACCCGATGATGTATTGTTGCCATCCAGTCTGGCGAGTCTTACGCAATGCATGGCAATCACACTCGCTCTTGGGTGCAACCCAGCGCAGCGGCTCTGGATTGGAGGATTATGACACCACCCAGCGGTGGGTCCCGATTGGACGATTCTGACGTTACCGAGCAGCAGTTCCTATTGCAAATTGCTCACGTAAGGCATCAGCACGGGGCTTATAAAAAAACAAGCGGCGCTTCGCCAAGCACCTGACATATGCGTCGAAGAAGAGCCGACGTATGCGTCACAAAGAAGACATCTCGGCTCTTGGAGTCCATAAGTTATCGGCCGCAGTGCCAAATATGTAACGCCTCTATTGTGTGCTGTACATAAATCTTGCCTTAACTCACCGTCGCTTTGTCCGCTCGTCTATCAGCTCTTCACAGAACCAGCCGCGAGCTGAGTGCCTGGAACCGTCCAGGCACTCAGCTTGCACTACCAAACGCTACCAAACGGCTGGGGTGACCTTGGCGGCTGGTGACCTTGGCGCACTTCGCAACAGTGTGGGCGGCGGTGCGAGTCTTAACAGTGGTGGCAGTGGCGAGTTTCGTAGCAGTTGCGCCTTCGGGACTGTGCTGGCTTCGCCCCTCGTAACAGTAGTTACATTGAATTTCTTGCAGAAAATGTGATTTTGTCTGCCTCGATAGAACAGTGGTGAGGGTGCTTAGCTGCTAACCAGAAGGTCGCGGGTTTGATTCCGGCCGTGGCAGTCGTATTTCAGTGGGGGAGAAATGGAAGAGCCCCGCGCACTGTGCTACGTCAGTGCCTGTTAAAAGACGCCAAATAGTCAAAACTTCTAGAGCCCATTGCTACGCCTTTTTTCATAATCATACCATTGTTTAGGGACATAAAACCCCATATAATAAAATTAAAAGTTTTGTTTGTTGCAACTGCAGTATTACCTGGGAAACTGGTTGATGTCAAGGGCACAAATGTCTGTTGGCAAACTCCGTGCATATTTTATTGATTCAAGTGTGATCTTTATCCTGTCGTCAGTTGTGTTTATCCTTTCTGCGGTACATTCAAGAAGTTTCTAGCTTCAGAAGTCGTAACATTGATCCCACCAGCCTTTCTATACAAATAATTTGTGTCATTGTCCTGTTATGTCGCAGTTTGTTCAGTTATGAGTCGGAGATTGAAGTGGCAGTACAGTCAACTGCCGAGTTTTCGTACCCTCTAGGGAGTGAAAAGGAAGTGTTTCGGTTCCCCCGGTGGCACGAACCATTTCGAGGCAAAACGGTTCGGTTCACCCAATAGCCGCCTAAAACCGGCTTGACTTGGCTTAAAGTGTATGAATAGATGGCGTTAGAATCGGTGTGTTAAAAAACACTTTTCAGGCGATTTGGGCGTTCTTTATTCTGTGGTTCAGGTAGAGTTCCTCACTAGCTTGTGACACACAGTCTGTGGCGGGTTCATCGTATTCTAGTCGTGATGTTTTTTTCTCCGATGTTGGTGTTGGATTGGACTGTAATCTGTTTGAAATGGCGAGAACCGCCTCTGCCCGTGGGGTCGTGGTCGCTTTCTATTGTTAGAAAGTGATTCATACGCAAGTCGCTGCCGCTTTTCTTAATTCCTGTGATGTCGCCGTGCTTATCGAGTAGTTAACGTCATTCGCCCGAAGCACAGAATTAACACCTACCAGCTCGAAGTGTTTGCCACCAAATCTACAAGCAATGACAACGAGCATAAAATAAAGGTCTTTGGAACGCAATTTGTGAATATTGGTCTGATGCATGTACTACGCGGATGTATGGTAGGTGCATGCGTGTTGCTTGAGGACCGATCAAACAGCTGGTGTCACTTGGGAGGAAGTATATACTGTGCCAACGCTTTCATTGAAGCTTGTTCTTGCGTAAGTGCGCGAGATAGATACGGAATGCACAAGTTGCATTAGAGAACGTTCTTGTCCGAGTGGCTTTATTAAGCAGTCGCAGATGATGGCAATTTGTTTGCTTAGCAGTGTGTGTTTAGATTGGGGTAACCAACAGTGAAGGTAGTTGTGTGTGGGTGAGGAAATTAGTTTTCTTTGTTGCGGTGCCTTCCAAACAAATCGGTTATTTCTTCTCTTCATTGCGTCGGTCTCTTGATGTGGCACTAAATTTTGCTATGTGCTCTTCGTGACACTTCCTCTCGCTCTAGAATGCTCTAGTAAATGTTGAAGCTGAAGTTCAGCTGAAGTGTTTAAAGTTCCTTGCAGCTAACCACAGCAACATTTCTTTGTCTATGTGATCAGACGGACGCTCGTTACTTGGCATGCCTTTTATAACGCAAAACATTTCTTTTTTTTTTTCATTTACTGAACAGTCCGGAAAAAATCGGGGACATTTGTCCCGACTGGGACAGCGCGGGCAAAGTCTTGGACAGTCCAGCGAAATTCGGGACGGCTGGTAACACTAGTTTAGACAAGTGTATAACAATGAAAAAAATGTAATAAAATAGAAATTTCATTGCTGGGAGCATTGTCGAGCTTCAATTGCTAACCCGTAAAGATCTTTTAAATGTTAACATTGCCGCAATACACCAGTGTGATGGGGTGAAGTGCTTGCAGTGTATTGCAGTAAAGCATATATTATGCGCGCGTGTGTGTGTGTGTGTGTGTGTGAAATGGAAGCGTAGCACTGCTATTAGGCCTAATGCGATACGCCGTGCTTTTGTCTCATTACTGGTCATGCGACAGACGGCATCAGCACCAACTTCAACCTTTGTCATGGGGCATGTAGTTTGTCATGGGGCAAGTTGAGCTGAGCAAGAAAATGATTTATGAAAACCATTCTGTCGCATAACTAAGAGCAAGCTGGTTTCAGGAAACATGTTGACCTGAGATGATGGCACGTGTTCACGCATCTTACAAAGACTGCTTGTTGTTATAATGTGGCTGTAATTGGACAAATGTCTGTCATCAGGTGTGGAGATACATCGCATCTCTGATGATCAACTTTTTAAAGAATAGGTTTTCAGGGGATGCTAAAAACTTTTTTGAAGGGTTGAGCATTAGAGAGCATTACTTTATTAAAGTCTCCAATTTCATTAGGTTAGCACTGAGGCTTGCAGGTATGTTACATGAGCATGGTCACTTGAGTAACACTCAGAGGTCAATAATTATAGGGTGAACAGCAAGGTATGTATGAAACAGGATTATGCAAATTGCAGAAATATACATAATGAAGATGTCGAGAAGACTTTGTTAACAGTACATTTACAGGCTTCATGCAGAATTTGCTTTCCAGCAGGGTGCATTTACTTTCGCTGATGCTTTCGATGGCATCATTGCAGTTCATAAGCACTGGTTTTACGGACTGCACGTGATGATCTTGTTTTTTCAAGGTTGATGTACTGATTAAAAAGTATAGGATCAAGAAACTTACATGCTGTCTTAAGGCATAATCACGCTCACCATAGAGGTAAGTGGTGAGATTTTAGTTAGTTATATGTGGGAGGTCTGTGTACATAACATCTTAGTAATCTTGCAATGCTGTAGCTTTATTTGTGTAACGAGTGAAGCTTCTTTTCCTATTAAAAATTTCTGCCAAACATACAAGTTCCAACAGCAGGATTGGCCCTTGGACAAAACAGGTGGTAAGAGTGAGCTCATTCCTAAGCCCTTCGAGAGTACCCACTGAAGGAACTAGTACCTATAGGGCAAAAATTCCAGTGCACCAAGAAGGGCAAGGGAGGACGGTGCGGGTTAACATTTCAGGAGGGCATCTTCTGGACATCGTCCTTCTCTAGCCACAAGCTTGTATGGCCAATGTTTAGCAGACTCCTACTAACATAAACTAGGTATAAATGTTGTTTCTCTATTGCAAGATGACACACCATATACCTTTTGAGAGTCTCCTCACCACAAGCTCTTACATTAGCCTAAAAGTATTTTTTTTCTACGGTGCCCTTTTTTTGTCCTAAACAGTTGTCTGAAGCAACAATATGCACATTGTGACAGTCTAGCCGGTGACCACAGAGATGGCTCCCGCCATCACGATGTATACTCCACTCAAAATGTAAGACACTGCAAAATCATAGTCCGGTGTGCGTGCATACGACCTTGAACATGCAAGCAGTGACCACTTCTTTGTGTTCTCTGCATTGGCGCATGCTTGTTGCACACCTGTTCAAGATTGTGACAGTGAAATTAGTTCTGGCAATGCTGTCTCAGAGGTAAGACTGTGTACACACTTAGGAACACCATGGTGGAGCGAGCAGAGGTGCATATCAAATGTAGTAATAAACTGGCAATACCATGGTGATATAAGCACACTTGCATTCATTTATTACATGTTTATTGAAGCAGACATCACACAGCTCAACCTAGTTGTGATCTCTTTTCGTTATTGTCTACATAGTTTTCCCGTTGGTCACAGCCCAGGAAGAAAAATTTCTCTGTGGGAGCACCATATTTTAAGCTTGCATGACTCCAATGAAGCACTGTGCGAACAGATATATTGAAAATGTCAATACTTCGGGTCCTATAAATGGTGAACTGGCTGTCACATTCAGCCGGTGATCCTTAGGAGCTTTAGCATATACTCTAAGGTCATTTTGCATCAACAATGCCACATACAATAGTTTAACAATGGTTGTTAATGGGAAAGATGATGCATAGCTTCAGGGAGGTAATTAAGCTAAGGGGGAAAATTATAGATGCCTAAGCACCACTGGAAAAATGAAAAAGCACAGAAAAAGAGCATCGGTCCCAGCTGAACTACAAAAAATATTTACACTGCACCACACATTCGCATCGTCTAGAATTTTCCCTAATAATGTTATACCAACTTGCCTAGCAGCAAGTACTTCTAAGGTAATAAAGTGCAGAATGACACTTGCATAAGACAGGGAACAGGACGCGAGTTAACTGCCATCTATGTTTGTTTGTGGCTTTGGTAGAAAATATATAAGGAAACAGACACATGTGAAGAGTGACAGTGTGCAATGTCACAGTCATCAAAAACATCACTTAACATTGCCTGCTCGAGAAATTCTCCTGGTTTTCAAAGTTTCAACAAATGTGTCACAATTAAATACACCACTTCTTTTCCAGCTTGAACTGCTTCCAACAGTTCACATCTATCAGGACTGCTGCCTGTAATCTTTGTCTGGTATTTATTCTGAACTGACATGCCCTAATACTTACACACAATCAGCCATATTTGTCTATCTACCCTTAACAGCCTGTAAGTTCACGTGTAAAAACACACGCTCCACCCTTCCAGTGGTCATAGTCCATACGGGTCATTATATCATTTAGTTTAATGCCTAACTATACTTTCATTCATTCACTTCATATTTCTTGAAAATAGAGATATGTGAACTCTACAACTGCTTTGCAAAAAACAAATGAAGTACCACACTTGCTATGATGGCTTAATTAGAAAATTATTTCACGATGATGGCCCAGAAGCTTTCTCTAGAAAACATGTAAAGCCCATATGGAGAAGTATGCGTCCCAGGGAAATTCTGCAACTGCCAAATTCGAAGAGTGTGCAAAATATTCTACGATTTCACATACCAAGTTGAATACTGTTCTATTTGATTCAGTCGCCATTATTTGTAGAACTAAACATTTTTTACTAGTTTAATAAAATTTAAAATGTTAAGTGCACTGAAATAAAGCAAAAATGTGTAAAGGTATCATAAGTTTCATCCCTGGCAGGTTATACGCATTAAACATGACAGCTTATCTAGTGCAGCTGGCTGCTTCGCTCTAGGAAAGTAATTTTGCTACCTATACAATTGTCACTTACCCTTTCTTAACACTTCTGTAGATTTTAAGGGCTTGATGTTTTCGCCAGATACTCGATTCCTACTTTTAAGATTTCTAGGAGTCCTTATCATAGCTGCAAAGGGAGATACAGCCAGTATTTGATGTACTTGTTTTTATATTGCAATGGAAATAATACATCAACTGGGAAATAGCAATGAAACATTTTGTGTTAAATTTTATTTCAAATTCGTTTTGCTGTGCAACTTGTGTACCAAACAGTGGCTGACAACCATTGTGTGTATTTGCACCATGCTCTGCCATGACGAAGCACATGCATGAAACTTGAGAGACAAAAGCTCATGCATGCAGGTGCAATTATTATGTAGTCATCCCTTGAAACATCCTTGGTAATTTTAAATACTTGGCTGGGCAGATGTCTGTTAAATTATTCTCGAATGTCCAGGCTGGCTACAAAATGAGCAATGCTAATAATGTTCTTGGCTTGTGCCACAAATTTTTTACCACTCATTCTTTAAAAATATTTCCTAACGCTGTTGTTGTACAACCAAACAAGAATATGTACATGCTCTTTAGCATACTGTTGTTCACAAACTAAATGCCAGTTCATTAAAACTCAAGATAGTTAAACATTCATATTTCATAATTACGATCAAACTGCAGGTGAGTTACCACAACAACCAATCTTCCACTGATGTCATTATGTTTTCATTATGAATTTAGTAATTTGCATGCTTGCTTCTTTTTTTAAGAGTATGCATATTATTATACAAGACACCACAACTAACTCATTTATCAACTTCAGTATTTTATCACTTTCAATTAACCATCATATTGCAAAGTCTTGAAACAAGTCACTTTTAAGACCCACAAGTTTTCTTGTGCCCTTACAGTGCATCGAAGGCCCTGAAGTGTCAAACAGGCCAAAAGGCATTGGTAAGGCTTGTCCATAGGCATTGGACAAATCTGTTTACAAAATGTGTTAAAGGCACATGCGTGCACATGTTTTGGTTTGATTGTACAGTTAACATAAAGAAAGGAAGGAGTGGTGCGACATTTCTCGCACAAGCCAAGCATGTGGTTAGCATTGCTAACTTTCACTTCACTTCACTTTATTATCTTAAAGGACCCCGGTGAGGGGGTATTACATAAGGGGTAGGTTAACAAATGGAGGTTACAGAGAGTGATCTTCTGACAAGCAATATGTATTTATGTTTTGCGCAAACGTTGATGAACACATGATGGCTGCAATGTCACGGGGAAGGCCATTCCAGTCCACTGCTGTGCGAAGAAAAAATGAGGCAGCAAAAGTAGTAGTGCCAGCGCGTGCGCATGCGATTGAATAAGAATGGGTTGTGCGGTGAGATATGCGCGTTGGTGGGATAATGTAAGGTGCTTGATTGAGGAAACTGTGAAAGAACTTGTGAAACAAACAGAGGCTGGCGATGCGGTGATGCACAGAAAGATTATCAATATCAATGTCATGTTTTAGGGATGATATGCTTATTTCGTATGAATATGAAGAGTGAATGAACCTAGTGGCACGATTTTGTACAGATTCTATTTCGTTTATTAGGTATATCTGGTGCGGGCTCCAGATGGGTGCTGCATATTCTAGTTTAGGTCTGATGAGCGATTTGTAAGCCAGAAGTTTTATGTCTAGTGGTGCGTGACGCAAATGACGCTTTAGGAAACCGAGGGGTCTGTTCGCTGATGATATGATGTTGTTTATGTGAGTGTTCCAGGAAAGGTCAGATGTTAAGGTGACGCCTAGGTATTTATGACTGAACTTGTTCGATAGCGGAATTAGAGATTAGGTATGAGAATGATAAAGGATTACGCTGGCGTTGAAATGAGGCGAGTTTGCATTTAGTAGGGTTAAGCTTCATTAACTAAAGATCACACCACTGTTGCACGAGATCCAGATCCTGTTGGAGTGTAGTTTGATCAGAAATGTTAGTAACTGTGCGATAGATGACACAGTCGTTGGCAAATAAATGGATATGGGAAGATACATGAACAGGAAGATCATTAATATATATTAGGAACAAGAGGGGTGCGAGTACAAATCCTTGGGGGACGCCGGATGTTACTGGGAGGGAGCTAGAACTGGGTATTTTTAATGGAGACGAACTGAGAGCGGTTAGTAAGAAATTGTGTGGTCCATGCAAGAATGTTGGGGTGCAGGTTCAGCTGGGAAAGTTTTAACAGTAGGCGTTTGTGCGGTACCTTATCAAAGGCTTTTGCGAAGTCGAGAAAGATTGAATCGGTCTGAAAGTGATGGTCGAGAGAAGAGTGTATATCATGAATAAATATAGCAAGTTGGGATTCACTGGATAATGATTTACGAAATCCGTGCTGGGAAAAATGAAAAAAATTGTTGGTGTCAAGAAAGTTCATGATGTGTAATTATATGATATGTTCCATGATTTTGCAGGGGACGCTTGTTAGAGAGATGGGTCAATAATTTAGGGGGGACTGTCTGTTACCTGATTTGTGGACTGGAATGACCTTTCCCTCCATCCAGTCGTCTGGTAAAATTCCTGTTTCGAGTGACAATGAGAACATCATCGAAAAGTACACTGCAATAATTTCCTTAGTATTTTTTAACAATTTAGAGTTAATATTGTCTATGCCAGCTGATGATGAAAGTTTTAATTTGTCAATGAGTGATGAAATGCCACTAACGGATAACACAACAGGGTCCATCGCTGGTAATGTCGTAGTAGGTGGCGTAAGAAACGGTACGTTGGCTTCTTTAGTGAACACTGATGAGAACGCGGTGTTAAAGATATTGGCACAAACAGTGTCGCTTACGTCTTCATTTTTATCGTTTGTAAGCGTGATGTCTCATGTTAGTTGCAGGTTTATGATTTCGAGAATTTTCTAGGGTTAGATTTCAGAATTTTAGTTAAATCATTGTGATAGAATGTCTGTTTCGCTTTTCTAATTTCAGCATAATAAGCATCTTCCGCAGCATAGTACTTGCCCCATGCGCACGCATTACCATTAAACTTCGCAGCTCGGAAGAGGCGCTTTTTTTATTTTCAAATGTTTTCAAACTTGTGGAAAACCATGGTTCATTTTTATTGGCAGTAAAGCTCACTGTGGGGATGAATTTATTAGTCAAGTCAGTTATCTTGTCCTTAAGCATTAGCCAGCTGTCATTGAGAGAACAGGAACCGAGATTGAGTTCGAAGTATGGTAGGAAATCTCGTAATTCACGATTAATTAATTCATAATTACCCTTATCATACAAGTGAATCGTTTTGCGGAAAATGGAGCGTATTTTTGGGGTGAAGTTAAATATGGTATGGATGACTTTGTGATCGCTGATTTCACGTAAGTATGCAATAGATTTTAAGCTTTCGGGGCTATTTGTTAATACCAGGTCTAAAATGTTTGAGGATTCACTAGTGACGTGCGTTAGTTCGGTTACCTGTTGGATGAGGTTAAAGTTGAGGCAAACATCGACGAATTCTCTTGCTTCAGTATTTCCCTGAGGTTGGTGAAACCTGATTGAGCCAATTAATGGAGGGAAAGTTAAAATCCCCATAAAGCAGAACACGTGCGTTAGGGTGTTTATTAGTTAGCTGGGATAAGATTTCGTTAAGTTTGCGGGGGAAGTCTGGGTCAGTTCGAGGGGGCCTATAGCATACGCCAAGTATTATTGCTTCGGGAGGGGCACGGCATATTACCCATAATGATTCTAGTTGTGAAGATGTGTTGATTAGAGAGCATGATAGTTCTTTTTTAGTGGCGATGAGTATGCCTCCGCCACGTGAATTTTTACGATCGTGACGAAAGAATATGGTATTTATCCCGCACTAACTTTATAGTTAGTGCTGGAGTTTCAGATTAATTCCAGCCTATTTTTTTAGCAATATATCTATAACATGTGGTACAAATAGTTTCTGTTAGTAATTTCACAAATGACAACACTATTTTCAGCAAATCTTGACGAAATTTAGATGATAGCAAGGAAGGGGCATTGGCAGTTAAAATGAGAAATAAGCTGGGCTTAGCTGAGCACAAAGTGAGTTCAATTTCATGCGAAGCATTCAAAGTACTAAACTTTGTTCGGTAGTGCCAAGGTCCAGATGACTTAATTTCAAAGCAAATGTTTATGACTGACCTTGTCAAATGTGTTAAGAAAATTCTAAAATAATTCAGTCTATGAATCACTCCATAAGAAAATGGCACAATTTATGAGTAAATAAGTGGAGTCTAACTTTGAAGCGCAGTTTTAAATCTATACTGTGTAGTGTTGTATGAAATGTAGGGTGATATAGAGGTACTTAGCTGCTGAATAAGCTTTGTTAGAATATAATATTAGTAGTGGTATTACAACATATGTGCAAGTTAAAATGAGGAAAAATAATAATAAATTTTTAAATTCCAGAAGAAAAAAAGAAAATTAAAAAAATTACGGCATATTCATGGAGTGATTGATGATGAGTGGGGTGAAGCGTCCGTCCATGCATGCGTCTATGCGTTCGATCGCGTTTGAGAATGCAGATGACGCATGGGTAACACCGATGAGACGCGTGCCAAAGGAGCCGAGCGCAAGCGTCTTTAACGTGCCCGCCACTCTGCTTCGTTCATGCCCCACCAACGATCCACTACGTATGGTGACTATAAAGGACACTGAGACGATCCGCTCATTCTATGCATATCCAGGCACAGCCCCCCATGCAGCCAATCTGAGAGTAGGGGTACAGCGCCATCTAGTTATCTTTACCCAACTGCAGTTTCTATGTAATTCTTAAGAAAGCGCTGTCTAATATACTGTTCGGCAAATACTGCCTTCCTTTCTTTGTTTTCTCTCCTCTCGGTTATGCGTGATGCTTGTACCATATCTAAGGACACAGTGAAAGATGAGGCATCAGTACCCAAAGGACTTATTTGGTTTACATTCTTTTATGGTTTGGGGGAAGTATGAATATTTATAGCAACTTGATTTAAAAGTGTATTTATTATGTGTTTGTGAGTGCCTGTAAGGTGTTAACTTAAAATGACAGATAAAAATTACTTTTGACGTGTCGATGTTTATGTCACTATGAATTAATTGAAACAAAATCTTTAGTTTTGCTATTTTTGCCCTACCTTGTAGTGTTAATAGACCAGCTTTCATTTGCAACTCAGTAGAGAATTCGTTAGATTGAATTTGTTATAAATATACCTCATTGCCTTCCTGTGCACCCCCTTTTAATCCTTGTAATTAGTTACTTTGTATGTGGAAACCCCACAATACTATTATAATCATGTTAGTAATATATTCATTATTATTATTATTATTATTATTATTATTATTATTATTATTATTGCATTGATAACATTGCACTTGATTTGCAGTTTACTCATTAAATCAGTATTTCACTGTTACACTGTTCAAGGCAGTATTTGTAATGTCCTTACAAAGACCTACATATTTTAACTGCATTTAATGGACTCAGATATATCAGCCAGTCTTGTGGCACACCCTACAGGACAAGAATATTTTCGTCATTTCAGGACATCCCGGGGATGTTTTGAATTTTTGAAGGAGGTACGTATTAGGGAATGACTGATGCACGGCTACCTATTTTTCATGCAACCTTACCTTATCTCCAAAAGATCAGGTGATGGCAGTATGAGGCAAAGCAGTTAGACCTTTTCAGAGTAGCTTTATGCCTTTCTATAAATTGCAGTGCCATGTCCTCCTCTGGCTGAGAGGTGCTAGGCAATAGGAGGTAAGAGAGTGCCAGCCCATTTAAACTTCGATGCAGCACACAGCAATATTTGGTTGTGCATATGTCCTGTGCTTTACACAAACTGTTTTTTAGTTGTTTGCACTGCTTGAAATACCCTGTGCCTTTTTGAAATTAAACTTGTACTGGCCTACAGTGAACTGTAAATGTTGTCAGCATTAGATGTACAAAAAAAGAACCATCATGAAGGCAATGAGCCCTTATCACTTATTTGCCTTGCACTACAGCTATTCAGGGATGAAGAGAATGGCCATAAGGAAGATAATAATAATAATAATAATAATAATAATAATAATAATAATAATAATTCACACCAACTGGTTTCATTATAACAAATGATTCCAGCTGATTCCATTTCCAGGCCAGCTGGTTTCATTTTCAGTCTCGAGTGGTTCATGCTGGGACCAACTGGAACATGTTGCTAATGTGTTGGCTTGTATTTAGTCCCAGCTGTATACAGCCATAGTTTCAGTTAAAGTGAACTGAAACCGTGGAGTATTTTCACCTGGAAAGGAAAGAATGTAGAAAGTGATGCATCCAAAGACAGAAAAGAAAACAAAGAGGAAAGATAAAACAGGGAACAGAGCAAGAAAAAAAAAGGCGAGCTCTCAAAGAGAAAGAGAGAAGAAAAGAGAGAAAGAAGAAGGCACACGCACACTGAACTTCTCTCGCCTTCATTTTTGAGGGCTCCTCGTTTTTTCCCTATACATCACTTTTTTACCGTTACCTGGCTAAATTTTCGCTCCTATACACAGATCGACTGAATTGACGGCGCACTCAGATTTAGCGTACATGCTCGTTGTCACATCCTCTCCCAAAATTATCATGCCTGTCGTGCCAGAAAACAGCTTTGCAATGAAAATCACTATCGTGCAGCTGAGGAGCTGTATCATGCACAGATCATAATGTCAGCCTGATCGCACGAAGTAACGGTAATAACTTAGTAGTACACCATGCATAACACAAACGTTCAGTGGGCCCATAAGTTATGTCGTCTTGACTGCAAAAGTGAAAGTTGTGCTTTCCCAGCATTTTCCTCAACTATGAGCCATACACTACAGCTGTGTTTTGTATGAATATAAAAGAGAGTACTGCTTAAAATGTTGAGTACACTGACTATACAGTTAAAAATATGGTAATCAGCATTTCTAAGAGTTACATTTTCTTGTAAAAAACTGACACATACTTATGTCAAGATTCATGCCGAAAGTACGTCTTGCCCAAGAATATTTCTGAAAAATTCAGCATATTCCACGTAGCTCCGGAATCGACATTATGCGAAGCATGCGGAGGCATGCTTAGCATGACCATGTTGTGATTTTTTTATAGTGGCACGTCATGAAATTATGCCAAATATACGTCCAAATGTTCCACACACAGACATACAATGAAGAACTCCAAGTGTTTATATAACCAGTTGTTTGCACTTGTGCAATGATGCAAACATGAACTTGAGCATTAGGAACACCAGAATCAATAAGCTGGTATGAAGTGCTGGTGCTAGTGAGGATGGTAGCCCTGGACGCTGCTGCATAAATCAACTTCAGTGCATGGCACCTAGCAACAATTGACGTCAACCCGATATCACAGCTGCATCATAGGAGTACATATGTAATGCTTATAAAGCTGGATTTCCACCACTGCAACCACTATTTACGTTTCATGACCATATGAAGGTATTAAGCTATTTGAAAAGTAGGTCCGAGATCTGGCGTGGCTTTGTTGTAGAATATGCTTGAGTGCCGTGCAGAATGCTTGGGTTCGATTCCTGATGGAACCGCGACATTTATTCTTTGCATTCGTCGGGTCAGCACTGCCGATGTAAGGCTTTTTAGATGCGAAGCATCTCTGACTCACGTGTTTAACGCCGTACGTACATCCGTGCAAACGGACCGCAGCGCGTTTCTCTCGCCGCAGGTATTGGAGCACTGCCAAGTAGGTCAAGTCACAGATGCACGTTGACGTCTCACCCGCAGCAGCTGCCGGCTCCTCCACCCACTCATAACACACATCTCTCCCACTTCACCCTCTCCACCACCCGCAACGCTCGACCGCACGTCGAGTGGAAACACTTTTTAACTCGTTATCTGCGATGAAACTTACACGAAACCCAACCCGCCTCCCATGTATTCGCGTTTCAAACAAACGTTTACTCGAGTAAACAATACACCGAGTTCGCTTCCAGCCGTTCTTCCAGCACCCGCGTCGGCGCCCGTTTCAACTGGGTCAACGACGTGAGCACCACTACTGCTTTGCATCCCAGCAGGGTTCTCTTCGGGGAAATGGTTCATAATTTCTCAATGCTCACGCGTCAAAATTTTCCACGTGTGTTCTTGTCATTCCTGGGTAGATGCAAAAAATTAAGTGTCAATTACTTGGGGCACATAGCCGCCCGCGGGTATGTGTCACTGTTCAGCAGGAAGCGTTTGACGACGCGCGTAACAGGATTGTGACCTTATTCATGTCTTCACCGGCGCATCGTGTTCGTCAAACTATGGAACTCTCCCATACTAATTTTGGTTCACGCCAAGTTAAGGAGGTGATCACGAGAGCACCCAGACGTGAGCGGCTAGACAGATAGATAGATAGATAGATAGATAGATAGATAGATAGATAGATAGATAGATAGATAGATAGATAGATAGATAGATAGATAGATAGATAGAAGAAATGCTTCGGCTGTAATATCTTTACTCACATTTGTAAAACAGCAACGGTAAAATAAATATGAATTACCTTTCTTAGGTTTAACCAATCACAAGAAGGCTGTTTGTGTATGACGCCTTTTTGTGAAACTGTGTGAGGACTTTTTCCAAAATCTTGTTACTTACCCTAGAAATAAGAAACATGATTCACCACTTCCTAAAATAGCACAAAGTAATGAACAAGTTAGTGGAGAAGGAAAAATCTTAGAAAAGTCAAAAGAAGTAAGTAATTCGTGGAGTGTAGACCTGAACGACTATCTATTGGCCAAGTCTGTAGATGATGACACTATGAAGAAGGGCTCCACAGAAGATAAATTGGAACTGAAAGTGCAATCTGGTCAAGTTAAATCTAATTCAAAAGATGAAATTAACTTTACTATAGCCTTGCATGATGATAAGGTATGTCAGGTTCTAGCAAAGACATCGGACACTAGCCCTTTGCCTAGTGATTTTGCACAGCAACTGACAGCGCTTAGCATACCTCTAGTTAAATCCGCTCGCAGCCGACCACGTAAGAGATGTGCACATGATACGAAGCGGGGAGAAAAAAGACTACGTTTGCATGTTCTGAAAAACTCTCAATTTAAAAAAAAGGTACCTGTGACAGTCGTTGGTAGAACAGTGGAAGAAATTAGTGACCCCATAGCTGACGCGATTTGTGGTCCAAATAATTGCAAACCGTACAAAATAAGTTTCTCTGATTTAGTGGCCTTACGAGGCACGGGATAGCTGTCAGATGCAATCGTAAATGCAGCGCAATTTATTATTTCGCGTCAGTTTCCTGGTCTGTGCAATTATCAGGATGTTCTTCTTGGGGAGAGCTTGACATTTGAGAAGCGAGACAACTTTATTCAAATTCTGCATATTCCTGGGCATTGGGTTACAGTGACAAATTATGGTGCCCCTACAAACAGTGTTCTTCTGTATGATTCGTTAGACCAGGACATTATGCCAAGTGTAGCAACTCAAGTTATGAACATAATGAGTCTAGCTTCTAATACTCTCACCATTCACGCTAAGGCAGTACAGCGTCAAGAGAACTGTTATGACTGTGGTGTTTTTGCCATTGCTAATGCATTCACCATTGCATCTGGCGTCGACCCGTGCACCGTTGCTTTTGATAAGACCTTAATGCGCAGGCATTTAATATCATGTCTTGCAGACAATGAGATGGTCCATTTCCCTATTGCTACAATGCAAGTGTCCAGAATAAAACCAAAGTCAAGTTGCTTTTTTGTTCCAAAGTAATATTACATGTTTAAACCATTAAAAAAATCAGCCTTAGAATGAAACACATAGTTCTATAGCTGATTATTTGGGACCTTTCTATAGATTCCAACTCTAAGGTAATAATATACTCTGTCATCATCATTAGCATTCTTAGTTCTTCTGCCCCACAAAGAATTTTAAAATGACATTCTTTGGTCCGTGTTATTCAGTGAGATAACTTTCTGCAGGCATAATTTATCCAGAAAATAATGCAAACCATTATATCATATGCACCTTGCTTTTAAAAACTAAGTGGTTTGAGGAAAAGTTAATAATTTTGATGCCTATCGGTCAATAAAATGAACTGTGTAAATAACGCAGGCCAGAAAGTTATTATTTTGTGATATATTTTAGGGACCATGAGCATCCTAGCATGTTGCAACCTTTTTAGATGCTTAAGTATATAAATGTATGAAACCTTTTAAAGGGGCCCTAAAGGCATACTGTTGGTGCACTGTTTGTGGTGCACTGTATGTTCCGTGCTAAGAAAATGCCTTGTTTAAAAAGAAGTTATATATTAAGTGGTCAGCATGCTACAACTGGTATTTAAAAAACTTTCCAAGCAGGTCTTCTTGACATTTTGTCCCTTAGGTGGCGTGAAATACAGTAGTAGCAGGCGTGGTAGAAGGGAAGTTTAGCTATTATGAGCAGACACCAGTCAGTAGCTTCGGAGAAGCTTCTGTGGCACAGGTAGGTAATTTGAGAGAACTTTCAACACCCCCCCCCCACCCGTTTTGGGGGATGATTGAAGCTAGCTATGAGTCTTGTCGGCGGCTCTTGAACCAAGCAGCATTTCATACTAGATTTGGGCGCACGTTAAAGAACCCCAGGTGGTAGAAATTTTCGGAGCCCTCCACTACGGCGTCTCTCATAATCATATGCTGGTTTTGAGACCTCAAACCCTTACATATAAAAAAATATGCATTTCATACCAGATTTTAATGCGCTGAAAACACCTTTTCTACTGTGGACAGTTTCAGTAATTACTTTTTCTGGGACTCGACTAAGTCACTTTATAAAGTTACAGAGTTTGCAGAATATTGCATGGGTTTCCGAGCCTTATCATACATTTACTGCTTTCTTGGTGGACTAAGCCCTGTAGATAATACTGACGTTTAGGCATTCTTAAACTTTCACTCATCATTCGAACAAGAGAAATTTTTTGCCTTTAGCGTCCCTTTCAGATGAAGAAAATTTGTTCCTTTGTGATTAAATGCCTGACTTCATTTTCTAAGCTGTGCTATGTGGAAAAACATACTTCGGCAAAATGAAAGCTAATGCGGGCAGCTGGTGAAAATTTACTTTTCCAACTGTAAATAAATTTTATGTGATTGTATTACAATGTAAGATGTTCCTAATGCATTAACAAATAGTTCATATTCTGAACATTTCCTAGAAAACAGCATCATTTCTCGTAAAAGCCTAAATGTTTGCTATGGCAAAGTTTGATTCCATTAGACTGGCTGCAGTTTGAGGCAGCAGTTCAGCATGGCCTGTATTAGTTTCATATTGTCTAAGTCTCTGGGCGGAGCCTGACCGCTACAGAGCGCGTTCTCGGGTGGCGGATAGAGAAACGTTTCATGATGTGAAGTTGCACAAAGTTGCTTCATATCATGGTACAGGCAGTTATGCCCGCGGACCAACAGGCATATAGTCATGGTTTATATATATTTTTGCTGCTGTTAGCGGCCAGTGGTTTTTACACATCACCCAAATTTAAGCCAGTGCATATACTTATACATTGTGATGTGCGTGTAACATCAGTGCAGTGCTCATGTTGGTTACCATTCATGAGACCATAACAAGGACCTGCTGCCAGCCATCATGTCCTGGTCCTGACCTGCCTTTGGGAGGCTGACTCAGCCGTCTAGGTTGGCGAGCGGGTTCCTGCTTCTGGTCACAAGCCACGATGGTGCAGTGACCAGCCACCATGGTGCATGCATGGGTAGATCTGTCTGATATAAAGTGTTAATGCAGGCTTGTTAATATGTTGTGAACTTGCTATAAACAGCACTACTACTAGACAAAGAAAGAAGAAACAGAAGCTGCAAGGGACATCCTGTCTCTTGCAGCTCTATCTATCAGATGTTCTGATCTCTCTGCTCACATTTGGAGATTGTTTTCACACTGTGACTGAAGCGCTTCTGCCCATGACTTATGGGTGAATTGGGCTTCTCATCTGCTTCAGCCAACAAATACACCTGCAAAGAATGAGTCTGCCACTGTGGATGACACCAGCATTAAAACTACTAGTGACTGTTTTTGTTTCAAATGTTCAGCAGAACTTCATTTAATTATAAAGCTATGCTTGTCCTAGTAGTTTGGTAATGGATGCAGTTTCAGTGTGTGATTGTTTTGCTTTTATTTAAAATTACTTTAATTTTAAATGTTTGACATTTGTGTGTGGAAAACTGGCTCATCCTTTCCTGAAACGAGACCCTGCCTCAGTAAAACGATCCTGCATCGCAGGCATGAGGGCTGAATGGCTGCAGCTACTTCAATGCTGCCCAAGGATTAAGTGTTGATGTTTGAGAGCAGCAGCCATAGGCCGGTAGAAAAAGTGGAACCTATTTAAACTCACTCAAGAAATACATTTCACCATGGAAACTCACTTGGACTCAAATTCACTTAAATTTAGCTCAACAGAACTAATTGGGACTCGCTAAACTGTTTGTCAACCACTCTCACTCAGGCTCAAACTTACCAACATATTACTCAGTTCGGCACGCTCAGACTCGCGATTTGACCTGTGTCTGAGTGAGCGAACAGCTGTCACTAGTCGCAATCCAATAAAAATATTTTTATGAAATATGCAGCTCACATCAGAAATGTTTGCCATGAATGTCCCATGAGCGAGTTTGTGAAGGGAGGTCTTGGCGACCCCCTTATCTCCTAACTTGCGCCTCTGTGCAATACCCGCATGAACGGTTGTGTGTTGATGTATGCTTGAACAGACTTGATTTGCAATGTAAGAAAATATGATGTCGATAGTTATGCTGATAGGCGGGTATATAGGAACATAGGACAGAAATAAAATGTGGTGCTCACTAAGGCTCAACCAAGAAATACACGTTGAGCTTAGAACTCACCACCTCAGACTTGCAAATATTTTCCTCACTCGGATTCAAGCTCATTAAAATTTTCCTTAGCCACACTCAAACTCATGTAATATTACTCTGCTGTACTCACTCAAACTCACGACTCGATCATAGTCCAAGTGAGCCTGGCCCCATTAACGTCCAATGTGCCATGCTCGAATCAGCCAATCGCTGATACAATGGCTGTAATGGGTAATTTTTGAGCTTGTAGTGCAATTTGTCGAGTGAAAGGAAAGCAATTTTTAGGTGAATTTGAACATTTATTGAGAAATTGTGGCCTTGTGCTGCACAATAATATTTGGCTCACCTGTTCTCGGGAGTCTTGACTACCGATTGGCCGCATTTTACGACCATATTCAATAAGAGTTGCAGTGCCCCTTAAACTTTGAAGAGGTTTTGCGGCAGTGCGAATTCTCTTGGATAGGTGCTTTCACAGCATAGCACTCTATGCTTCAGTGAAATCACCTTCACAGGAGGTTATGTGCAGATCAATGTTAACCATTTGTTCATTGCAAATACTTCAAAATTTTTAATATTTAAAATCGAGTCGAAGCGAGTTTGAATACAGTACTGTTCCTTCAAATATTCGAAGTATTTGAATATTTGCACAACCCTGCTTTTTTTAGTTAATATATTTGTATTTTTGCTCTCTCTCTACACAATTGGTTTCTCCCCTTGTTTTTTTCTCTTTCTCCACTTTCTAATGGTTCTCCCATCTTCTTTTTCACTCTCTCCTTTGCATCCTCCCTTGCCTTTCCCACCCCCTATACTATTTACTATTTAAGGCTATGATTTCTTCAGTCACCATGCATAAATAGCTGAAGAGTTATTATGCTCAGCTTTCAATTTGCTGGTTCAAATGTTGCCTCGGGTAAGCAAAAGAAAAAAAAAACCAAGAAGTATTCTTGTTTTCTTTTCTTCTGCTGCTAAGAAGTGGTTCGTTGCAGATGGGACCCGTATTCCAAAGCGGCACAGGTTCGGAGGTGCCAGTTAGCTTGCCAGTATCCATTCAAATGTTATGACTGGCAGTGCAAGGACCAAGTCTGCAATAGACGCTCATTGGCGTACCAGCCAAATGTGGTACGCGTCCAGCAGAAACGCAAAAGGTGTCTGGGTGTGCTGCAGGGAACACGCATCAGCGTCGCTAGGACAGACAGTTCGTGTTTGAGGAGAGGCGCATGCACGGAGCGAGGATATGAAAAGCGCGTCGCGTGTGCACTCAGGGCTCTCTCTGTGGCCTTCGTTATGGCCAGTCCTGTCTCCTGTAAAAGCGCATCTCGACGCCTTGTGTTTTTTACACCTGTAAATATGTAAATAAATCGTGTGTTTCTGTCGTCAAACAGCTTCTCAAAGGTGTCTTCTTCCCCGGCACCTGGGTGAAAGCCTGTGCCCCTAACCTCGGTCACATCAAGGTGTGCTTCCAAAAATATCGCTGTGGTATCTATTGTGTGCTCACAATTGACAACAATGAAGGCATGGCTAAACTTGTTCCTGGTTTATCAACAGCCTTCTTGCAATATGTGCCTGTTTCAAATATATGAGGACTAGGTTTTCTTTTTTTTCAAGTCCTAATTTGTTCGAGATAAAACTACAGCGAATTCGAGACGCTCATGTTTGGAAGATTTAAGTAGACTTTCCAGCTGCCCCTTTGCATAGTTGCCACTGCAATTAAGGCATCTGTTTTGGCCTCTGTAGCAGCTTTTTTTATGCCCCCATCCCCCCCACACACACATTAAAGACAGCCAAGTCAATTCTGTATGCCACTCACTGTCTGTAGATTGTTGTCTACACAACCTGCTTCAATATTTTTATACTGTTTTCACACTTTGCAGCCACCAGGGTTGCCACCTTTTCTTAAACAAAAAACAGGCCCTTCAACGAGAGAAAGAGGGAGGGCCGAGGATACCTGGATAGTTAATGTCCAACAATAGACACCATGTCAGGTCTTTGGCATACAGTGCCATTTGAAAATAATATTGCTTTCCTTGAGTCAAATAAACCTGATTATGAATGCAAAAATGGCTCACTGAGCTAACCTACTAGTCTAATTGCTGGCATAAAAATATACATGGTTAGAATAATGCTTCATTTCCATCACTTAAAAAAGAAAAATTGGGCGACCCTTAAGATTCGCTTTCAAGAATTGAACACGATAATGATACCCTGGCCCTAGTGCGTACTTCAAGCACTTGGTGCATGAAATATTTTCGAACTTGGTATGCACTCACTATGTGGTCTGAAGGAAATGTGTGCAGCAAAATGTGTGCGTTTTGGTATGGCTGGCCATCTTTTAACTATGAAGTCCTTAAGATAATCACATGTTCTGATGCCTGATTACAATGCACACTTGTATCAAGAAATATTACTGTGATATTACATATTGAATTGTGAAGACAGTATACAGGACACATGTGTTTGCAAAGCGTAACATTATTTTCACTGCATTTTCAAGCAGATGAAGTTATTTTCTTTAATTTCCAAGTAGATGTGTGGCTGTGCGGTAGAACGCCTGCTTGCCATGCAAACGGCCTGGGCTTGATCCTCCTGCAAACTGGGAAATTTTTTATTACTTATTTTATTTGCATCTTTCTTGATTTTTCCTGTTGCTCACAAGGTTCATCACTCACAATCAATGATGCCCACGAGATTTTTAAAACTATCGCGTTAAAGCTGGCATAAAAGGGTAACAATGTATGACTGATTGAATAAGCTTTTACAGCTTATGCCAAATCACATTGGTGTGATGTTGAAATCCCTAGGTCCATTGTTAGACTACCAAATGTCATGGTTTTCACTTTTATGTCTGTTTAGGGGTACAGCAATTAACTGGCCAGGAAGTGTAAATAGATTTTATTTGGAAACATGCAGAAGTATGTAATGTCAAGGCTCCCTTTCCCTTGAGTAATTTGAGTTGTATGTGTATTTTAAAATGGTGTTTGAAAATCACAGCAGCTGTGCCATTACACTGCTTCGTGGCAAAAGCTTAGTATCGAGTTCTGGAGAATTTCTGCACGTTGCCTGCTGCAGCTCAGACAATCGTTAATCTGGCTTAAACATTATATAGTATATATATTGCATTCTCACTTTCAATTTTGCTTATTATGCAATTTAACTTACCGTTTGTGAATTCATCAATATTTTTCACATAATAACAGAAATTTGCAGAACTTAATGCCTAAAAATAGTGTGACACAATCTTCACTAAAATATGGCCATCAGTTTATGAGAAAAAAGTGGAATGCATGTGGCTCATCGACTCATGAAGCATCTTTGAATAAGTGGGGCAACACATGTCACATTGTCTCATAAGGGCACTAAGCTGTAATTCTGCTGCCAAATTTCTTGCCTAAAAAGGCCCAATAGAAGCAGTACAGAGGAACACTTCTAAAACTGTGGGAGAAAAATTCGCAGTGAACCTTAATTTCAGATTTTCTACGCAATTCTGCGCCTCTGCCTGTGGCATTGAGTCTAGCGCTCGGTCCCAAGATCTTCACATACACGTACCCTTTCAGCTTGTGTCTGTCTTGTCGGTAGGTGGCGATAATATTGAAACTCGTCGAAAACAAGGAGAAAACAGCAGGCATAGATGAGTGCACGCATTCATATGAAAATAAGAAAAAGGAGAATATTGTTTTCATTCACATTCAACGAAGCTGTGTCTATGCATGTCTTGTCTTGTATCTGCAATGAATAAGGGCAAACATCTCAGTTAAGCCTGCATTTTCGCAAATAATTAAAATTGTGGTAATGAATCATGGCAAGCCACTTTGACGTGGTGTCAATGCACTGAATGCTGTAAGTGTGTTAACAAATGCTGCATCATATCGTGAACTCTATTCAGGTGTGACATATTTGCTTTTCTCATATATCTTGCATGATTTGATGATCTTGAAAATTCGTGTTCTCTTTGGCTTCCTGGCTGTATGAAGCAGCAATTTTGCCATATTTTTCCTTTGGCACGAAATTTTAGCAACAGTGTCTTAGCCACAGCTTTTGGTCTCATTGCCTCTCCTCATAATGATAAAAATATCAAAGAATGTGCTGTTTGTGGCATCCATCAAACATGAAAAAACAGTTATGCATGTATGCTATGTTGTTAGGCTATGCAAGGAACTGCTTCATTTTTCATTCGAGTGCACTTCCA
>WOVY01002568.1:235000-262151 GCA_013436015.1 Rhipicephalus annulatus | reverse complement strand
AACTTAGAGTGTACTAGAATGGGGGAGTGGGTCCACTGAAGGCTCCACGCTGAGGCGTTTTTTTTTCGGAAAATCCAGGTGGCGCTACCATCGCCTTCACCTGAAGACTTAGCCGTGTTGCCATGGTTACAAGTCCCCTTTGCCACGCGGTTCGCGACGGGTGGGTAGTCTGATAGTTCGCAGCGGTTCGCGTGCTGCTGCTCGCCGCGTCTGGCGCAGTCTCGCAGCGTTGTTGCTTCGTTCGTGCGTGCGTGGCCGTGAGACGGCGTCGCACCGTGCTTCCGCGCCAGTTATCAACAAAATCTAAATGTTTATATTGCGAAACGCCCTGCTCGTATAGGTAGTCCCGCACGCAAGTACCGTGATTTCCACGGTAATTGTTTACAATCAAGAGCGTAAGTTTGAATTTGGCTTTTGCGAAAAAGTACGCATCGAAAGTGTAATATGAGCATTAACTGCGATGCTTTTTAAAAATGTCAATATAACTGGGATATATAAGTAAGTTTGCGTTTGGTGCAAATTTAGACTCACGGCAGCAAATTGATATGATGCAGACTAAAGTTTACCAGCTGTTATCACGAGAATTAAAGCTAAAGTATGCGAACCCTTCTGCAAATTTGCAGCTATTCGTTAGGGACGCGTGATATTATTGAAAAACTGAACCAGTCCTGTGTGCGATTACGTGAGGGTGTTGGCAAAGGAAGTTTAGTCACATCGGACGGCAACTGTGCTATTCGTAGGAAAATGACTTATAGGGCGGACGCACGTCCGTCGCGGTGGTTTATGATGAGTTTTTGTTCGGCATCTAGTGCTGGTATACGTTGTAGGTAATTGAAATAGGTTATTATTTTACCTTTTCTCTTCGTGCCTGCGGTACGTGTCCATGCAAACATTTGTTCGAAACATGAACGTGTTTTCACCTATAGATAGGAAGTCTGAAAGACACCAATAAAAGAAGTGATATGCGCAAAATATTTTATTTTAAATTGACTGCGCAAGCTTTTCGCATAAATATAAAAAACAAAATAAATATCATCGAAGACTTCGACACCGTCGCTTCAAGGAACGTCAGGCTCTATGTTGTCCTGCTAAGCTTTAAGTGTTTTGCTCTCGCTCGTTTCGAAGCGTTTTCCCTGTTCATTACCTTCACTAAGAAGTGAAGGCGAGTGAGGCACGTAGAACGAAACGAGCTTTGTGCTCACTGCATCTTTGTGTCTGGACAGCCGACCGCTTTCGAGTTCAGAAAATTAGTTTTCACCAATGAAAGGATGTCAGAGATGCTATCTGTGTGCAACATGGAAACACTGAAACATTCAGGTAAACAAGTTTTCAAGTGAGGCAATGAAATCATACAGCTGTCGTGAGGGGTACAGAAGTCCACCCCAGTCGCATTGCTCCGTGAATTGCGAAGGGAGCTGTTCAGCAACCGCGACAGCTTTCTCAAACAGAAGCACTTCTTTGCATTGTACGCATGCCAACTTCAATACACACTTTCTGGCCACGTACCCTGCTGTGTAGTAAATGAGTCCTCGAGTCACTCTTCTCCAAAGTCACATCGATGTGGTCAGCAAACTTTTCTGGCATCGTGGCAATCGTGCTTTCGACCTCGCCAAGTTTTCCCTGTGATATAAGATCATCAATTTTTTTGTGCGTGACCTTTAGACCCTGTCTGTCATGCACAGTGACAAGAGCGTTTATCATGTCAGGGTTTGCGTTTGCGCTGTCCACACTGTGCGCCAAGTTATAAAAGGACAAGCAGTTGACGGTTATTAGAAACCTCATCCGGAGAGGGGTGCGCGTTGGCAGCCACTTGACTGGCGAACGATGCCGAAGAAATGTTCCACGGGATCGGTGCTAAGTCGAGATGTCATGAGATATTTGAATCCAACGCTCTGTCAGGTACTTCAGCAATGAAAGGGTATTTGCTATAGTGACCCTAAAACCTATGGCAGTGGACTCGCTGAGAAAGTGCCGCTTGTTGTCACTGAATGATTCCCAGTCATTCAGGAAGTCCAGAAAATTGGACAGGAATGCCGCGTCTGTAGAAGCTGGTCTCAGCGCTTCGGCCCGAAACCTGGAAGTCATCACGGTGATCAGTCGTTGGATCTTCCTGCAAAATAAACAAAAAGAATGTATGTCAGAAGAGCGCTCATCATGCGTTTGAGATGTTTACGATTACACTTAATTCATTTGGAACGTAGGCGCAACTCACGAGAAGAACAGCTGAGTTGCCTCGATGCTGCCACACCTTCTCTCGATGTCCTCCTTGTAGAAGGCCAGGCCCCGTAGGACATATGGACCGAATAGTTGGAAGGCGAAAGGGGTTCTCATCTTCTCAAATGAGTTTGGTTCCAGATGCGTCTCGGTCAAATTGGGCATAACTTTCAGTGTCCTAACACTTCTGTCTAGAAGGTACGCCTCCCGAACCGGATGCACAGACACCTAGAAATATAGGTTGAGGTAATGCAATGTATGCAAAAAACACAATCTTTGTAAAATGTCAACCATGAATCTATACGTACCAATCCGTCTGGTGTTGCAAAGCCTTTCTGGAGAAGACCATTCCTGAGGCATTTTAGCAGATGCGGGAAATCGGAGATAAAGTGCAATTTCCTCATCTCGTCGACAGGATGCTGTATGGCGCCATTTATTTTCTTCGATGACGCCGACACCCCCGCTAGCTTCCACATTTTTCGATTCCAGGGGGCTCCGTCACAAGTGATGTGGTCGACGAACAAGCCCGCCTGTTCCACGAGGATGATAGCTTCCATGAGAATTTTCAATAAAATGTCTCCTCTCACATTTCCTTTTGTCGCAAAAACGCCCACAATTTGGCTCCATTTTCCAGCGAAAGGCACAAACATGATGACCATGCCGTGATCACATTGCTGGTACTTGTCTTCGGGCTTCGTAAATTCTCCAAGGTCCACGAAGCCTTGAATCTGGCCAGACGCCGTCACATTGAAATGTTCTGACAATTTCATTTCGTCCACCAATAGTCCGCCGTGTCTTTCGAGGTCTGACATGCTCGCGGTTTTTTTCTTTAGAGTGTTCATTACTGCTTGATTAAAACCGAAGGCCGACTCGTATGACCTCAAGTATCTTTTCAAAGTAGTGTTGCTGGGCATCATGAGAATTTCGTTCTTTCTGATGTGCTGATAAAGCCGGGGACTCTTTAGTTTCATGAGTAAACACTCGAGGATCCACTCCTGATTGTAGCGCATGCCCTGCTTGCTGGTTTGTTTGGCAGCTTGAAAGCAAGCGCGAACACTTGCCTGCTGCTTTCGCGGTAGTGACGATATTTTATCCTCTAGTATTTTATCCGCGACATTCGCATTGTTTGCCCTCATCTCTTCGAGACGACCAGCAATGTCCAACAGCCTTGTCGCCATCCGCTTGTTTCTCTGACTCAGGACCCGCAGTTTGGTGGAGACTGAGTTTCTTCGCTCTTTTCGTTTTAGGTAGCTTTTTCTGGTGAGTATTACTTTCCTCACGTACTTGCATGAAATGCATGAAGAACCTGGAAGTATACGAGAAAAAAATTATGAAGAGCTTCCAGTTTTTTACCATGCATGTTTGAAACGCAATTTATGCACTTTCACTTTCTGTAGGCAAACTATTCTTTCGTAAATGTTAATGAGTACTACAAAAATTAGGGGCCACACAAATGTTCTAGCATTAAACAGGTTACTGATTGATTAATTGTACAATTACAAGTGACGTCTCAATAAACGTTTGCCGCACTCACCTTGTTGTTTAACCGCTCCTTTGCACGTGACACTGAAGACAAGGCCGTCGGAATGAGAGATTTGCTGCTCCAGTTTCTTCGTAAGAACGTCATAGGTGAAGTCCTTCGCCCTACCTGCTCCTCTGCAAGGGTGAAGAGATTCTGCGCAGTCCAGGACTTGTTTGGCATCTTCAAGGTTATAGGCGACCTTTTCGGAGATCAGCGTCTTCCGAACATATGTCCGACAAATCACTTCACTCCGGTCGGTACCGTAATTCATGAGCACAGTCTTTTCGATGCTTACGAGTTCACGACTTAGGGAGGCCGAAACATAAGCAATTCCGTCATAATGACGAAACTTGTGCATTGCCCAGTGGTCGTTTGGCCGGACAACGTCTTCAAGTTCAAATGCGTTGTCGCTTTGCCTCGCACTTTCGCAATCTTCAAATCTCAGTTGCGGCTCAACTGATTGCAGCGCAGTTCTTTTTGACGGCTGGTCTTCACAGGTTGGTGGTGAAGCCGCTCTCTTCTTCGTTGACTGCTCCGGTGTGGGCTGCTCGTCAGGACACTTCAGGAGATGAGGTATAATTATGGGTACAGCATCACTGCGAAGTTCCGGCTTTCCCCGCTCTATATATACTTCTCGGCCTTCGATAATATGTACATATTGCCTTAGTATGTATTTTTGCTCGAAGTGCAGCTCGCAAATGGCATCGGTGACTTGCAAGGGCCGATCAGCGCGGTTGAGATTCTGGTCCCATAGCCGGCGTCTTTCTTCGTCTTGAGGTACTCCAAAGAGTGAGAGCTTGGGCTGGTTTTTAACTCTGCTGTATCCGGTTTGGCAGCCTACGACACAACAGTAATTTCTACGCCTAGACGTGCTCATCCTCTAATCTTTTGAAGCAGCTTGGAACGCTCCGTTATGCAACCAGCAGACACATATCTGCGCACGCAAACGTGCCGTCTGCCGCGTATTCTTTGTCCAGACGGCTTTGCTCAAAGGGAAATACAAACCTACGCGTTCACGAAAAAAAGCATACATTTTATTTCATGTCACTTGTTTTTGTCTCTAATAATGTGTAAAAAAAGAACCAGGAGACAAATTGTGAAAACAGCGCACGAACGACGGTGCATCGAACAGACGACGGCGCGTCGAGCAGACGACAACATCGAGCGCTCAGCGTCCCCGCCAGCGCGTCGTGCGGCCCGAACCGCCGCACGACTCGCACGCTCCCGCCGAAACTGACGTCACTTCAGGAGAAGGCTACTGCAGCGCCACCAAATTTTCCGCCGTTTTTGCTTCACCCGCACCGCTTGCCGCCGGCCACAGTGGACCCACTCCCCCATTCTAGTACACTCTAGTGGTAACCGTTGACGTTATTTTTGAATGGTATGACGGACGGTCGCGCCTGCCCATTCACGCTTCCAGTTGGAGCTGCGCGAAAATAGGTGGTTAATAAACAAGCGCTTCCGGGGGGCCGCCGAGGTGCCGTTCATTCCTGGCAACCTGAGGCGCTGGCGGAAACGGTGGCGCCGCCTCGTTTACGGCTGCCGCTAACTCCCACCGCCCCGCCGTAAATTTGCAGCTATAGAGGCTTACCCGGAAAGCGAAATAGGAGGAGCATCGCATCTCGCGATGCCTCAGCGGCTTATCTGTGGGAGCGAACGATTGGCGCTCGGCTGCATTTATATATAGGAGCTCGCGAGACGGAGAAGAGGCAAGCGAGGGTGATGAAAGGGGGTGAGGAAAGAGGAAAGGGCAGAGAGCAGGGGGGGGGGGGACACCGGATAAACGCATGTTCGCTTCGCTACCATACACAGCAGAAATGACCCAAAACGGTAGAAAATAAATAATGGAAGAAAGTTACATAAGAAAGTATATTTCATCAACACTGCATTTTTGTTTGTCCACTAAGTAGAGCCGTTCTTCTCATCAGTGCCAGACAGAAATCCGAAAGAATCTGGATGATACGGTGTCCATGTTTTTTTATTTTACGGCATCCATATTTAGGCCACTCGTGCGTTTTCGTGTGAGTCCTGTATGTCTTTTTATTTTCTTTTTTTTGCAAACACGCTTATGATTGTGCTTTGCCAGCGTGTCTGCAAAATTATTCGTTACTGACCATGTGGAGCTTACATATCACTAACGTAGCAGCAGTAACGAAAGTTGGTTAGTTAGTTAGTAAGTTAGTTAGTTAGTTAGTTAGTTAGTTAGTTAGTTAGTTAGTTAGTTTTACCAGTCCGAAGATGCAAAGGCTTCTTTAATGCGCCTGCCTCAAGGAAAAGTACTGGTTGTAATAACGAGCAAATGAAAACGACAAAAAAACATAAGCCCTTCCTTTAGAGTTCACTAAAAAAAAAGTACTCGAGGTCTGTAAAACGCTAAAAAATTATGGTCCATCACTCCTTCGTAGGAATCACTCAGAAAACGAAAGCTATACATGTTTCCAGAGAAGTAACCGCAGCTTCTTAGGACGTTAATCAGTACAATATCCACAGTGTGTATCGTTTTCAAACTCATACGACAACACGGCACTCAGGTTGACACCGACTGTCACATCTAGACCGAGCATCTTGTTCCTACTTCACATGCATATTCGGCAACGTAGTGAGTTCAGATGCACCCAACTCCACGAATGCGAAAGGAGCGATTTTCGGTGAGCTCCTCGAACGCTAAAAAAAAAAATTGAGGGTCCAGCTCACTGGTCCAATGCAGCCATTAGTTCACTGCGCCAAGACGCCCGAGCGGTGATTCGGCGAAGTGATTCGTTACACCGCTCACAAGATGACGGCGTCATCAAGAAAGAAAAGCATATATAAAGCAAAATTTACAACACGCCTATGAAGCAAAACTCAAAAATTTTGCCACGTTTTCCTGGATCTCAGATCAACGCGCAACTCGTCGCTCCAGTGGTCCGGCAGAGCAAGTATTAGTTCTTTTCAAACTTGTATTCCTAATTTGTCGTAATTCTGAAAATATATTGCAAAGTTGTAGTCTAACAGCATAAAACTGCTCCTAACGTGAGACGCATACTTTGAGAAGAAGAAGTTGAGTCCACGCGCATAATATCAGCAATAGTTATAGCGTAACAATGATTAAAAAATACATATTGTTAAAACTTCCAAGTTTTTATTTTAATTACCGGCTGGTGAAAGTTCTTCTGTACGAAATGCGTCAGTTGAAGCCTACAGTCTTTTACTTACCTGCCACCGCAATGCAAGAAAAAAATTTTTACGAATCAGTCAAGCGATAAAAAAAGCGAGTTAAAGACCATCGCCTTAGCCTTGCATTTTCATAGTCAAGCGCCCAGATCTTCCTATGGCTTAATAGAGCGAAAATAAAGACTGCAGAGAAAGAAAGGGGGAGCAGCCTCTTATTTCTCCATCAGACGCGGTCATGGCAAGGGACACAACGATATGAAGACAAGCCTGACTGCTCGCTCGAAAGGTGTGAAACGACCCGTCGGGCTTTCTATTCCCCTTCCACGGGCAGCGCTTTCTTTTATAGTTTTACTTTTCTCCTTTCAGGCGCCGAAACGTGGTTCTGGGTAGGCGCATTCCTCGCGCATTTCCCGTCCGCGAGGAGCGGAGCCGCTTTCTGTGCGCCATCGCGCTCCCTTTCTGGCGAGGCGATCGAGCGTGGCCCCTATTTCAGCCGCTAATGCTCCTCCGCGCGAAGCGAACGAGAGGAGCTGGGAGGAGGAGGAGCGCTGAATCCATCGTCGCCGGGATTCTCCGATGCCTCGGGCGTCCATCTGGAGACAAGAGCGATCCTTGTTTGGTAGCCTAGCCGCCACCGGGAAGCAGCCGCACTCATTGCCGCTTGCTATACAGTCCCCACCACCACCGGGACACGGCTGGCAAATGAGTGACGCCGGCGAGGGAGAGGGTGAAGCTCTCACTGATGTCTTGAGTGCCTCCCTGGGACGCATAGTGCGGGGGATATCGGCTGTGCCAGGCCGACGCTTCGAGGATCGCGCCAGGAGCGGTGCATCCCCGCCCGCCTCCGAGCGAGACCGTGGCACGATCGAGCGGGACAAATTCGTGCGCTCGGACGCCGTGAGCTCCCGAGGCGACCAGTTCCGGCAGCTGGATGACGCATGGCGGCCAATTTTTCTTTTTTTCCCCTTCTCCAGCTCCTATCGAGATACACACAGGCACGCGCGTGAGCGTATACCCTGAACGTGTTCGTGTGCCTGCACTCGTGGAGGGGCCGAGCCACTGGCTTTCGGTCGCACCCTGGGGCAAAGGTGGCCCCATAAATCGGATGCCGGTGCTCGCAACGCGAGAGCCTATCCCGCTGCCTGGCCTCTATTTCTTTAGGCGCGCTCTGTCCGGGGCCACACAATGCGCTACTTGTGGATGAGAACACTTTTACGGCTCCACTTTGGTTGTTTTTCGCTGCGCGTGTGGACATGTGTGCGCGAGCGTCTTGCTGGTGGTATATGCACCAGGGGCTGAACTTGCAACTCTTCTGTTCGTAAATGCAATTTTTCGGTAATCATCAACATACACCGGTGATATATTTAGCATCAGTATTGTCGCGAATTTTCTCCTATACTTTCAATTCTAACGCGAGAAATTTCTGTGAACAGGGGACTGCTTACCTCTCCATTATGTCAAGCATAAGGATCTGTTGACATTTCTCTTCAGGACAGTTATACTGGAAGGAGTTTTTTGGGAATTCAGGCACTGGTTTTACCAGTATCAATTAAAACGAGGACTTCGAGCGCAGTGCTTTTCTTCGCCGTGATTATTCGTGGAGTTTTGCAGCACGAATTTCGTACAGCAATGTGAAAAGCATTGAAAAGTTACGGAACGGCTGCATTTTATTGCGTTCGCGTTTCTCGAAGCACGTATTGGCTGATTGGCCGCAATGTACTGACTCGACTATTCCCTTAGTGGGAAGGGGAACGAAGTTCGCACAGCGAGTCACCTCGTACCCCGTGCGGCTGTTTGTGCGGATGCATGATCCTTCCTACTATACAAAGGGACGTCGCATGGTGATTATTCACGAATGGTAGACTGGAGAGCAAGAATGGCATCCGTCTAGACCACCTCCTTTTATGTGTCTTCCTCTTTCGCTAACACTAATTTATTGTTCCTCACAGCAATGACGACTTACTTTCAGTGAGACACGCAACCAGACGGTTGACTAAAAACCTACAGCATGTGAGAGAGAGAGAAACTTTATTAGATAGCCACTGCGTGAATGTGAGAGGGTCCCTTACTCTAGGAATCCTCTGGCCTGGACCACCTGCCGCGCCCGCGCGACGAGTTGGCGCTGGTCGACGTCTGGCTTGGAGATCACAGCCTCCCACTCTTCACTGAGGAGGTTTGGGTCTGTATTTATGGCTGCCACTTACCTAACCTAACCTACTATTTTTTGTGAAAGAGTATAATTACGACTGTCTCATAGAACGCGTCCTGTTGAAGCGGATTTATTTTGAAAGAATCGTATTGTATGTAAAATTATGATCTCCCGCTATGACAACCTATCTGCAGAGATTTTGGGACCGGAACAAAAGCGATACTGAGGAAGCGGTGGCAACTTTGAGCGGCCCGTGTACTTATATATCTAAAACAAGTCAGAAGCGTGTGTTGAAGGGTTGCGTATTCTCTACCAAGAAAAGTGGGGGAAAAACACAAAATGAAGCGGCAGTCACATAAATATGGATTTTTGTTCCGTACCCAGAAAGGGAGTAACATAAATTGTCATCACTTGCAGCTTCACCGACCAGGCAGACCAGTAATATTTATGAAGCGAGTGATTTGGGCGGATGGAATGCCCAACGTAACCTGACACATTTTTTTTAGATGATACCCCCCTCCCCCCGTCCTCTTCTTTGGCTGTTGCTACGTCTAACACTGCGTGGGGAATAAGCACACAGGAAGAGCCAAATAGATGGGGCCAAACGCCACATCACCGAATTCAGCGCGTATTCGCCTCCAAGTTCGACGCACTTGTTCTTCGTAAACACGGCTCGTTTCTGCGTAGTCCGGAACGCCACGCCCATCGGCACAGACAGTGTAACGACGACAGAATGTATGTCTCTCTCTCTCTTTCTGTGGTAACGGCTCCGTGCAACGCGTCGAAACGACTGCGACACGCAATACGTGGTCTACCGACTTCAAGATAGAAACACAGTGCATTCTAGGGTACATAATTCTCTGTAACTAAGGTGAAATATCAAGAATAAAAAAAACTTCATTTTATTCGCTTCAACCAGAGGCATGCAACTTATAATATAGACAATCTGGGCGTCTGAAGAAAGAGTTTACTTTAGTAGACAGAGACAGAGTAGTCGAATGTGCAGAATGTTGTTACGTTGCAGCGTGCTAATTGAATTTGAATATATTATTAAACAAAAAAACCAACAAAATATTGTTCTCTTAAACAGTATTTAACAGCACTGGTAAATGCCTACTCGTAAGTGCATATCACGTTCCACTTAGTGAGATGGTGACTTTTTGGTTTCGTCATATCCGCTAACGGCAGCATGAGTATGAGCCAGTGGGCAAAACTCGGGACCAGGCATCATTTCACACCACCAATTTGCGGCCTCGGATATGTTGAAGAAACTTCGCCTATATGAATCCCGATTTTTTATTTTTCTGCATCGTTTCCGAAACTATGAAAATGGTTACTATCAGAGCAGGAAAGAACCGAAAGCCAAGTGTATGTAGGCTGCAATAACAACTGGTTATTCCTGTTGTTTAGACTTTTTTTTCTTTTTACAGGGAAAGTCTCATACGTGAAGTGTGGGCAGTGTTTGCCTTCGGCGTTCGCTTTCGTTCATTTCTACAACAGCGGTTGATTATTCCAACGACGCAGTAGTAATAATTTTCACCCTGCTTACAGCTTGCGATTGATTAGCGAAGAGCGAACATCATTGTGTGATCCAAGCTGAAACACCGTGGAACACCGGCGGGGAAATACAATGGGTGAGTAATCATATGATGTCTGATATGACTTACGAAAATTTCCTGCCGCTGTCAGCGCTGGACAAACACTAGCACGTTCGGATGATCGTTTCTTCAAAACACGTTCGCGAAGCGATGTGAAACAGACCTTGCAGCTTCTGCAAAGGCGCCGCCTATAGTTGATAAGTTGATGCTGGCTCATTGCTCGTGCGTGGCCACTCTACTCCTCTTCCGACCTATTCATTTCACACGCAAGTATGAAGGAATAGGAAATCTACTAAGGCAATATTAACGGGAGATGCGAGTCAAAAAATACCCCTCTTTTTTTTCAAAATTACATATTTTGTTTTTATTTCCGTTGACAAGTGTAGTGTTTCTATTTTCACGACAAAAAACTGTGGCTTTCAATTAAACTCAAAATAGGTTAAAGTCACTTTTAGAAAGCACAATGTGGCTACTAAAATCTAAAAGGAGCTCATTTTCTAAAGTCTCCTAGAAATTGTCACATGGCTACTTGTCATTGAATTTCGCATGATGAGTTCACTAAAGCCTCACGCTCAGAACAGCTATGATTGCCAAGTGATCATGATAGATAAAATAATCCTAACAAAAGACACCTTTTCAGCATATGTCGCCTTCACTTGTACCTTTAAAATGCATTTTTCTGAAGATTCATTTTCGGGCAACTTCTCATGAGTTTAGACATCATGTTCTTTGTATTTCCGACAGCTCGATTGGGGCGAAATTTCGCCAGCATGTTGGTCAACATGTGGAGGGTGGAGGGGTCTCCTTCAAAACTTGACTTCACCTGTATAATTATTGCAAACCCAAAGTGTGCAAACCCAAATTAGTATGAAATTCTAAGCATTTTCACGTTACATTTTTTTCTGTTCAATAAAATGTTTTACACGCACTTTCTTGATAGTTATTTGCATGCTATAGTTAATTCAGAGCAATATAAGCCATTAATGATTGAGAATAGTAAATCTATAGGGGCCTAAAGTTTTGTCCAAAACCAACTACAGGTTACATATTGCAATGGCATAAAAGTAAGACTACGTAATTTACTACGCAACTAATCACATATTTTAAATCAGCACAAAAGCCTACGTATGCAAAAAAAATTTGCTTTCCCTAGGCTACAGATTAACGCAACTTTTTTTTTTTCTTTTTTCGTATCGCATCTTCTCTTAAACGTACCGACGTATACGGGAAAAAACAAGAGCAGCAGTGAAACACTGGCAGTTGTTTGGGTTTTATTTTACGTGTCCAGACAATGGAGTGAATGAGTGAATTAGTGAGTGAGTTAGTGAGTGAGAGCCATGACGATGTCGGAGAACGCTTAAAGACTACAGTGTATTGACCGTAATGCCTAGGGGTATGCCTCAATCACTTTTATGGAAGACCCTCACCTTGTCCTGCATCCTATAGCGGAACTTCTGGGGCAATTTTTCATACCTTCTGTACCTATATGTTCGTTCTACAGTATAGTTATTCACTTCTTTGTTCTTCATATAAAAGAAGGCAAGGAAAGCAGAGGAGTTTGCACGTAGAATGTATCAAACAGAGAAGATAATATAAAATGCTTCGTTTTGTTCATAAACTAAAAGTATTTTTTAGTTCATGAAAGTATTTCTTTTAGTACATAAAAAGAAAGGAATATGCTCCACTGTTAACTGCAAAGCAGTCCAAACAATAAATTAGAAAACCGACTTTCGCCTTTCCTTAACGGCGCACTAGAATAAATATAAGGAAGGCCTTACAACCGCGCCAATGAGCTTGAGGGGGAAAACGGTAGCCAGCGCGCAAGACCCCCTTACAAAAAAAGAGAGAGAAGGAAAGGCACACAAAGTACACGTATCGTCAGGCTCGAAGAACGTCGAGAGATATTCTTAAGCACAATACGCGGACTCTGTGCAGATGACTAGCAAACTGAAAAATTGCTCTGGGCAGTATAATGAATTACTTTATCAAACCTATACACGCTCCCATGACGCTAATTACGGTTTTTTCGCGACGAAAGAAAACGCAGTTAAGGACATACGCTCGCCGACGGGCGCTGTCCCGGATATATAGCGCGCCGCAGAAAAGAGCAAGGCGATGGCAGCCTGGATATGAAGGGCGCCCCGGCCAAGAACAAAAGCGGCGCGCTAGGATAAAAAGAACGCCTGGGGGCCGCCAGAGTCAAGAGCGTGCGCGGAGCCATTAAAAATTCTAATAATGGTGAAAACTGGGCGCGGGTCCTCAATCGATCCGGGCTGCTCCGAGAGAGAAGGCTCGAAGCAGATACAGGGCCTGCTGAAAGAGAGCGGCCGATAAAGCGAACGCCTGAACGAGTCACCGAGAGGCCTGATGTGTCTTAATAGCACATTAAGCCGAGCTGCAGTAGCGCCAGTCCCGGAAAAGAACAGCATAAGTGGAGATGACGTGCGGGAGGGGGGTGGGTGTCCCGAAGGTGACGGCGGCAGGCTCTTGGCTGCGGGGCCAGTTGCATTGTCGTCGCCCTCTGGCGAGCAGCGGCGCGCAATGAAAGCGGCGGCGCCCCGCCTTATTGGATTACTATCTTCTTGGGCAAATACCCGCGGAGAGACCGTACAGCTGCTCCGAACAGCAGCGCCAATGCGGCCGCGCACAATAGGCGGACCGAAACAAGGAGATGAGAGGAGCGCTGGCACAAAGAGAGAAAATGCCTCTCCTGCCGCGCACGATCCGCCGTCGTTTTGCGAGGTGGCCGCGCCCCGCGAGCACAATTAAATCGCCCCCGAGGACCGCTGGCTCCTGTCGTCTGTGACGCCGCGCTGTTCATGACACTCGCTTCAACCGATCAGGGGTCGGCATGCCTTCTCGTTTTCTTTTCTTTTGTTTTTTTCTCTTTCTGTGGTCCCTTTAAAGGACGCGCGTACTTGAAACGCCGCGGGCGACCGGCGGCTGACTTCGCTTGCGCTAAGGCATCATCACTGCCCAAGCTGCGCCGTGACCGTTATCGAATTCAACCCCCCTCCCCCATACCCCACGATGCTCCTCGGCGCGAATGAGCTGAACGAGTGGCACCTTATTCACTGCGAAGCGTTTTCTATCCAATCGCATCAGAAGAAAACTGCGGAACGAGTTTTCTCTTTAGTGCGCCCTTTAGGGAAACATTCACATTTCTTCCCACCGATGTTTAGTTGGAGGAACAGCCGCAATGAACACTATTATCGAGCCTTCTGGGAGGAAATGCTCGGAGTGCACCAAAGCACTGCTGTCACTGAGGTTGAATTCATGTCGCAAAAGGGCAGCCTCCTGAATAAACAACGAAAAAGTCGAAGTTAGTTACTGACGTTGAATGACATGTTAACAATGCTAAAACGAGGCAGTCGCTCCGAGTGAGCAGGAACGGGGATGGTTCTGCCCCTTCTTTTGTAGAGCTGACAACATGTTTTTAATGCGCCAAGCAGCTAGCCAGCGAGACGACACAGTGCATCACCATGCAAGGCTTTTTTTTTTTTTCATTTCGTGCACCCATGCTAAGGTATTGGAAAACATTCTCTTTCCGCAGTGAGGTGTTATAAACCCTTTCTTAGCATTATACTTTAAAGCGCTTTTCCATAATCATGAAGTGTTCAGGATGGCTTCATGCATTTGAAAACCGTATAAGCAAAACGAGAACGTTGACTTTTCATGTAGTCATGAATGGTGTCAAAGATGCTTTTTTTTTTTTTAGTTTGAAGCCCATCAGCGCATGCAGTTCTATTCTTCGACAGGAATGCTCTGTCTTCTGACACTTCAATGTGCTGTGGTTCACCATGCTGGTAATAAAAAGCAGACATGTGGGCATCATGACGATCATGCAATCTCGAGCACCACGTTTGAACATACACGCGAAATTTTCTACTGCCCCGAATGTGATTGCCAAAGACCAGAAAAAAAAAACGATGGTTGTCACAATTTTTTAACGTTATAAATATGGTACTTTGACTGTAAGCTGGTTAGTACTACGATCGCCTGGAACCGGTGGGAAAGAAGTGTCTCGGCGTGCTGTTCATTCCGAGAACCAATTCAAACCCTCTTTACTGCATACTTTCTCTAATGTGCCACGTTTGCGAAATTTCTTGCCATCCGCATCAGTTTGAAAGGTAGCTCTGCTTGCGACCATTGCGGCAGCCAAACATGTTCTTTAGCTGCCGCTGTCCTTGCTACAGCGGCCACAGGTCGTCGCTAATGGCTGAGGTATGCCGTCCTGATGACAGGCCGCTTGCAGAGGAGACATTCCTGTAATGCTAACCCTATGCAGTCGCCGCACCGAAAGTCGGCTAATTACTAATGTTTTACGTGGATTTGGCCCTGAAATTTTCGCGTTCCTCGCCTCTTCTATTTCTTCTGTTGCTACGCGCTTCGTTTTAGCCCCACTCTTTCCGACCTTCTTTCCCCCCTTATTGTCTCCCTAGTGTACGTTATAAAACCAGAACTTTGTCTACCAGTAAACTTCTCTGCCTATCCTCCATTTGTATCTAGCTTTCTCTCTCTGCGTATTTGATAACGTGCTGGATGAGGTGCGTTAAGGGCCTCTCATAACTTTATCTTCTGAGAGCCAACATGCTGTCTGTGAATGTCTGACATTATTCCCCTCCACGTGATAGTTACGTGATCACATTCAAGTGGGCTACATGTGCCCCTCGCCACGCCGCCGAAGGTTTTCTTTTTGTAACACAATCTCCCCATATTACGAGTGTGTTTATAGCTGGACTACTTCATGCACTATCGCTTCTCGTAATTTTTTATTATATGTCAGTGGTTTCATAATAGATACTGTTTACACAACAAAATTCCTGACACGCGCCAAACATCCGCTAAAGAAAGCGAGAGAAAATGTGCCCAGGAAGAGTGTGCTTCTGACAGGAAAAAAAAAGATTTCCAAAGAGAGAAGGGAAACGCGGGAGGAAAATTCAGCGACTAAATGATTCACAAGGAACTGGCACATTTATACGCGTGTTTATTGCACGATGCGCGGTTCGAGTGCGCCTTCAAAGAAACGGTTTCGCAAGACGATCCGGGAGGTTACATAAACGCGCCTCGCTGCAGCAAGGGATTTTCACCGTGGCGTGGTCTCGTTTCCCTGTTTGCTTGTTTGTTGCCCTTTTGCCTTCGCGCCTCCAGTATTAAAGCGTGAACAGTCGTCGGCTCTTCAAAAGACGCGCATCGTAAATCCTGCAGCTCAAGCACACACGCTTCGAGAAGAGATTCAAGCCAGGTCACCGCCAGCGCCGATGGGAAGGGGAGGCTCCCTCTCCAAACAAACGCATCCTGCATCGAGCTGCTGCTGCCGCCGTCGCCTGAATGCATGAAATTGATAGAGCCCGCGCACTGAAATATTTCGCGCAAAGTATCACCAGGCGCGGTCGAGAAACGCGCACGCCTATTTCCAAACCAAGCGTTCGTAAATGTCCTATCCGCCAAGGACCGCCTACCAGTCGTCTATATCGGCTCTTTTCCTACTTTAAAAAACACAAAAAAGAAAAAAAAATGTCATTTCATCAAGGCGACCGACTCGTCGTTGGATTCGTATGCAAGAACAAATGAAGTCGCTGAACAAATGCTGTAGAAACGTGTAAACAAAGAATTATTTCAGAGTGAGTGGCGCGCCGCTCTTTTCCGCTATGATCATTTTGGAAACGCCTACTGTGCAAAGAAAGTGAAGCATCATCGTTGAACTTGCATCCGCATTTATGTTCGTTCCCGCCCTTTTGTCCGTCACTATTTTGAGAAAAAGGGGGCGAGAAATAAAGCGAGCGTACGCGTTCGCGGAATCTTGATTTGTAGCTATCGCATGTGACGTCTCGAACAGAACCATCACGTTGAAGAAGCCTTTCTCCGGCATACAGAAGTTGCTGAATGGATTATTTCGTATACGCGACAGTGGCCAATCCGAAGCATCGTTGACGCGAGCACACACGGAGTTGAGAATGGTCTGTCGCGAAGAATTGAAAAAGCGAACATTCAAATCTTAAACCGCGTCTTGGGGTAGCGACCATTCTATCACTAATCGGACTTCCGGTATATAGTGACAGTGCTATGCGGTAAACGCAAAGATTATTTGTGCGAGGCAGCATTGTGACGCCGATGCATCTGAGTAGCCAATCGTTTCGCTCAACTGCGGATGCTATGTGATAAACGCAGCTGAATGATTGCGGAGCCATGCACCTTTTGCGTGCACCGGCCCCACAGGGCAGTGTTCGCCCCCCCCCCCCACCGCTCACGCCCGATTTTCGTAAGATGCAACATTATAAAACAGCGCCACCAAATAAGACCAGAAGACATGTAGACCACACACGAGTATAAGTACCGAGGCCTGAAAGGCAGTGTTGTATCCCTTACCGAAAAAAGAAACTAAACACATTACTCGTTACTCCAACAAAAAAAAAAAACGCGTTACCGCCTTACCTTCAAAAAGAAAGAAAAGGTACCGCATTACCATTATCAAAAATAACGGCTGTTATCTTTGCCATGACTACACAATCCTAAATTTAATCAGTGTATTAGCTACAGGAGCCCACAATAAGAATTTTTTATATTACGAATTTATGTTTCACATTAAACTTCTGACCCATAGAGGTATTATATTCAATATGCTCATTTAACGTGTATTACTTGCACTAGATCACCAGATCTTCGCCATGTTATAGTGGCTTAAAGTTGCTTGTTACATGTGATGGCTTGTGACTCTGTGCCACGTGGTGAAGCCATTTTTCTCGATGCGACATTATACGCAGTATCTGATTCAATCATCCATACTAGCTACAAGGAAAGCATCACTGAACTCTCAAGAAATTTGCAGTAATCAGCTTTTTCCGAGTCCGAACAGCCCCTGCAGTGCAGATCGTCGAAATCGAAACTGGTGGCCCTTGGCCTATAAATCTCCCGCCGCACGCCAGTAAACAGTTGCGCAGGCCTGCATTAGCGCTTTTTTTTTTTTGAGGGGAGGGGGGGGGGCATTAGCACATCTGTAACATAGGTCCCTTAGTCCAGTTCTGTCTTCTCGTTTGGGCCACCACAACTTATGGCGTGTGCTTAATGGACGCCGGCACGCATGCATGTACGACCTAAACCGAAAAAGGCTATTCTTCGACGCGTTCAAGGAAAGCTTTATGGTTCAAAGTATAAGTATACATACATTACTCGCTCCCCTTCTAAAATTGTAACGAGCACGTCACGTTACTAAGTTACCAAAAAAAAGTAACGCGTTACCGGTAACAGCGGTACTTGTAACGCGTTACCACCAACACTGCAAAAAGGAGAGAATAAAAAAAGAAAAAAAAGTTAAATATATGGCAGGCTGCGGCTTGAAGCACGGAACCCAAGCAAGCTGAGTACTCCATCCCGTTGTGAGACGTCTCCGTGTACATAGATTAGACCACAAAGTACATGAATTTTACAGGCAGTGAGCATGCTCTCTTGATACCTGGTTCATGCATGAGACAAGTGCACGCAGCCGTTGCGTATCGCATATAACAAAGCACAGCTTGGAGTGCGGCTGTGCATTTCAGTTGGGCCAAACTAGCATCATTGCCAAACTTCTTAATTAAACAACTAGGGAAGTAATAGAGGCATGACACATACCAAATAACTATAGGTTCATAGATCAGTATCCCGTGTGTTGCATTGTAACACAAGTAAACCTTGTAATTAATCAGGTAAATGTGATTTCTGTTTTTTTTTGTTTTTAGTGTGTAGACACATGCCTGCAGTGCATACAATTATTTTCCACGCGCGTGAATGAAACTTTAACTGAGAGCGGCGTTTGTGTTTGTGCGTACTGGTTTCCTGCGGCAGCCCATGGTTGAACTGGGCTGACTTAGGAACACCATACATTCCTCAAGGACGACGTGGGGTATACTATAGACAACATTAATGCGGGCCTGCAGAGCGAGTGCTAGTCTCGTCGTGAGAAATCGCAAGTTCACATGCTGGTCAGGTCTCCGCGGGATCACGACCCACCGCGGTGGTCTAGTGGCTAAGTTATTCGGCTGCTGACCCGCAGGTTGCGGGTTCGAATCCCGGCTGCAGCGGCTGCACTTCCGATGGAGGCGGAAATGTTGTAGGCCCGTGTGCTCAGATTTGGGTGCACGTTAAAGAACCCCAGGTGGTCGAAATTTCCGGAGACCTCCACTACGGCGTCTCTCATAATCATATGGTGGTTCTGGGACGTTAAAGCCCACATATCAATCAAAATCATCCGCGGGATCACGACAAAGGAGCGGTGCAGGCTCTGAGCACCTGACTGAGCGACAAGGGATGCGTTTTTCGTTTCGACCGTTAAAAGCGCTCACGTGTGGTGAGCGTGCTGAGCGGTCCGACGTGCACCGAGAAGCAGCCCGACGACACCTGGACTCGCGAAGCCCAGGTAAGCGAAGTGGAGTGCGCTGGTGTCTGTGCTGTGTGCACAGGTAGCACCGTACCTGCTCTATAGAAACGTGTATCTCAGCCACCGAGAACTCTCGGCGGAAGTTCGCGCATGGTCCCCTAGTTCGAGTATAACACTTTCGGCTACGCGAACAGAAAACTTGCATCCATGTCCTCCCGTATACGTGTTTTACTTTTGTGCGTGTACTAGATCTATCCCCGTAATCTCAGCCATCCCCCTTCAATGGGGCAGCTGCATACGTGTATACGCACTGCTCAGTCTCCCGCACTTGATTCGTCATGCTTGCTTTCCAATTTCATTTGTACTTGTTGGTCATCTGTATCTCCGCTGATCGCTGCGGCTATACGGGCGCGTTTTTTTTTATTAGCAACAGACTTAAGATGTGTTTCTTAGGTGTGAGTGTTCCGTTTTATATGTCCTCAACTTATTTTTGCTGTTATTTCTCAATGAGAAACATGTTCAAAGTCGTACAACAAGAAATTTGATAAAGTTATGTTGAACGAGGCGGACTCGCAGTGAATGGTTCTTATTTATTGAAAACACGCTGCTACATTCAACCGGACTTTAATACACGCATCTTTCGGCGAGCCATACAAAGAGTAAATGGGGGCGGGGGGGTACATTTTCGAAGAAAGAAAGGTCTTTTGCAAAGTACTTGAGTGACACGTGCGCTTAAGTGTCGCATCTGTATCGTTGCTTTATTTGCCGATACATTCAGTTGCCAAGCGCCAGTGGAGAAAATTAAGTATCAAATAGTTTATCAAGTATCAAATACTTTCGTACTTTCTGATATCAGAAACGAAACGCTTCTAACAATCGACATAGATGTTTGTAACTAAGTAACACGCCCACCTGTCCATAGTTGTCAGCACTAGAGGTGAGATCTCCACCAAAAACGCCAAAAAAGTGATAGCTTATCAGTTGAAGAAAATCGCAGAAATAAATGACGTGTTTCTGGCTCCGGCCACCAGCAAATGAATGGCAGCCTCATACGCAAAATACTTTCATTATTAAACGTAGAGTAAAAGACACAGAATGGGACAACACAAACACAGCGCTGACTATCGACTGAAATTTAGCTGAAGAATATGCGCACATATATTCTTGAGGAACGAGACACGTGACGGGAGAATAAGAACACGAAAGTAAGTGTTCTAGTAACAAGCATTAAGGTAATCAATTTCGATAAGGTGGAGCCCTATCGACGGCCTCTCGACACACGCATCACCACCTCTATAGATAAAGAACGCCTCTTCAGTTTATCGCTTTACTTTTTCCTTAAATCTTGATAGCACACTTGCTTCCGTCAACCTTGGCGCGAAGCCGCCATCCCTGGAATGCATCGAAAAGTTTGAACACGGTGGGTCATCCAAGAGGCTCTGCCCGACGTAGCTCTTCCTACATGACAGAGGTATGCTGTATACCACTCCCCTACCACAGTCAACAAACTTTTCTCAGTGCTTGATATGTCAGATGTGTTTCTCCTGACTTAGCGTCTTCGCCCAGCAAGACACCATTCTGAATCAAAATACTTGATGTCTATTTCTTATCCAGTAATGCCTTCTACGGTGAAAATTTGATACTTTCACGCACAAAAACACCGTGTTGGCTGCCTTGTTTATCATTTAGGTATCGGTTTTATACAGGTTGTTTTCTGTAATGAAGTCAAACAAGCAAGCTTAAGTTCAGACCTCTTCAAAATAATGCGCACCTGACTGTAATACCGTCTGTAGTGCATAACTTAAGCAAAAAAAAATCACTTTAATCATTTTGCGTAGGCGGAGACGCAAACGCGTAAATCCCCCCACACCGGAATGCCCGTATCTCAACCGTAATGACGCCTCTCTGTACACACTCGCGGCGTCCTCCAACCCATCTTCTCGTTCGGCCATCTTTCGCACGATCGACTTGTTTCTCCAGGGTGAATCAACTTTTCATGGAAACTCATCACCTTTTTAGTAGCTGGGCGCCGTCGCGGAACCGCCAGCGCACGCTCTCCCCACTTCGAGGTAGCAGCGGGACGGCCGAGGATGCGCTCGGAGAAAACGAGACGTGGCCACGACAGGCGCGCATGAGTCACACAGCTCTCACGCAGTGAACCGCCGCTGTCAGGGTGCAAATCTCCCGGGAGAAGCGCTACCGGGGACCAACCAGCTCGCCACTAAAGGGGGGGGCGGAAGTGTTCAAATGCTCCCCGAGTTGTCGTCCTGGTTGGGATTCTCGATGCGAGGGCATCGCTATAGAGTGGAGCTCAGGCAATATCGGCGATGGGGAGCAATTCAGGGCTCCGCCAATGGCGCAGTTCCGCACGCCGAGAGGCGGAAAGAATGAGCGCGGGTCAGCGGGGGATACGGCAGGAGGCTCGCCCTGGAGCTCTGCAGGTAGTACAAGCCGCACAGAACCGACAAGACCGGCAAAAAAAAAGAAGAAAAAAAAAGAAGGGCGAGGCAAAATGACAGGAGCAGAAAACGATAAACGCCCGTCCTTGCTTCTCCCTCTTGTTTCCTGCCTGTGGATGTTACCTAGGGCACTCAGGGGGACACTTTTAGCGCTGCTGATGACAATAGGCGCAGTCCTAAAGTCGACTCGTAAATGCGCGTCTCGCCAGACTCTGTGGGGACGTAATTAGTTGCGCTGTACGGGGCGCCGACATTGGGTCCCTCCGCGAGGAAACTTGTCGAAAAAAACTTGATGCACCACTCGGCAGTAACTTCCGATGCTTGTATATAACTACGTCTACTAGTTCATCACATTGAAGTATTCACTAGCTCGTACAACTCTATCACGACCCTATTTCGTGCAACACTAGTAACTAAATCAGGTCGATTACCATAACCTTAACGAGTGCCCTGTATTGGCTTCATCAAAAATGGAAAAGAAGTCTCTCATTGTCACTCTTTTGCGGTTACAATAGTCTCGCTCACTGTTTTTTGGCTCAGCTGGCACGCATGGAACAACTTACCAACTCAAAAATCATCATGAAATAAAGTATCGATAGCATAAAACTTTGCTATGGTAAGATAGTAAGCTATGCACCAAGTTATGATACAAAGCTAAGCAAAGAAAGGAGGGATGGCTCCAAGTTTACTGTCATGCAATATCATCCTTCACTGTGATCCTGAATCTCATCCTCATTATCACAAGTGCGCTGAGATGCATCACGCGTTGTAACCATCATAGTTGTCATCACCATCAGTCTCGAGGCTGATGCTTTCATTATTTCTCGAAAAGTTCTCGTTTCCATTTATCTCAACTGTGTGGCTACAAACCGTAGCGCGACAATCTTTTAAAACATCTTTTAAAGGTGCTTCGCAAAGCTGGCTTTACCACATTGAGGGTATTTGCGGGGAGAACGCACCTTCTCAAGTATTTGCTGTTTACGAAGGATGAGTGCGAATTCAACTCTTCAAAAACATACACTTTACACACATATATATATATATATATATATATATATATATATATATATATCCGACATTTATGTCAAGGAAAGTATCACATACGAGCTGATCAATGCTTGTGCTGCTTACTGCGAAAGTTACCTTCTCAACTACGCAAGAAATGACAGTCGAGTAATCTCATTGTGGTCCCCCAAAATGTGACTAGGATGCCCTGAGTGCGCTTTCATTTCATTATGCATACATTTAGATGAAAGTAAGAAAGAAAGAGAAAAAAAGAAGAAAAAGGGCTTTTGCATGAAGCAAAATGCCGGTTTGATTTAATACTATATTGTTTTGTTAACGGAATTTATAACCTGTTACGAGGGACCCTCACGACTAACGCATCCTCTACATTTCTACTCCACCCTAGCATTCGCTTACATCGCACATAGAAACGGAAAATTAACATTCTTATTAGGCCAAGCACATAGACAGCACGTGGACAAGCGAGCATCTTCTGGTCTCCAATCTTTAGATTTGCGTGACGTCACCTCTGTCGAAGCATTATTGTGAACTTATCTTTAGCGACATCCTTTGCTTATAATGCTGACGGAAAAATGAACCCCAACACGAGTGCAGCTTTCTTGGTCTAAAAACGAACGAACAAACAAAGTTCACTCGACCCATAATCCTGCGTGTCGCTGTATTATAGGTTTCGTTATATCGTAGTGCTGCTCCGAACCTTGTCAAATGCAAAATGCAAAAAAAAGTGCGTCATGTTTAGGGTGGGGTGTGATTCAATGACTTCAACATAGGATAATCTTGATAAATGTGGCTGGTACATAATATACCGTTAGATTGTGGGGAATACTTTATATGAGAATGGACGCGTGAGTAAAACATCCCGCCACCTGAATCATTTGTCTCATCACCCATACAGTATTCCCAATATAATCAAGGGCAGTTCTTTGCATGTATTTCTTTGTTTGTTTGTTTGTTTGTCTGTTTGTTTCTTTCTTTATTTATTTGCATTTCTTTCTCTCTCTTTATTTCTTTCTTTCCTTCGTTCTCTCGTTCTTTCTTTATTATTTTCTTTCTTTCTTCTTTTTCTCTATCTTTATTTCAGTCTGCACGCAAGGCGTTGCTTTCAACTTTATCGCTCAATGACGCAGAAAAGAAGTTAAGGTTAGGGTAGGGGGAACATTTTTATTCGGTTGGACGCGACAGTCCGTCATCGTTGAGCAAGTGTTCGCCGATTCCTGTTTTCCACAGTCGCCCGTCGCCGATTGGGCCAGCACCGCCCTCTCGTCGCAGCCTGGCAGCGCAGTCGTAAGTGGCCAAAACGGCGGCGGCAAGCGGTCGTCGCAGCGTTGACTAGCACCTATTTGGCGCTGCGACAAAATGAGACCAGCCACGAACCACGTGCGCGGCTGCGTCTAAAAGCGCGCACTATAAAAGGGAGGCAAATGGAAAGAGAGGAGCGGGAAGGGGGGGGGGGGCGCACCGCGCCTGTTCGCGGCTCGCTGCGCAGAGTCAATGGCTCTGAATAATCTAAACCTTCTTGAGAACTCTTTAAAATGGTCCCGACTCCCGTTCTCCGCTACCATAATCATCAGCGGCTGCGGGACCAATAATCGTTACAACGACATGAATATTTCATGAACGCGCGCGCGCGTTCCGAAAGTGAGTGGCCCACCAGCCACCCCCGTTTTTTTTTTCGGCCACCGCATTTAATGGAACAATGGGAAGATCAGCTCTGAATTCCGAGCGGAACTATAATATGTGAATTCTTTAGGGACATATATATATATTTTTTTTCTGTGGCTGTCCCGCTCCCTTCGCATTTTCAAAGCGTCAACGACGGCGGCACACGCGTGGGCCTCGTTTGGTCTGTTTGAATTCCCCGCGCAGCATTGAAAGTCGCGCCAAATAGCGATATCCCTCAGATATGCGCGCGCCGGAGACGCCCCTTTTATGCGCGCGGGCTCCTTCTTGGCGCCTTATTCTCGGCGCGCCGCGGATTTTTGCCTATCACGCAGCCGCCACATTCCCGGCGGAAAGACGGCCGCTCTATCCAGCAGGCCCAAGCAGCGCCCATAACTCGCTCGCGGCCGACTGGATCCCTTTGGCGGCGGCGCATCCGCTGCACCGCACGAGACGTCTCTGATTGCGGCTCCTTTTTTTCTTCTTTTGCCGCGAGGGGGATGGCTTTCGCCCAGAAGTGACACGAATTGATGACCGGCGCGGGATCACGTCGTGCTCAATAAACCCCGCGGCGGCGGCGCTCGCTCTTTGCCTGACACGAATGTGTCTCGCCGCTGCACACGGCGCACTCTCGCTAGACTGTCTCGCGATTGCGACTACTTGCGCAGCGGTCACTCGCCACATCGGAGAACGAAAACTGCGTACGTTTCTTACGAAGCGTCTGGTATGTAAGGAGATTGTTTTAGGCGGACTTATTACGGTATTACGCAGTGTGTATTTCGATGTTTTCTTTAGTCCATTTAATCTCGTTTTAATTTTAGACCAAAGATATATTTTTTCTTTTGAAAAGCAGTTTCCGATACAATTATCGAGAGATAACGATGGACGCCGTCAATGGCATTCATCCGTCTCAGTGTGAATAGTTATCTGCTGTATATATATATATATATATATATATATATATATATATATATATATATATATATATATATATATATATATATATATATATATATATATATACTTGCCGAGCAAGCAGAGTGGTTGTCATCAACGGTACGCTCTCGGCTTTATTTCCTTAAGCGCTGCTTTTAAGATGTCACGGCGTAAATACTGTGCGTGACCACGGTCAGAAGATGGACGCATCATCATGCCATCGAGTTATCTACGTATACAAAGATATTGAATGCATACGCAATTATTTGGTAGCATTTGCCTCAGTAGTAATCGCACAAGAAATGTTAATTTGGAGCTTAAGAAAAACACAATAAAAAAACGGTACACATTTTATCTCAGTGTTATAGTCAGGATCAATAGAATGGAGCAGCGCAATATCAGGGACTTTCAGCATACGACGAGTGGTATTTAGCTTTTTGATAACACTTATTACTAACACAGGTCACTTTTCGTGTTTGTCAAGGTGGGTCTGCAAATTATTTTTCATTAAATTCACTCAATGTAGTTGATGCCGTAGAAGTAACGACGAGTAAAGTGAAATACTACATATGTTTTTATAGCTATTGTTGCTAGCTGATATATATAGGAAGCAATGGAGCCAATTATTCCCATTACCTTCTTTCTTCCTCGACGTGAAAGGTGAGCCAATCAGACAAACATGAAATTTTCGTGACTAAAGCACTTGGTGGTACACACAAGCCTACTTAATTTTGTTTTATTTATAGACTTTGTGATCCCTTTGCTGTAGGTCCAATTAGGTGCTATGGTACCTGTGTGTGCGTGGAGGGGGGGGGGGAGGTCTAGTCTCTTTTTACTGTACAGTGTTGTGCACTTCTATACTGTATCCTGCATGCATATGAGAGGCTTCATAGGTTTATTCTTATTTATTTTTAACGCTTCTTCAAGTAGCCAATGCAGTTGTTTGTCTCCTGCAATGCAGTGTGCTTGTTACAGAAAAAAAAAGTAAGTTCTACTTTATTAACGTCTTGATACAGCCTGATCTCATTCGGGAAATATGAAACTTGACATGTGCTAGAACATTTCTGAAAGACAACATTCATCGTAAAGCACATGATGCCTACGGGCGATATAGCTATAAGCTGCAGCTTAGTGTGACAGCGCGTTCGGTCTTCTTTCTCTGTGACGTGAACACGCAGGTGCCGTTGGCGATACCCGGCATCGCTTTAAAACATGGTCATTGATCGGTTTCTTCTAGTACAGACGTTTATCCATGGCATAGAACCTGAATACAATTCAACGCGGTAAAATATCAAAAACCCAAAAAAGGACGCGTGACTGCGTTGCTGTCTAGAAGCGTGTGATGCTCGAAGTGAACTCGTGGAGTTCATTTCGAATCCTGTTTACCCTCCAAGCGGTGTGCCTCGCGTTGGTCTTCGGGCAAGCTCCGGGGGGCACCGCCAAAGAACGCACCGCGAGCCCCGTGGCGGAAAAACGTGCACAATCGATCTCACTGACAACATTTCCGAAGCTACACGACGATGAAAGAAAAAAAAAATGGGACGCAAAAATATATGGACAAATAAATGGGGAACTCGGCGCGGAGAGAAGCCGTGCGTCGTCGACACTCTGGCGGAAATGTATAAATCTTTCCTTAGGCACGGACGCCCCCGAGTGCTGCTGCTTCCACGAACCCCGCGCTTGAGCTTCGAACGCGATCTTCGAACAGCGTTTTAGACGCGCGTCATGCTGCTGCTTCTCCACACTCTCTTGGCTGCGCCTCTTGCTCGGGAGGAATATAAGCGTGCACTTCTCCCGGTCGCGCGACGGCTTGCCCTTCTTTGCCCACGCCTTCTGTGGAGAAACTAAATTCCCCGATGTGCCCCCCTCCTCCTCTCTCTCTCGCTCGCGCGGCCGCCTTTCGTCGAAAATATCGTTTGCCGCCGCTCTCGGAGCACGCGGTGTCAAAAAGCGTCTTCCTCTTTGCCACCCACTTTATTTTTCCTGCCTGCTAGTTTTCGCGCCGCGTGCTCTTCTCCTGCTGATTTGCCGCCGCAACAACGAGCAGGCCGGAGGAGATCTATATATAAATGCCGGCTT
>WOVY01002568.1:0-230000 GCA_013436015.1 Rhipicephalus annulatus | reverse complement strand
TCATATGTTTTTACTCTTTGAATAACGTGCTTTTGCCATAAAATGTCTAGGTCTCATTTCTTGGAGTCAATGAATCCACTGGACTTACATTATTATTGTGAGCACGATTGTTGAAGTTGTATATGTTGAGACGGTGTTATGCAAAACCTTAAGTCAACATGAACGTTATGCATTCAGATTTGCAAAATGACACGTGACTCGGCTGCCGCCCCGAAATTCGCCTTATTTTGAGATGTTCTTTGAAGAAGAGTTGCAACTTTAGTTAGTACACTACCATACTCATCCACTACGCGTGACCCTTTAATAAAAAAAATGCTAACACACAATGTAAACGCATGCACACATCTGTGGACGCACGGGCACTGTGCAGTTGGAAATGGAACAGGATGTGCCGAACACTTACAAAAATATCAATCTAACTTCAATTTTATGTACCTGATTGTTTACTGAAATTTCAACTCATTCAACAAACTCCACAGATGCGCGCGCTCGCGCTCGCTATCTATTACGAAAAAAAAAAATCTGCGGACTGCTCTTTATTCTTCTATTAATGATTGATTCTTTGGCTGCTTTTTTTTACTGATTAAAACTTTCAGGAAATTTGTTCCCATGAGCTAATCTACTATGCAGAATATACTTTCCTCCACAAAAGCTGAAGACTACAATGTTTTGATAGAAAAACGGTTTGAAAAGAGAGGAAGACCAAACCACTGAGTTCAGCGTTTACATTTTTTTTTCGCTATCTTGTTCTTCTCAGAACATAGGTTGCCGCCCTACGCCAGCTATATAGACATGCACACATCCGTAAACACATTTTCGAAGCTTTGCGTTAGCGTCTATCACCACTTCAAACGTGTCATACGCTAACCACTTGGGCACGCACGTTAAATTTCGAAACTAGTGTGCTTATACTTATACACGCTAACGCAACGAACCTTACTCTACAGCTCTCTATTCCTTTCGCTGATGTATTGGATGGCCTGTGCGTTTGAGAGACCAACTATGGGACTAGAACGGTTCTTCCAACTATTCCACTTGTTTTTTAACGATACCGCCGAAGGGTATACTCTACCTTCTCAGTGCAAACAATAGCAAATATTCCGTTATATAACAAAACACTCGGGAAAGCTTTCAATATTGTCTTGTTCTGAATAAAATACCTTTATAAACTCACAAAGAGCGTCGGCAGTGTTAGAACGAAGCGAACCGATGCTTGAACAACACTTAAGACAGCTTCGCACCAGTGGTGCCTCGCCTGAAAAAAGAGCGGTACTGGGCAGCCTTCTTTTTTTTTCGTGTCTGTAGTGTTATTTTCCTTTCTTGATCTGTTTTGTTCTTTTTCTCTTCTTGTAATTTTTTACCATTTTTTTCATTGTCTCCGTTTCAATTTATTTCTCTCTGTGTATATGTTTGTTTCTCGCTCCTTGTATATTTTTTCCATTTCTTACCTTTCTCTTTCTCTCTCTTTATATTTATCTCTCGCTTCTCTTACTTCCTGTCTTTTTCGCTTTCTGTCTATAAATTTCATTCTATTCTCTATCTTATTAAATTTCTTTGTCTCTCTTTCTTTTTGAGGTATGCTTTATTCTTTGTTTCTCTTATTCCTCACCCTCACTCTCCTTTCCCACCCTCTCGATATGCTATTCGCAAAGCCCACGGGCTAAAGGTGGCGCACCGTGCCATCCAAGATGGCTGCGGGAGAAGGGTCAACCCGTCAACTCGCATAGGAAAAGATAGGACACACTGACACACGCCCCGTGCAGCTTTTTTCGGGTCAAACGAATGTATATCGGACCAAAGTACTTTCTCAAACGATAGAAACTGCTAAATGTTCGCTACCTCACTTTTTTTTTACCGCAACGCATAGGGTTGTTGTGTCAGCTGATCGACCGTGCATCAACGATACCTTGCGCAATCCTGTACGCGCTACAGAAAACTGCGCGAACTAGAATTCACGTGTGAACTGAACGGCACTCCAAGGTAATTGGCATCGAGCCTGTCTGACGGATTTGCCGCAGTAGTATAGGCGGGTAGCGAGCATAGCGCGCCAGCACGAGACCGAATGTTTAACGTGGCGATCGTTTGCGAACATATTACGCCGTCGTGATTACTTGCGCTGCCAGCAACATGGAGTTTCTTCTTCAACGGAGCACCAGAATTTAACTTCCCACACGGAAGCGCTTGTGTCACAGCGATGCTCAGACTCTAACCTTGTGCAATTCACTGCGCTCATATTTTGCAGGTTCCATCAGCACGATCGAAGCAAGGATATCTGCCGTTAAAAATAATCTGCCGTTAAATAATCTGACGTTAAAAATAATAAAAGCACCTTTCCTCTTTATCCTATAGAGAGCGTGACAACGTAAATATTGTCCTCCCGGGCCGCTTTGTCGAAAGTGCAATCTAAGCTGTCACTGTGGTTGTCATAACTATTTGCACCACAGAAAACTTGCGCGTGTACTTTCGTGTCGCCGGGACGACGCCAACCGACAGAGCCGGGCGTTCAGTGTCGTAAGAAAAAGCGCGCGAGACGCCAACCGACTACACGTTCGCAAAAATTGATCATCGCGCTTGTTTACAAGCGGGAAAGTGGGCTTTCTGACGTCTTTCGTGCTTCTTCCACAACTTCCTCAAAAAGCCCGTCGCCTCGTGATGAATCGCTGCCATAACTTTTTTGCTGGCGGTGAAGGCTTCGAGTGTACGCAGCGCCCCCGCTTTTGCAAGGCGTCTTTTCTCACTTTCTCCCGTGTAGCTCGGCGCGGCCAGACACGACAGGGAACAGAAGAACGGTGACACAGGCGCGCCTGAGCGTTTCCGAAATCCCGCGGTCGCGGGGCAGGCGCGAAACCCAGCGCTCCGCGAGATTCACAAAAGAAGCAATAAATAAATGTGCCGCCTCGTCGACAAAACGCGAAAGCGAACAGAAAGAAAGAACGAACGAAAGAAAGAAAGAAGGAAAGAAAGAAAAAAAGAAAGACAGAAAGAAAGAAAGAAAGAAAGAAAGAAAGAAAGAAAGAAAGAAAGAAAGAAAGAAAGAAAGAAGACGCTGTTGTACGAGCGTTCAAAAAGCGAGCACCGAGCACTCCTTCTTGACAAGAGGAAGAGAGACCCTCGTCTACTTCCGCCTCTCGTTGTCATTACTCATTAGTAATTGACCTCCAGTGAAACACGCCTAGAGTTTCAGCCCGAGCTTTGAATGGCAGCCAGCTGCCGAGGAACGACAGCAAACTCCGGGAGTGCCGGAGGTTTTTCCTCGACCGCTCCGCGCGTGCCTTCTGACGACGCCCCGCCACGGCCCCAAAAAAGTCTCTCCCAGCTCGAACCTTCGAGCCCGCTGCGGCTCCTCCGTCTGACGAACTCGTGCCAAAGATCAGCCACCACCGAGAGGCGCCAGCTGCGGACTTTCGCGTCGCGACCCGGACGCTGCTACAGGCGCTGAGTGACGGTTCGTGTCCCTAAACGCTGCGCGCATATAGCCGAAGCGAACAAGACGTGTAGTGCGCCTACTGTGAGGGAGTGGATAAGTGGACGGGTCTGTTTGGTTTCACCTCTGCGGGACCGTCCCGAGTCGGTAGAAGCCGACACCGCCGTCAGCACGTTCAGACGATTATTTTCCCTTAATAGAGAGTTTTAGTACTGCGTACGCTGCGTACGTAAGGACGCCACGTTCTGCGTAGTGCGCATGCGCAGACCGCAACGCGCACGTATCGCATTACGTACGCAGCCGCCACGTACGCACGCATGAGATGCGTGCGTGCGTACGTATGAGGTGATCGCGCCGCTCTCGAACAAGTTCGCGACAGCGCGAGACTTCGTTTTGCAAAATGGCGGCATCGAAGGCAAGCACCGACCGGCTCTGTGGCTTAAAATATGGCCATAATCTGGCTATAACACTTGCATTGGCTCACATTGGCTGTCAACAACACGTGCTTCTATTTTGATCTACCAGGTGGCGCAACACGCTTCACGCTCGTTACGTACGCGGGTACTACGGCGTACTAAAAGCCGATTAGTGGCAAACGACGCCACGTAACGCAAGGCGCTTGCGTGATGCGTACGTAGAACCATTCCGCAGTACTAAAACTCTCTAACATGCGGCCCACCATACAATAGCGAATGCTCTTCCCTTTTTTCTCCGTTTTTTCCAGAGATTTGCGAATAGTGAACGGTGAGTGACAGCGTTTTTGGCCTGCCATTTTTACTCGCATATAGCCAGTGCTAGTTAGCACTGCCTAAATGTTGGCGAATGTCTGCTAGTATTCGCTTATGTTATTGGTCTTAGCTTGATTGTGAAAGGTCAGCTAGTTTTGGCTAATATTGGGTTATGTATTGGCTGTTTTATTGAAATCATAAAAACAATAGCGTATTCATGCAGACTGAATCCATTTGTGTCAATTTTGCACAACAAAGCGAGCTAAATATGTTCGCATAATTTTGTTTTATTGTTTTCTGACTCTTCCTGGTAGGCTCGAAAAAAAAAAAAAAAACGCCCACAGCCACGCCTGGCGTAGCCAAGGAGTTGCACACCAGACACCGCCCCCCCCCCCCCCAAAAAATAAAAAACTTTTTTGCCAATGCACACAGTGAGAAATGACTATTTCGAAGAGGTGCTCTACCCCCTCCTCATTGTAGCTTTAAATAGCGTGATAGCTTTCCCGATTTTATGGCGTTAAATTATCAATGGCGACAGTCATTCACGAAACCCTCGCAGCGCATTTGTTATTGTTAGTTTAATTGTAATTAAAAACACCCCATCAAGCAAAAAGGCAAGCTCTCCTCTACACGGAACTAGGTTTCAATTCCCCACTTTGTTCGCGAACAAAAAAAAACCCTCACAACGCAAAATAATTGTTAGAAGTACAAATGCTCGTTAATCTTGCTGATAGACATAACACTACTTATGTAAAGCGATCAGCAAGCAGCACCCAGGAAGCTAAACGTTACTGAGTGCGGCCCCAGATCTATCATTATGCGCAAGACAGACATCCATTCATAGACAAAAGTAATCATGCCGGAATTCTTCGGCAGAGAAAATGACAACCATTTTTGTTACGGAGCATGTCATCAGCGAAGGCACTCGGCCAACGAAGAAGACAGTTTAGGAACGAAAAGAATTGCGAATCCGGAAGAAGTGGGTAAATACACAAAAGATTTAGTTCGTAAAAGCTGTGTCATAGGCCAGCCGCCTTGGTTAATAAAACGGGCAACTATATATACTGTGTTGGCCAATTTTTCACGTACAAACAATTCTGGCGTAAGACGCTTTAGTAAGTACGCGCCCAGATTTTCTCGTGCGTTGCATTGAATATTAAGAAATATTAAGTCAGCTTCCCCTCAGCCTGAAGAACGTGCGGTGTTGAGCAGCCTTTGTTTCTCATCGGCTTTCTTTTTTTACCTCATCTCTGTCTTTCGTCGTCTATTTTCCAGTTTTTTTCTGTGTTTTTCTCTTTATTTCTTTTTTCTACTCTTCTTCTTATTCCATTTTTTCTTTCTTTCTCCCTCTTTATAATTCTTGCTTGCTCAGCTCACGTTGGAACAATATGCTCACCAGCTATGGTGTCTCAGGAGCTATTTTTTTCTTTAGTTTTCTTTTTCCGAGGGTCGCGGGAACAAGTCTTGTTCGCGGAGGCCGCATTTCAATGGAGGCGAAATACTAGCGGCCCGTGTACTCAGATTTCGGTGCACGTTAAAGAACCCCAGGTGCTCGAAATTCCCGTAGCTCTCCACTGCGGCATTCGTCGTAATAATACCGAGCCTTAGCTAGCATTACAGTTATTATTTTTTTCTTTGCTCGCTTTCCTTCTCCACGTATGTTTTGTCTGCAATATCTTTCTCCTTTTGCTTGGTATATATAGGTGGCTGTCTGTTACAGGCTTCATTAAACGTTCTTCATTGAACAGCTTTAGACATTTTATCTATCTATCTATCTATCTATCTATCTATCTATCTATCTATCTATCTATCTATCTATCTATCTATCTATCTATCTATCTATCTATCTATCTATCTATCAAAATATAATGCGGTCGTAGATAGCGTTGACGACGTTTCGTCGATAGTTTATGCCCCTGGTTCCGTGGACTCACTTCCGCGCTTTTGATTACGTTTGTTGGGGCATCGTTTCCGCGATTCCGTCGTGCGCGCGCACACAAAGTTATAACCGAAGGCCCTGTTTTCCACTCGCGTCTATCTTTCTTTTTTTGAGTATTAGAGCTGCGCTTTTTTTTTTTCGGATGTATACTTCGTCTTTCGCGGTGGCTATAACAAGGACAAAAAACCCGTCACGGTGGTCCAGTGGCTAAGGCATTCGCCTGCTGACCCGCAGGTCGCGGGATCGAATCCCGGCCACCGCGGCCGCATTTTCGATGCAGGCCGAAATGCGTCATGCTCGTGTGCCTAGATTTAGGTGCACGTTAAAAAACCCCGGGTGGTCGAAATATCCGGAGCCCTCAACTACGGCGTCTCTCATAATCATATGGTGGTTTCCAAGTTCCAAGTTCGGTTCCTTTTCTCAGCTGCTGTCATTCTTTTGGCTTGGGCAAAAGATCGCCCTTATTAAAACATGTAAATAGGACATCTTTGTTGTTATTCGAAGGTCGCAGGTTCGGTTCCTGCCCACGGCTAGTCATCTTTTCATACACTTTCATTTCTTCACAATTACATTACAATTCAGTTTCATAACAACTTCCTCTATACTTTCCTTGGCATTATTGTCTGTTATATCTCATTATTATTGTGTGAAAACACGGAAAAACGAGCCCGAATATATATATATATAAGGGAAGTAAGTGTGTATACCCTAAGGGCTCGTTTTTCCATGTTTTGACACAACATTAAGGAGATCTAACAGACAATAATGCCAAGGAATGTATGGGGGGCCCCGCCACGGTGGTCTAGTGGCTAAGGTACTCGGCTGCTGACCCGCAGGTCACGCGTTCGTATCACGGCTACGGCGGCTGCATTTCCGATGGAGGCGGCAATGTTGTAGGCCCGTGTGTTCTGATTTGGGTGCACGTTAAATAACCCCAGGTGGTCGAAATTTCCGGAGCCCTCCCCTACGGCGTCTCTCATAATCATATGGTGGTTTTGGGACGTTCAACCCCACATACCAATCAGGAATGTATAGGGGAAGTTATTAGAACCAATGTAATGTAAATAAGAAGAAAGAAAAGTGGGTGAAAAATAACTTGCTCTGAGCAGGAATCGAACCTACGGCCTTCGAATAACGCGTTAGACGCTCCACCACTGAGCTATCACGGCGGCTATCCCTCCAGCCACTTTATTGGGTTTATATGTGAATTTAAACGTGGGAGTGTCAGTGAGCGCCACCTGTAGCCTTGGCGGCGAGTGTGGCACACTCTTTTTATGAGCCTGTATGGCGTCACGTAGCAGTAGCACATAAACTTATCACGAGCTGGCAGCTGACCAATAGTCCCTCGTATACAACCTAACGGTACCAAGTCTACACACACACACACACACACACACACACACACACACACACACACACACATATATATATATATATATATATATATATATATATATATATATATATATATATATATATATATATATATATATATATATATATATATATATATATAGTTGCAACCACAGGAATAAATCCTGCTTAACAAGGCTAGCATTAAGTTGGCCGGGTTCGCGATCCTAACGCGGTTCCTTCATTCCCAGAGAAGCAGGAAATGAAAAAAAAAAGCAAGGCGAAGAGCTTTTCACCCAGCGACTACGCTGAGCGTCGTCCGCTTAGCTAATAGCTCTTCCGGGCTCCTTTCCAGACAGTTTGTCAGTCCTTTTGCGACTGCACAATAATCTAAAAATATATGGCGAGGGAAGCCCTGCGCAGCGAAAGATACAACGGACGCGCATGCACTTCGGCCGCAAAGCGCAGACAAGCAAAAAACGAAAGAGCGTATCCGCGCCAGCTGAAGAAATTCCCCGACCGTTTTATCGCCAGACAGAGAAGGAATACAGCGGCTTTATAACAGCGCCGAGCCACTTAGAGGCCCAATGCGTGTCCCCATCAACCGCAGGGGCCGTTTGGCGATGTATTCGACACGGGGCGACCGCGCGTTACAAGTGTCCCATCCTCCCAGCGCCTATAGAAGCCGTGCGACGCGCCCTAATGGGTCTCGCTGCGAACGCGCCCGTGGGAGGCCTCGGCGGCTCCGAGCGGAATACGTAAACAGCGCGCTGGGAATACAGGCCGGGTCCAGGGCGACGGGCGCCGAAACGAAGTGATCTGGCGCGCAAAGCACCTCTCGGCAATTTCCGTCTACGTGCCAGCCACGACCCCTTTCATTATACAAGTAAGGCGCCCAGCGAGAAGGGGGCCCGTCCATCCGGCGCTGTCGGCTATCAGGTCGGCGGCGGCGCCACGGGCGTCCTGCGCGGCAACAGGAAGACGCCGCACGAACCGGACTTATCGGGCCCGGCTCATCGGGGGCCGCCAGGAAGCCCCGTCTCCTGGAAGCCAGTCAGTCGTTGACTTCCCTCCGCGCGCTTCCGCCGACGCGTAAATTGAGCGCCTTCGCGCGAAAACGCGATCGCGTCCCGCGCCGACGCCCGCCTTTCTCAGCCGCTCATGCGTGTCTGCCTCGCTATATGCACGAGACGCGCTCTGCGCATTCTCCGAAACTCATTAATGCGCGCCTTCGACAGTTCATCGAACCGGAAAGTCACGCCAGTATACCACTGAATTCGCTTCCCCAATATCTGTTTTATTTATTTTTCTCCCCAATGAGACTCTACACCGGCGGCGGCATTTCGGCGTATTCACAATTCGATCTGTAATTCTATCAGTCCGCACGCACATGCATGGCCTCAAAAGCCGGCGGGTTACCTTCGAGACAGGAGGTATAGCAACTGCGTCAGCGATGAAAACTTGACATTGTGTATGGAGTTAATGATTACAGGACTGAGAAAATCACTTGTATGGACGTCGACTCGTACTCTTCAGGTTTTTTTATTATGTAACACCCCTGTACCCGGTGTACAAATACCTATCTCAGACAAAAAAGAAAAAAAACTGGGACAATAAAACATGTATGTGGTATTCGCCCAACTGTCCTCTCATACTACAACCCAATAGGCATATACTAGGAACTTGGTTAATGAGTAATCAATATCTTTTAAAATCAACAGACAGGTAGTAACTTAGAGATACCTAACTGAAAGAAGCCGCAATTCCGTGCTATAGCTATGTAATTTCATTGTCCATACATCTCTTTTGTACACCTGAGAAAAGAAATCGGGCAATATTAATACCACTCGAGCAGAGTACACATTCACAATTAATACTTTACCTCTCTTATAACATTTGACGAAGCGCTGTGTATAGGTGCCATCACGCCTCCCTTCCTTACTTTCATCGCCCCTCTTTTCTGTCATCTATGTGTGTGCATGTGTAGGTGCATGCGTTCAGCCGCTCATTAGCAAGCGTCAAAAGCACTTATTGTTTTTTTAACTCGTGCGCGCGTCCGCTCCATGCCAGACCGACGGGAGACAAAACGCAACCACGGCGTAGCCTCTAATGAACGAGTCAAACAGCGCAGCGCGATTCCGGTAATGACCCGATAAATGCGACGCTCGAGCGTCCCCTTTGCCGGCGGTTCGAACAGAAACGACGTCAGAGCCGCGAAACCTGCAGCGTCGTCCCCGAGCCAGCGCGGCGGCATTAAGCCATCGCACGACGCAAACACGCGTGGGCCGACATAATGACCATGTGCTCGGACTCGCCCCACCCAGCAAAAGTTGCGCCTGCAGCTCGCCTCCTCTTCAGTGGCACATAAGCGCCACCACCGAGGTCTCCCCGCTACTGCTGACCGCTTCACCGCTCACCTCCCCCTTACAGCCCCTCCACGGCGCGCAAATGGAGACAGGTATTACAGCGAGGCGTCACGGCCGCGGCTTCCAGTAGCCGGACAGCTATTAGGGATAGGCACACACGTGTTCGCGTAACCTAACGTGTGGTGAATTCGTTCATATCCGTTCAATTCATGCATTTGCTTCATTTTACCCCTTTTGTAAATTTGTCAATGAGGTTTTCTGAACTCCGATTGATTGATATGTGTGGTTTAACGTTCCAAAATCACCATATATATGATTATGAGATACGCCGTAGTGGAGGGCTTTGGAAACTTCGACCGCCTGGGGTTCTTTAACGTGCACCTAAATCTGAGCACACGGGCGTACAACCTTTACGCCTCCATCGAAAATGCAGCCACCGCAGCCGGGATGTGATCCCGCGACCTGCGGGTCAGCAGCCGAGTACCTTAGCCACTAGACCTCCACGCTAATAACGCGCTAATCAGGGTTTTAGACCCATGGATCTACGGCGCACTGCAGCGATGGAGTAGTTATACTCTGGCGCTGGACGCATTCAGCATATGAATTCATTTGTTCAGACAGCTACGGTACCATGTAGCATAAAAAACATAGGCACACGTTCCGTCGTGCCTTCGCGTAGTACGGTCGCGCGTCGCTTGATTGAGTGGCTGTGCGATCTGTTGTGTCCAGCATATGCACATCACATCAGAAACCATCGCATAGTCTTGCGCACGTTCACTGAGCATCATGCAGTTCAGAGGCTGATTTGAAATACGAGTCTGGTATTCTGCTAATAATCAGTTTATCATTTTCGTTTTTGTTCCTATAATCGTCGGAACTAGTGTGTTGTTCTGGACGTGAGGCACTTAGCGTCAGCCTATGTAAATCTACAGATAAGCCCCGCTGCATCGGCCTTCAGTCAATCTTAGCAAACAACTCTTATGAGGAGCAAAAAGTGGCTGCGGTCAGCGGAGGAAAACGTGAGCCACTGTCTCTGCAACACATGGTGCTTTATCGCTGCTCATAGGACGAGAGAAACACGCAGTAAGGAGGAAAGATGGAAAAATAAAACACAAGTAAGATAACCAAGAGCTGCTCAGAGACCTTATAGTTACGTTATGCGGTCACACCATAATTGTGGTTGTATGCCCCCCAAGACTATGATGTGATTATCAGAGATGCCGTAGTGGAGGGATCCGGAAATTTCGAACTCCCCGGAGCTCGTTAACGTGCACCTAAATCTAAGCGCACTCCCGACGCGACAAGGATACGATCCCGCCATATGAGGTGAAAGTAAAGCGCTGCTGCGCATATTTTTGAAGTCGACGCGCTGCTTCGCATGGTCATAATAGGATGCATAGGAATGAAGTAACTTGTTTAATATTTATGCCGTATCCTACTTTGATTGATATGTGGGGTTTAACGTCCCAAAACCACCGTATGATTATGAGAGACGCCGTAGGGGAGGGCTCCGGAAATTTTGACCACCTGGGGTTTTTTGACGTGCGCCCAAATCTGCATGAGCACACGAGCCTGCAGCATTTCCGCCTCCATCGGAAACGCAGCCGCCGCTGCCGGGATTTGATCCCGCGACCTGCGGGTCAGCAGCCGAGTACCTTAGCCACTAGACCACCGCGGCGGGGTGTTTTTTGCCAACGCAAAAAATAAAGTTTCGAGAAAAATAAACCTTCATAGTGATGAAGTATTAGCACCTTGAGATTAAGTAAAAATTTTGTGTAGTAACTGATTACACCAGTAATAACATATAAATTATTTAGTGCGACACAGTTTCACTTGGGTGCCCAAAGTTTGAAGTGCCATTTATGCAACACATTTTTTTCTTCGTTTTTTTTAGTGCATCATCTTGAGTTATTACACTATATATATATATATATATATATATATATATATATATATATATATATATATATATATATATATATATATATATATATATATATATATATATATATATATATATATATATATATATGAGACACGCCAATAATATATATAAATATGGTCGATGCCGACATTGCACAGCAGTCACAGGCGGCAGCGCCATCCGCTTTTCTCCACGGGTCGCCCACTATATTGCTGTGAATAGCCTTCTGCGAATAGTTGACGGCCGAGGCAAAGGTCCCAGCAACGTCTCGCGGTCTGTGATTGGGTCCTCGTCATGCTGGATTAAGCCAAGCGCGGACACAACCTGCAACGTTGTCGAAGGAACGGCAGCGAGAGAGGAGGCACTTGCGACGGGCCAATTACACAAGATGGTCGTTCGACACTGCCAGCCATACTGATTGGAAATGAGTGTAGGCGTGTTCGAGCACGCTATTCGCCCGCCATATATGGACTTAAGCTCATTCGCAACAGCAGAGTTTCGGCAGTGGTAGAAGTCTGAGCGCAGGTTCAAGGGCCTGCGAACGACGATCCCGGTATAAGCGCGCTCATGATTCGGCGAGCAAGTGCACGTATAAGTCTACCACGACATTTTTTTTATTTTTTGCTGCAGAGAGGATTCAGTGCCACGACGTCCACTTCGGTGGAACAGTGGTTACGGTGCTCGACTGCTAACTCGAAGGTCGCGGGTTCGACCCCAGCCGCGGCGATCGCGTTTCAATAAAGGCAAAATGCTATACCCCCGCATTCTAGAAGGTCCCTTCACCCAACGCTTCACCTTCACTTGAGAAAGCCGATGGAAGCGCCGTCTCTAGGCACGGAAAATCACTGCATATCAGCGATAATCTGCTGCGATTCTTGAGTAGCGCAGCGTCCTTTTCAGCCGAGCGGTGGCGCAGTGCTCAACTCTGTCAAGTGAAGGGTGAAAGTCGAGTCGAGGAGTGTTTGTGAATACGAGGGGATAGAGTCCCGTGTACAGCGTGATGTCAGTGCACGTCAGGCCGATCGAGCTCTATACGGACTTATATCGACCAAACGGACCTGGCCGCCCATTTTAGAATTTTTTTTCGAGTTTACCTTTGATTGTCTAAGTATTCGTCATTTTTTTGCATCTTTTTCTCCACCTATCTTTTTTTCTTCTCTCTCGTCCCTTCCCGCGAAAGAGTAAGTAGGCACTTTGCCTTTCCAGGTGGCCGTTGCCAGCTTGCTCTCTCCCTCTTTCCGCTGTGACCTTGTGTCTCCGTGTATGCAAATCAAATAAATAAATAAATAACACCACATGGTCGAAATATCCGGAGCCCTCCAATGCAGCGTCGCTCATATTCATATCTTGGTTTTGGGACGTAGAACTCCAAATAATATTATTATTACCGGCGCAACAACACTCCGCAGCTTCTCAACGTCATTGCAGATGGAGCATTGGCCTGTGAACCACCAGCGTTGCGGTTAACGGCGTACGTACATTATTTTGGAGTGGTGCTTCGAACGCCACTTTTTAAAGGGTTCCTAAACAATTACCAAACGATTATATATATATATATATATATATATATATATATATATATATATATATATATATATATATATATATATATATATATATATATATATAAGGAAAGAACTGTATACTTAAGGGTTCGTTTTTCTGTGTTTTACACAATATTAAAGAGATCTAACAGACAATATTGCCAAGGAAAGTATAGGGGAAAATATTAGACCGAATTGTAATGTAAATATGAAGAAAAGTGGGTCAAAAGATAACTTGCCGTGGGCACGATCCGAACCTGCGACCTTCAAATGACGCGTTCGATGCTCTACCACTGAGCTACGACGACAGCTATCCCCGCATCCACTTTATTGGGTTTATATGTAAATTAAACGTGGGAGTGTCAGTCAGTATATATATATATATATATATATATATATATACGTAAAACGAGTGCGTTCTGATCTCTTGTCGTTTCCCGTCTATTTGACAGAATTTGTGACGGCAGCAGTCCGTTTATGTGACGTCAGATGAAAATACGTTCTGGATTGGCCCGTATATACAGCGAATATCAGTCGGTCATTTTTTCCTGTCCACGTTTTTCATGCGCTCTCACGTCCGCTCTGCCCTGTCCGGCGTGGCTATGATGCGCGATCTACCGAATTCACTTCGTTTTGCGCGTTTTCTACAGAGCAAGCGCAGATGACAGCGTGTAGCCGAAAAGCGGGACACCCTGACAGGCTCAACGCTTGGTACTGACGTTGTCCACATGTTTTACGAAGAAATAAGCGGCGGGGAATAAATAGCACTTACAGGAAGGTGCCATGGCGAAGGCGAGAGGAGAACCACTGTCTTTTCTTTGAACTCTGAGTGGTTTAGGGGCCCTTTAGCGTGTTCGGCGACATGTTGCACATTTGTATCACTGCATTTTGTCAGAGAACTGAGGCAGTGAGAATGAAATAATTTAATGAATAATTCCAGAATATAATTGAGTGAATAATGCCCGTTGCGGCAGTGTAGAAAGGCAAGAAACTCCTGTAAACTATTTTGAACAAGCAGCAAAAAACTCCGCCTCTTTGTGTGAGTGTGTGTGTCACGCACACACACATGCACACACATTCATTTGTGCGTGCGCGTGTGCGTACGAGCAATATACGCGCATGTGCGTGTGTGTGTGTAACATTACAAATGAGACCAAAAATGGGGGCAAAATTAAGAAAGCGGGGTAAAAAAAAAAGCTTTATACTCATTTCTGCGAAATGTGCTTTTTTCGTAAGGTCGCCATACATATAGTCCTAGATAAAAAAACTCAACGATACCTATTTTTTTGCAAGCTTCCGCAAGGCTCCTCTGTCTTTCCTGCCTTAAATCCTCAAAGGGAACGACAACTGGCCAGGACGGGTGATAGAATCCTATTAGAAACGAAAAGACCATGAAATATAGTGACAGATTTCAGCATTCTATACGCAGGATCACTGGGATTTATATTTTTTAATTTTGCTCAAAAGTACAAAGAAAAATAACATTATGTCGCACAGCCTAGCGGAAGAGCGTTGAACCTGCATTATGAAATATGGAGTCGAACACGTTGCTGTACGTCGCGTAGTCTGATGCATGAACAAGAGCCCTCAAAGTTAGATTATGTATATTATTAACAAGCCCCGCTCAATTCTGTGTTGCCTACAAGTAAAAGGAACTGCACGGTGAGAATCAGCGCTGCCGTCGCGGCCGCCTGTGGACTAAGTCGAGCCGCGGCTCGAACCACCGCGCTCAAACACGAACCACTCTCACGGTTACTGTTTGCAGCATGTTAGTAGAGGACATCACATTCGCTGCAGATAAAACAAAAATCTGATTCTATATGTTCTGCGGAGTCATCTACTTTGTCATTGTATGAGAACACTTACTGATCGGTAAGCTTTTCCTTGTGTAAAAAAAAAGGACGGGGGGGGGGCACCAAAAAATTGTTTGCCGGTTCCATTAAATCATATGTCCTAACGATCAAATGTGAGACTAGCCGGGTGGCGCGGAGTTTCCTCTGCGTCTTCTCTGGACCAAAATAAAGTTTTAATTATCATCATGTGGCTGTTTTTCCATCGACATTATTTTTTTGTTAATGACCAGTTTAGAGGTCCGAAGTCTCATGCTTCAACGTTGACAACTCTTACTCATTGCTATTTCCCAGAACATTTAACACTTCTTTCAAAAATGTGAATATATCGAAAAGTTCTCCCTCACTCTCTTTCCGCTTCCCTCAAAGCTAATTGAGTACACACGTGATGCAATTAAACTTGCTTTAGAGCGGAGCGAATATGACCTCGCTGTTTACCGCGTCGTGCGCGGATTCGCCAAGCTGAGGGAGAGCGGATGCGGAGAGGAAGATAGGAATTAGGCAGATGGTAGCAGGGGCGTAGCCAGAAATTTCTTTCGGGGGTTGTGGGCACCATCTTGATTCTGGGGGAGGGCGGGGGCACCTGCAATAAATGGTAATTTTTATTTTATTTCATCACACAGAAAAAAATGAGAGGGTGGGGTTGGGGCATGGGCCTTGTGTGTTACCCTTTAACCCATTGATGGTGGTAAAGGTAGTGGTTAGAAGATGAGAAAAGGCACCTAATTTCTGCAACCCAGTCGGGAGCACGGCGCAGTGCCTCTTGACCCATTGGCTACGTCACTGGACGGTAGTAAAGTGGGGCTTAGCGGATGAGAGAGAGCAGAGTGGCGAGTGTGGCCGGAGGCTAGCGGGACACAAGGGCACACCCGGTGTTACGTCATTGTTCTCTGATGATGCATTTGAGGCCACCGTCCTCTTTCTCGCAGTGGAAAAGAAGTGACGTAGCCTTTTCTTGGCTAAGCAGTGGCGAAGACTATCGTCAGAACTCCCGAGGAAGGGTCCGCTCGATTGCAGCGCGGTCAAAACGCTAATCGAGAGTATATGAGGCGACAGCCATCCCATCCTGAAGGTACGGGAAACAAAGCAAGCGTCGCAGAAGATCCTAAATATACATTTAGGGAAGCCGAGAGTTCGCGCAGGCAATGAAATGAAGATTCGAAGGCTCGTGAACGTGACCGTTTGACTGGTTATGCTGCTGTATGCCTAGCAACAGTTACAGGTAAGTTAACTGCGCTTATGACCAACTACGGTCAAGTGTGTTGAATCGCGATTAGCGCCAAGCCCGGTACGCCGATGTTACACAGCGCGAAAGCGTCCTCGGCTAGGGTGGCTAACGTCACTTCCAAGGACGCCGCCATTCCTCGGTTAACCGCCAAACCGAGGTTGCCAATCTCCATTTCCTACAATCACGGTTAGCGGCATGACCGTGGTTTCACGTACCGTGCAACAATGAGCGAACCGTGGTTGCACGTAACCACGGCTACGTTAACCGCGGTTTAGGCTGCTTGTGTAACGAGTGTATTAGACTTAAGTGTGTGATTTGCAAGGTACTACATTACTAAGCTTCCCCCAGCTCCAGTGGTCTTCGCTGTTAGCGAAAGCAGAGCCACACATAGTAATGATAATAATCAATCAAACAATCAATCGTTCATTTATTTAACGTGCCCTGGAGCAACAATTCATGAGGTCTTAGTGCCGAGCACGCAAAAATTAAACGATACAAACAAACAATGCAATAGACACTTCAGAAAAATTGAATAAAAAAGACTGAAAACACATAGCCAAACAGAAATCAGCGCAAAACGGGAAGAATTAAAAAAAGACAAGACGAGAATCATAATAAGGGCGTGAAAAATAAATGGGAATATACACAACTGTGTAAAAGCCTTCCTGAAAGACGGAAAAGGGACGTATTTTTACGTTGTGAAAAACTATGTTAACTATGTGAACAGCATAGTGTTGAAAAAAGTTGGCAGGTACATGTAATAATCGATTCTATATATATAGAACCTGGCTGAACCAGACGAGGCTGAACCACATGTACGGCAGAATATGATTAAATATTGGGTGGCATGGCGTCATTGAGAGAATTATTATTATTATTATTATTATTATTATTATTATTATTATTATTATTATTATTATTATTATTATTAAACAAACTATGTCGCGCAAACCAGTTGCGGTGGGCTAGCGGCTAAGACACTCGGCTGCTGACCCACAGGTCGCGGGATCGAATCGCAGCCTTGGCGGCCGCATTTTCTGTGGAGGCGAAAATGTTCGAGTCCCGTGTGCTTAAATTTACGAGGAAGTTAAAAAACCACAGGTGGTCAAAGTTTCCGGAGCCCTCCACCAGGGCGCCCTTCATAATCCAATGGTGGTCTTAGCACGTTAACCCCCCCCCCCCCCAACTATTATATAGACTATATCACGCATCATGGCGATCCATAATTCAAACTCACTCTCTGCTATACGCGCAGTGAGAGCCGCGAATGGTTCGTTCACTCGGCTGCTAGGCGAGCGGGGCACATTACGTCCCCTTTTGTATTCATCACTGCCACCGCGAAAGCGAGCATCGGAGACTGTCATGCTCTGTTCGGGAAACGTATAAAAAACAAATATAATAAAACAGCTCTAAGAGGAAAGAACTCTTCCGCAAGCTGCTCCGGCGAATGTGCCTGATTGTCGGCGGCTGCCAAGGCGCCACTCTTCTCCGCCACCGGCGAAGGGATCAAGCGCGCCCTGACTGCGCGTCGGCCACTTTTATGACGTGCAGCACTTGCCGGAAGCTCCGAGGAAGAGGCCGGATGAACGGCAAGTCCAGAGCAAGCGACGGCAGGACGTTGTAAAGCGCCTGCAACAAGAGCTCCAACGCCGGCCGCGGTTCGAAATGACGCCGTTCACCGCCGCTTCTCCCCCTCCGTCTGAATTCCTCGCTCTTATTTTGAGAAGGAGTGTATATAGCGCGCGATGCGTCTCATTCTTTTCGTGACAACCCTTGTGCGCCATGTTTACTTACAGATAGGGCGCCGATGTTCGAGACAACGGTTACGAGAAAACAAAAGGCCGCTTCCCCGTTAGTCAGGCACACCGCAACGCCCGCCAGAACGTTGTCCTAAACAGATTACCTCGGCATACGCCACACGCGGGCGCACGGAGACCGCCAGCAGCGCCCCCCTCTTTCACGCTGTTCTGATCTCCTAGCGAGCATTGTTTGCCACACAAAAGCGTTTGGACCACGGCGCCGACGTTATTCATTGAGTGCGTCCTTGTCGTGCATAAGAGCGGAGAGAATTCAAGCAGATGCAGCGAACGTATAACGCTGCGCCGCTTTCATCGCCAGGGGCGTGTGCTGTAATCTAAGCGCGCCGGCAAACACGGAGGCAAATTTATATGTGGCAACCTTGTGCTCGCACAATTCGGTGCCTTTGCTGCGACTATACTGATTCGTGCTTAAGTGCCGCGGCCCTCTGGTAGTGAATCGAATCAGGCAACCAGATTTCATAACGATCCATTCCATTTTCTTTTCTTTTTTTACAGAGCTGGTGACGCTACATAGATTGATTGATTTGTGGGGCTTAACGTCCCAAAACCACGATATGATTATGAGAGACGCCGTAGTGAAGGGCTCCGGAAATTTTGACCACCTAGGGTTCTTTAACGTGCACCCAAATCTGAGCACACGGGCCTACAACATTTCCGCCTCCATCGGAAATGCAGCCGCCGCAGCCGGGATTCGATCCCGCGCCCTGTGGGTTAGCAGCCGAGTACCTTAGCCACTAGACCACCGCGGCGGGGCGACGCTACTTAGAAATAAGTCCCTTAGCGTCAAGGGCAGAAAGAAGAATAAATTTATCATTAAGCATAACGCCCCTTATCACGGCTGACGAAAGTGTCCTACAGTTTTTTTTTTTTTACTTAAGGCGGAAGGCGGGGCGGAGGAGGAAGCATCGACAACTTTTTGATGCGATAATGTCTTCGCTTTGTCGCTAAACTGAAACATCAATGGCAATTAGTGCATGGATAAATAGAAATGTCGATGCGTATGCCACATAACAAATGCCAACGCGAATCAGCTTAGATGCCTTGATCTGCAAATAGTATATATTAATGAAATAAATGTTTTGCAGAAATTTTATTCATGGTAAAACACACTGTCGTTCCTACGTTGAAAACAATGGAGGAAACGAACCGAAAAAAAGTTATGTATGAAGATTTTTATGACCGAACTTGTCAACATTTTCGTTCATAACATTTTCCGGTTGGTCGGCTATCTTCGCTAGTAATATGCTGGCTGTGACTAATGTACGCTGCTTTTTAACGCAATGGCGCAATAACTCTTCGTGGTCTTATAAGCCGAGGTTCTCTCGATGACAATCTTCCCGTGCGGCGATTTGTAGAGCGCGCTGATTAATCTAAGTTCTGGCTTCTTCCAGTGTCGTGTGACAAACGCGAGCGGAGGCCCGCGCAGCCCTTTTGTTCTCAAGAAACACTTGCCTCGGGCTTTTCGCTAATGCCGTGTTCACCGACGCGATTTTGGTTGAGCAAAGTGCGCTTCTTACAGGTTGCTCTGTAGTGTACGCCCCGCCGCAGTGGTCTAGTGCCTAAGATACTCGGCTGCTGACCCGCAGGTCGCGGGTTCAAATCCCGGCTGCGGCGGCTGCATTTCCGATGGAGGCGGGAATGTTGTAGGCCCGTGTACTCAGATTTGGGTGCACGTTAAAGAACCCCCGGTGGTCGAAATTTCCGGAGCCCTCCACTACGGCGTCTCTCATAATCATAGGGTGGTTTTGGGACGCTAAACCTTACAAATATATCTGTAGTGTACGAACTACTTTGAGTGTTCACTTATATCTATATAGTTCCGAAATCATGATGTACGTCTTGAAACATCTAAGAACTAAATAAATCGTCACAATCAAGAAAGCTTAATGAACATTGTCCTTCTAAATAAGGTTTCGCAGCACATGATAAAACTCCATGTCTACAGCACTATATACGCTTGCGGTAAATTAGCTGCAAGAAAAGCTGTGCCGGAAGGAACAAAATAAGTCGGGTGTCGTAACTACGAATTCTATACGCTCCTGAGCCGCTTAATAGTGACTTTCGTTAAGGTTTTTAAGGCCACACTGGTCCACATCTAGGTATACGTGTGTGGTGAAAAGCAAGATGCTCGATGATAGTATAATACTCTTAGAAGATCATTCGTAAGATGGTTATTTCGTTAAGATTGTGTAGGCTGCCCTGTAGTTACCAGACAGATATAATACGTCTTAATGTAAATGAGTACATCACCAACGACGGTAAATTTCTTGCTGCTAGAGTAAGCTATCCCTTTGTCGTTAAAAAGAAAAAAACACGTGGACCACAATGCCTTTTTTGGAAAATCGTTAAAGTCGTATCAGGCATGTGCACATCTGCTCTTTGAGCTAATGAAGTAAATCGTACAATCATGGCAAACTAATTTCGACTCGGCACTCCGCTTGAAGCATGCCAACACTGAGAACGCCTAAAGGAGAAACGAGAAGACAACGATAGTGCTCTTATAAATAGCGCGGCAGTGATAAGCCACTATCAAGCGACTCCCTCGAGCGCATAATTCTTCGAGGAAGGAAAAGGTTGTAGGTATATATACAGGGTGTCCCACGTAACTTTAGCCAGAGTTTAAAAATATGCCAGAACACGTAATTACGACGCGACCAAATGCATGCTGCTCACCGTTGCCTGAAGGTAGTCAGACTATTTTTTGTGTTCTCAAATACTGTTTAATTAGATCTGTTTAATCAACTAACTTTTAAAGGAACGAAGATGGATAAAAAAGTTCAATGAGAAAGTTGTAGATCGGTTTGCAAAACGTCCAAATAAATAGCTTTGAACTTTATATATGTTAAGTATTAGTGTTTTTCTGCTAATTACAAATGCCCGCGAAATTTAAAAAAAATACCACGAGACAAACCCGCTCACGCGTCAGTGCACACGATTATTCTAGTGATCTCTAACGTTCCGCATACGAACGACACGCTTCCCTATCACCGGTTCATGACAGCGATAAGCAGTCACAACGGTTATCGTTTTTGTGGCCGATAGCAAAACGTGTTCATCGTAAAGCCACTACCATCGTTGCGGCCCTGCCGAGGCAGCACAATGGAGCAAATGCTATGGTCGTTCGAACGCGGAACGTTAGGGAGCACTAGAATCATTGTGCGCACTGGCGCGCGAGCGGGTTTGTCACGTGGTATTTTTTTTGCGTTTCACGGGCATTTGTAATTAGCAGAAAAACACTCATTGATTGATTGATTGATTGATTTGTGGGGTTTAACGTCCCAAAACCACTATATGATTATGAGAGACGCCGTAGTGGAGGGCTCCAGAAATTTTGACCACCTGGGGTTCTTTAACGTGCGCCCAAATCTGAGCACACGGGCCTACAACATTTCCGCCTCCATCGGAAATGCAGCCGCCGCAGCCGGGAATCGAACCCGCGACCTGCGGGTCAGCAGCCGAGTACCTTAGCCACTAGACCACCGCGGCGGGGCCAGAAAAACACTCATACTCAACAGGTATGAAGTTCAAACCTATCTATTTGGTCGTTTTGCAAACTGATCTACAACTTTCCCATTGAAATTTTTATCCATCTTCGTTCCTTCAAAATTTAGTTAATTAAACAGATCTAATCTATCTATCTATCTATCTATCTATCTATCTATCTATCTATCTATCTATCTATCTATCTATCTATCTATCGATAGATAGATGGCGATAGATAGATAGATAGATAGATAGATAGATAGATAGATAGATAGATAGATAGATAGATAGATAGATGGCGATAGATAGATTGATAGATAGATAGATAGATAGATAGATAGATAGATAGATAGATGGACGGACGGACGGACGGACGCCAATAGTGCTTGCAGTACGCAAAGAAATGCTTCGCATTAAAGAAAAAAACCAAAAAAGGCTAAGCAGAAGCACGTTCGTCATTTCTTGAGCCTTAAGCGTGAAATATAACAGAGCGTCGCGAGTTCAGTTTCGTATGTGGTAGAGATGTAGTGGGGAAAAGAAGAAACTGGCACCGAGCACTCACTAAGTCCCTTAGCAGTCGGTTGCCCAGAGTGCAACACAAGTGCGAATTATCCGCAGCTGCTCGAGCTGCGAATTACAACACGCAATTACGAAAGCATCGTCGCCTGTACGGAGTGTTGTACAAATGCAAACGTAACGTCCCCTGGTGTAACGTTGTAAACACGAAAAAGCTGTAGGCCCGTGTGCGCAGATATGGGTGCACGTTAAATAACCTCAGGTGGTCGAAATTTCCGGAGCACTGCACTACGCCGTCTCTCATAACAATATGGTGGTTTTGGGACTTTATATCCCACCTGTAAAACGTTATAAACCATTCTCTTAGTTTCAGTCGAAGTTGGCTGAGCTTTCGTCCTCTGAAGTACTGACGCGAGTAACTTCCGTTGTCTTCGCGTTGGCTTGCGCAACCATGACGGCGCCTCATCCATGTTTTCTGCAGCTCTTACAGCGACCGATGACCCCTCCAAGAATAGGAGTCTTTATTTGCGACAGGCCTCCTTCCACACGTAAGGGTACTGACTGCTTGCCCGCCATTCGTAACATAGCAATCGGCGCCATAACGAGACGACGCGGACAGCCTTTACGTAAATGGTGTTTCTGAATACGGGCTCACATGTTTGCATAATTTGATTACCACTTGCCTTAAGTGGCGACCCAGCCGTTTCTATTTCTTCTGTATAGACACGACACGCGCACGGGCACTTACGAAAGTGAATGAACGAATGGTATTCCTGTTTTTCATTCATAGACCTATATCTCATTGTAAGGTCATTACGACTGAACACGTATTACATAAGCATTTTACTTGAGGATCATTCATGTTTCTCTTTGTCTAAACTGCCATGTACCATGATGGCGTCCTTTTTTTTCAACCTGCTATGAAGTATAGCATTGAATCTTGGTTCTTCTTTTTCACAAACTTCCGATTGTCAAAAAGAAGTCTGACTTCGCAGTTTTCACTTTTATCAACTTCTCCGCTATCTTGTGTTTCATCCATATATTCGACGACAACGTGTGCTCACGCGCGCTTATGTGTATGTGTGCGGGTTTTCAATCACCCACGCCACGCCACTTAACATCCCTTACTATAATCGCAAATTACGTGCGCTTCCATTTGCGTTTGTTTCGGTTATCATCAAACACAAGTGGTACCAATTTAGTTAACAAATACCGCAAATTCTTCTATGCATACAGCTCTCGCTAGACTCACTGTTTCACTCATACTGTAAAGGCGTTTATTGAACGCTCGCGTAAGGGCCGATCGATAGCTTGATCAACGCCTTCATTCGCGGACCCCGAGACCAAGTGGCGCCCACGACCAATGCGTGGCAGAGACGGGCTTATACTAGATGTCATTATAGAAAGAGTGACCTATACCATTACATTGCATTTTCTCTTCTCTACAACGCAAGTGAAACAACACTGATTTTCTACCCAGGAAAAAAACAATGGGTGCTTATAAGTCACAGTTACACCTTTCTCTCTTTCTGTCTTTCTCATTGCTCCCATTAAAGAGACTAAGATCCATGCGCGGGTGTCAAATACTCAATAGTGCTCGCCGTATAGCACATTCTTTCGCAAGCACCGGAAAACTATCGACTTGGCAGCCACACAAACCGTCCAGTTGTGTATGCTCAACCACTGCCTTGCGCAAGAGCAAAAGGACCAACTGATTTTCTCTTTTGCCAAATGGACCGGGCTGCCGGTGTAGCGTACAGGTGTGCATTATAGCCACATGGGTCAGCACGTCGCGAGGAAAGCCTCTTGGACTCCACGCGCTGGCTGCCAAGGTGCCGTTCTGTTGCGAGCGGATTTCCGCTTCCTCGCCCCGACCGGCATTTTATCGGCTGCCGGCAGAGGTGACAGCAGCCACCGCCGAGTTCGCGCCAATGCCCCCCTCTTTCCCGCCGCTTGATCAGCGCCCGTGCATTTTCTGCGCGAGGTATTATCAGAAGAGCGCACCCTTCTCAGGGGCGCATTGACAGCACGCGTGCTGACGCATTTACAAATCTGCAGGAGGCCATGGCGTGACTGCCAACAAAATGTAGAATGCAGGAGAAATAAAAAAAGGAGGTGATCACTTCTTTGGCTTCTTTGTTCTATATATGCGCCGATAGAAGTGGTATAGCGAAAAGCTGCATTGGGCCCCGACGAAAATCACATATTAAAGAGAGCAAGCAGCCGTGGAGTTCAAGCGGCTTCGTGTGTATTTTTTGTTGTGTTTTTTTCGCACGTTTCCCAGGAGGTCCCAGAAGTAAGAAGAGATAAAGATTTAAATAAAAAAACAAGCAGTACATCAAACCGGTCCGAGTGTTCAAAGCTCGAGCGTTCTCTTTCATATTCAGTCCGCAGGCAAGCTCGGATGCGTCATGGGTTTCGGATTTCAACGTGATGAGATACGCCTCGTGTTTTGCTTGTGTTGGCCGCGTTGCTCGTCGCCTGCTATTGATTTTGTCCCGGGGAGTACCCCGTCCCCGGCGAGTCCCCGCGTGCGTTTCCCCAGCGCGAGCGATCGTGGGGCTTCGCGCGCGCACTCCCTCTTTTTTTCCCGACGGCACACGCTCAAGTGAGCGCCACATCGAGGGACAGCGTGTATCCGTCTCCCAGTTTATTGTTTCCCAATCGCTCAGCGAAGCTCGCGCGCCGGAGTCGAAATCCTATTTGCGTTGCGCGTCACTTTCCGTTCTTATTTCACCCCCGTCTTGCACCGGACGAAAAGTGATTTCTTGCCGTAGCGAGCGCTCGGGGCTACATCGGTCTGCATTCTCGGGAGGCGGCCGTAATGGCCGAAAGGAGAAAATTGCTCTTCCTCGACGGGTGAGCGTGCCAGAGATGTCATATATGCGCAGGCGACGAAGACACCCTTCCGCGACTGCGTTGTGGTGGAGGAGCCATGGGCAGAAACTAAAAGCGCCAGGCACGCACTGACGCCGAATGCGCCCCCCCCCTTCCCCCTACCCGCGGGTCTTTTTCTTCGACCGCTCGTCGATATCGCTGTCTCCATTCGGCGACCTTGCTATGGCAACGCCTGGCGCCGCTCACGGATGAACGAGCGCCCATGAGCGGGGGCTTGTCAATTGGCCCCGACACGTATACGCGACCAGACTTGGAAGGATCCGCCGCTGGGGCACACCTCTGAAGTGCGGATGTATGTGCAAAACACTGCGGAAGCACGACGCAACTGATTAGAAAACGCCAAATTCAAGCTGGCATGCTTAGGGAGTCTAGAAGAAAAGAATCCAAGTTTTGCAGCGTGATACGGTCGCACCATTCCTCTCACCTGCGACCTAGAGAAGCAGACACTCAGTACGAGAATTCTCGGTAATACTTTTTTCTTTATTGTTTTCCTTTTGACCACCTGAGCGTAAAAGATATCATTGATTTACAATGACTGCTTCTGTGCCAACGTCTCCTCAAAGCACTGCTTACCGCAAAGCGCATCCTGGTGATTTTCCCATACATTCGAATTTATTTTGTAACAAACTTCATTTTGGAATAAGTACTGTAACTTGATTGTCCCAGAGTTCTAATGCGAGAAGGCTGCTATGTTGACGCTTAACGCGGAGAATGGCTCCCAGCCGGTCGGTATTTCGCGTGAGCGGATGCTTCCTTGATGGGCGCAACGGACCCCTCATCTTTCCTTGACGCGTCTCATTAGCGGACACCGGCGGCTCCCTCCGCTCGCTCCCCGGTGAGCGCTGTTTGGCGCAGCGGACCGCGAAGGATTGAACGCGTGAACAGGGCGTGCTTCATTCGCGATATTAAAGAACATCAAAATTATGGATAAAAGCGAGACGTGCGTGCATTCAAGGTTGAAGAGAAAGGGAGGGGGTGGGGGCGTAGAGCGACGCGATGGCCTGGCTTGAAATTAACGAAGCCAGATCGCAGGTATTGTTTCAAAGCGGAAGGATGCTTTGACGGCGTGCACATTGTAGCGAGGAGAAAGAAGCAGAGTCTGAACTGGAAAAATGGAAGATTACCATTTCGGAGTAAGAGAAAAAGGGCAAAAGTAATACGCTTTTAATAAGAAAGTAGGAGCGACCAGCATTCGTGTTTTTCCCTTTTTTTTGACAACTTTTCGTCAAAATCTACATCGAGACACCACTGTTTCTTTTTTTCTTTTAGAAAAGGTGAGCTTTATAACGAGGTCTCCTCGAAAGAGCGTAGATTAACATTAGTCGGCGATTCTCTCGAACACGGCAGAGCTCCGTTAGCCCGACCACGAGGCATGGTTTACAGAGAAGGACGGCTGATGGGAGAGTACGGCAAGTGCGACGCATGGAAGTAAACACGGTTTTCGAGAAAAAAGAGAGAAAGAGAAAAAAATGATGTTTCAGGTCATTTTACAAACCAACTCGTTTCGTAATCACATACAACGTTGGTGCATCGCTTTCATACATCTCATCCTCCGGCTGCGCCGTTTCCACTGTGCTTTCAGCCCACTATTAAGCGCGACGTACGGAGGAAGACGGGATGAGGGGGATGCAGGAAGTACAGCAAGAAAGACGCAGTGTGCCAGAAGAGGTGGGAGGTCCCTACAACAACCACCGAAGATTAATCCCCCCCCCCCTCTTTTCCAATACCTTCACTGGCGTATAACGAATTAACGGCACTACCACGCAACGATGCTCGGCCGATCGTGAGGCATTAGCCGCGGTGCGCGGGGAGGCCATTCACCGCCGCGTCGGTCCTCCAGTCCTGGTGCTGCCGCCACGCACGCAAAACGACCGTTGCTGCTGCTGAGTCAGGCCGGTGTGTGCATCGCATGGCTTCCAGCCGGTAATGGCCTCCCAGCGCCAGACACTATACGGCTGTCATTTTCGTTGCGACGTTTTTTTTTTTCCCACCCAGTTTATGTTTCATTCCCACGGCACTGCCTCCCCTTTTCCCTTCGTCGCCGTGAGCTTCAGTTTACGGGCGCCACCGCTTGCGCATCGCGATGCGAATCTTGACCCCTTTCGGCCCTGGCGGTGTGAGTTGACACCACCGCACATTTCCCCTAGTATCTCGGAAGCCTAACCAATACTGCTCATTTTTGGGGGCATAGTTCTTCAATGATCCCCACTGCAATTGATTTCAATATTGCGGTACGTTTGTCGAGGTAGCCGCCGCAAAGAAGAAGAAGCGTGACTAGGTCTTCGGTGAAGCCGAGGCGCGCAATGTGAGGCGAGTAAGCGCCATTTTCGGGACTACGTACCAGAGCTGTTTCAAAGAGTATTAGGCTGAAAAGTAAAACGTGGATTCCCATTTTGTGTACACTATTAATTGGCAGGAAAAAAAGCCATTTTTTTTTCTAATTTTCTAAGTACTGGGTCTTAATCCCCTATTTAATATCGTCTTAATTAATTCAAAAAATGTTTGCACCACTGGCTCAACTTTTTGTTCGTGGTCCTCTGAGGTTCCAACTACGAGAAAAACACGCACGAAAAGTGTATCCGACCAAAATATAAAAAAATCAGGGCTGAAAGGGTTAAAGTAGATGTCACCGTGTGCGATTTAATACCGGCGCGCGGTGCTCATTCGAGCGGCCGACGGGGCACGTATATACACGAGCGGCACGCACGGCAACTCGCTTAATTATCTGTGCACTGTAAGCGTGCACCGTTATGGGGCGGTGATCTCGGCGGCGGAATAAAAAAAAGCTAGCAGCAAGAGTTCAGGTGACCACGTATCTCGTCACGAAATAAGTTGGCGCGCCGGCACATCGTTCAGTGAAAACGAGAAGAAAAACATCTCGACAAAGGAAAGGAGAATGGCCGGGAACAGGTATACTCTTTATTTCGGCCCATTTCATTTCCCCTATCGTATTCTTTGCATTTGCTGCAGAATATTTCACCTCAGCCTCACCTCAAGGCGTATAGTATATGCGAACGTGTCAAACTTACAAAAAGCGGTAGGAATAAAGAACAAATTTAAGTCCCTCTTCGATGGGGCGGTTCCAAAGCATAACCTGCATTATTCGTTTGTCCGCTTGGCAGGTATTCACCTGCTCGTGCTCTAACAATGAACAAAACAGTGAGGACACACCGAGCACACGAGTGAGAGATTTTTCGGGTCTCCTAGAACGATATCATACTTCTTCCACAATCATTTTTTTGCTGTTGCGAGCATTACATTCAGCATTATGCTCCAACAATACAGACTCAGAAATGCGACGCGACGTTAGAGTCGCAAAAATATTCGTAAGGGAAAACTTGAAAGCGGGATATGCTCCATTACAAGTTCGCACGCACCCGTAACTAACCTTCGCACGTTGCTGGGCGTGCTCAAAAGACAGCGCGACAACGTATTGCTTACTTTTGCGTCGCGGGCAATCTCCTATAACGCGATGCACGTTCGAATAAAAAAAGAGTAACACAAGAAGAGAGGCAATCATTCTCAGTGCATTCTCAAAGTGCGCAGCTTCCGAGTCATTACGTAAACGAAATGCAGTTAGCTTGGGAGCGTGACGTAACGACTGTTTCATTTTGATTCAGAGACAAGTATGGGAGTCATGTACTGCGGGAAGCTTTTTTTTGTTATTCCCCAGTCCTTGATACACATTGCAATAAATTCAAATGATGCTCAAAAGAATCAAAGTGAGCCTGTCGTATTCGCATAGCCCTTTTTTGTTCCTGTTCACACAAATTCAGGCATCCAGTTGCGACCCTCACATTCATACCGGCTCTAAAAAGGAGACTTAAAATCTTTGCAAAGTGTTAATATTAACCTAGCTACTTCCGAACACGGGCTAAGCAGTTCCTTACTGTCGCATTTGTTAGGCAATTTCATTCCACTTGACCAAATACATGAGGTGATGATAGAAGAAAGGTAAATGAACAACAAAGTTGTTACTGCTCTGGCTAAATTAGGCTGCGACGGCAAGATGGCTCGAAACCTTCAACCCTCGCCTCTGTGCATGAGATTTTCGAGAAAAGTCAAAGACGCAACTGCTCGACTAGCTACAAAACCTTATTGCGTCCGAAAATGACTCAATTAAGAACTCCCCACGACCCTGACGCTAAGGTTGCGTAGTGACGCTGCTTAATCTGCGTTGCGTGGTGACGCTGCTTAACTGTGCGGTATACCGTTTTGAAACCTTCCGTTGTGGAGCACTTTATCGATTGCGATCATGTCCCCTATCCAAAACCGCAAGTGCCTCCTCCTTCTCTCAATTCCTTTTTCCATTCATTCCCCTTCTTCTCTCTCAGCGCTATAATAACGCCCATAACGAAGAAATTTCCAACATTCGGCATTAGCTTGCGCACGCATTCGTTCCGTATTCTCCGTCCCCACTCAATCGAACATTACTTAGACGACCTATTACGATGAACGATGATTTATAAAGTTACCGGTCGGCAGTTGAGTTCTGCACCTACCGTTTCGTTTAAACTGGCATTTTGGCGAGGCCCAAATAGAGTTTCAGCCACGCATGTGTACACGCTGATCCTTTCGTCAGCGACTTGCGAGTCCGCGAACAATGACCGGGCTACCACGATGAAAGCTCGCATTACGCACGCGCGCGCAGAGTTCGTTGGTCATTAAAGCGCGACGGCTCGGTTACGACGAGCGAGAGCGCTGCGCTATGAGGGCAGCGGCGCCCTTCGCCGCTGCCTTATTGAGTCATCAGTGGAAACATGGCAGCACAATGGGGCCCTTCCGGACGCCCTCCGTTCTCGGGGCGGCGCGGTAGCGAGGCCCCCGGTCCGTCGCATTTGCGAGCCACCCAGCTCGCGGCGACGGGCAATTGCTGCCGCTGCTGCTGCGCCCAGCCACCGCGGCCGCGCCATTGATTCCCTTTCTGCGCTCTTTCGCTTTCGTTTTATCTCTCATTTATCAGGACTCTCAAACGCTTCCCCAATTTCGGCCCATGCGCCCATTACCCGAAGTCACGCAAGCTAATAGCCAAGCGAACGGACGTGTAAAAATATATACAAGAGTGGAGAGGATATCGAGAAAGAGAGATAGGAAAGAACTCAAAAAAAAAAAGTGAGGGGGGCCGGTCGGCTCGCGCACGCGCGCGAACATCCAATTAAAAAGGAAGCGCTCGGTTCGGGTCGCCCTCCTCCTTCATTCCCCAATGCTTTTATTTTTTATCGCCTTTTCATTTCGCTGGTATCCCCGTTTTCTCTTGGCGTGGACTGCTGCCTCGCAGCGCTGGCTGCGTGCCGGGCTTCGCTTTTCTGCACGCGTGATCGGATAAGAGGAAGCTCGAATGGAATCGAGCGCGCTGCCGAGAAGTGGCAAAGCGGAAGCCTGAGGTCGAGGGGAGGGCCGCCGATCCTCGCCGCTGTATCTGGCAGCCGGCCGTCCTGTCTGCGTTGACGGCTGTGGGCTCGATAGGGGGACCGTGGGCGCCCGGCGAGAGGCGCGCTAATTGCGAGCGCAGCGACGAGTGCGACAGCAAGATTATAGAGGGGCTGCGTGGCTCTATGCGGCTCCCCTCTCACGACGACTCGCTGCAGCGCGCACACGAAACTCCCCGGCCCCGACAGCGAAGGCACCGAGAGCCAAGCGGGCAAGCAAAAATGCGCACAAGGCGCGACACCCCAGGAAAGGACGCAAAAGTGGGATGACGTGCCCCTCGCATGTACCCGCCGCGGTACGTCAGCGTCGCAGTCCGATTTCTGGCCGTTCCCCGCTTTCTGTGCCACTTGCAAGGGCGAGAAAGTGGGGAGTGGTTGCAATGTACGGCACATGAGGAGCGGACCCCTTCGCGGTGCCGGCGGTGCACCATTCGCTTGAGGCTGATGCATTATTTGTGCGCGAGCTCTGGTCGCGTTCAAAATGTCGTCTGTGGCGGGAGAATGATGCTTCCTGGTTATTGCGTGAAAAAGGGCGCGCGACATCATGAATTGCTTATCGCGGTGTAGTTCCTGTGGCGCTGTAACTATGCGCTTTTTCGCAAGTAGAAATAACAAAACAGAGAGCTGAGCTTCCGCAATATTGCGTAGATACCACTGAAAACATGCACAAGCACCGAGCTCACGGTACGACGGCCAGAATGCGTGAGGTATTCATTTTCTACTTACGCGGCTGAAAATCAAGCCCATACATCGCAGGAAAAAAGAAACACAAAAACTAGCGAGTACTTTTAGATAGTGCGAAAATTTGTCTCGTCGATCTGATCCAGTAAATCAAGCTCATCCTCGAAAGGCTACAAAACATCTGGGGTTCTACGTCCCAAAACCACGATATAAATCCAGAGAGACGCCCTGGCGGAGGACTCCGGAAATTTCGAATACCAGGAGTTCTTTCACGTGCACATCCTCGAAAGGCTATAATTCTCGCTAGTGTAAAATTATCTATGGTGACTATAACGTGATAAAGTAACTGATGCTCACCGTGCAAGATGAGTTTATTTTGTCGAGTAGGGCCTTGGTCGAGGCAAACTTACAAAAATAACGGTGTTACAAACCGAAGACAAAGGCTACACTTGTCAGCAGAGTAACAATAAAGCACCTCCAATTACACGAGCTAGCGCGTACGGCAGCTAACAGCCTTCGCGGAAAACTTTATTTAATAATGCGAGAATAATCAGGAAGACAAGCTGGTCCTTTTGTTACTGCCGGTAATTAGGCTCTACGCGTACAATTGCGTTATTTTTTCTGAAATGGAATCCTCAAAGGACCAAGTTTTGTTAAACGAGTCGTTTAACAGGGTTGTTTCCTGGTGCAAGGCTTGGCAAATGTCAATCAATTTAGGAAAAAAAAACAATGCACATGTCCATTTCTTATAAGAAAAACAAATTACATTTTCCATACTTTACAAACAATGCCATTCTTTCCGAGGTTCAATCCTACAAGTATCTTGGGTTATTGATAACAAATTATCTTTAACTGGACAAAAAACATCGACATAGTAACTTCCAAGGCTAATCAGAAACTGTTCTTTTCGCGAAGGACTTTCAAACTCTCCCCTTCACCTGTCCATGTTCTTGCTTACAAATCGATAGTCCTCCCCATAATTGACTACGCTGCGGTGATCTGGGATCCATTTACTCAAACTAACATTCATAAAGTCGAAAAAGTACAAACAAGAGCCGTTCGCTTTCTATATAACAGTTATGGACGAACCTCAGTAAATAAACTGTTAGCAAGAGCTAAATTACCTTCACTTGCAGAAAGAAACCGCATCTCCCGATAAAAATATTTATGTCAAATAATTATTGGGCATTACAAGATAAATATAGGAAAAATCATTTAATTTTGTTCAGGTTACGCCACTAGACAACGTCATGATCGTACAATAACTACCTTCCGTAGCCGCAATAACTGCTTCAAATCTTCTTTTTTCGCCACAACTGTGCAGAATTGGAATAGTTTAAACAACCGTCAAGCAACAACACAGACTTTAACATCCTTTGCCACTAGTCTGGAAAAACAGATAAAATAATTTTACTTGTGCGCTAATTTTGTTTTCTTTACTTAAAATGAGAGTGATGTGTCATCGGTAAAATTTGTTTACGTTTGTTTACGTTGTAAAACGCAAGTGGTAGTTATTTGTTTGCTCTGTGTTATATGACTGTCTACTATGTGAAATGTGATAGGCTGTTCTGTTTGCCTGGTGTTACATGCTGATGTTTACGTCTTTTGTACGCACCAGCTAAAATCCCTCCAGGGAATTGCAGTACCAATAAATAAATAAATAAATAAATAAATAAATAAATAAATAAATAAATAAATAAATAATATTAAACTCATTCTATTTGGTCTCTTCGGTGATCACAGCGTACACAGTAATTATTGTATTCCCTCACCGAGCTAAAGGAGTGGCGGGCATCCAGCACGCATGAGCATAGGCGCAACCAAAGCACACCACTCTCAGTCAAGAAGTTTCCAATTTCGGGCTACCAAAGAAAACACCGCCGACTTAAACCAGGCGCGAGGCTCGCTACTTTATTTCCCGCAAGATGGACTGGCTGTCGCTTCGTTTAGCCCCGCGGTTCAGGGTGTGCTCTTCCCTATTGACCGGTCTTCCACCACCATGATCGAGGCAGCAAGGCGACCAGTCGTCGTCGCTCCCGGAGGATTTCCGAGATCGGCTCCTCCAGTTTGGCAAACGCGCCAGCCAGCGCCGTAATTGCTCCCGAGTCCGTCTCTCAGCGCGCCGCTCTTGCACCGCGGGCGCCCGCTACACGCCTCCCTCCCGAAAGAAAGTGGGGTGCTCGTCCCGGAAGCTCTAGCGCGTCCCTTAAAAGCCTCGCGCCGAGGCAACACACACAGTGGAGCCCCTTGTTTACTTTTCTTTTTTTCTCTTTTGTCTCCCAGTCTCCGTGAGCTGCATTATACGTCATCGGCGAAGAAGACGGTCCCCGCTTCCTGCGACGTCCACGTATATAGCAGCCGCACGACGCGTGCTCGAAAAGCCCCGCTGACTGGCAGCCAGGCTCGACAGATGGCGGCGTGGAGGGAGGCCAAACGGTCCGGCCGCAGACTCGGGCGCGTTCTCTCATCCGCAGATCCCTAACTGCAATCCAATCCGCCCGCGCCGCCCATTTATTCGCCGTCACGGACCGCCGGCCCTTGACGGCTTCTCCTTTCGAGCCGAGGGGCGAGCTTGCCTCTCGTATGTGTACGGCGCGAAGGAAAGCAACTGGCCGCATAATTCACTACGCGAGCCTTCCTGGGCTCGTTTGTCGAGCCGTCGGCCAAAGACAGATCTGGCGAGAAAGCGCCGAGCAACCACCGCCGCTTCTCGGAACGCCATGGTAGCAAGAAGGGTGACGAGCGCCGACGAACGCTTCTCTGGCAACCCCGATTCAATTTTCGGCGGCACCGGAAAAAGCACACACAAAAACAAGTTTGGCCTCCAGGATGCGGCCCGGAAATAAGTGCGCTAGCGAGAATCAATGTGCGCAGTTGTCAAACGCCTGTTGGCTCATGATGGGCGCTGGCGCGCGAACAAGACTAAGCCATCCTCGTCGCGGATGTTGTTCTTTCTTTCCGCCCACTTGCACCTTCCCACTTTGCCGCTCAGCATTCCGCCTCGTCGAAGAGGTCTGAAGAAGGAGCCTATTATATTTGCTCTACTAGGCGGCTCTCTATGCGAATAATCTCAGAGACGCTTTGATTTGTTCAAAGCGCAAACTACTGCTTTTTTTTACGCGTCAGTATCACGTAGCGTTCAATTGCTCTTGCTGCCCGGACCAATCGCGAGCCTCGCCGGTGCTATACGGCGCTATCACACTGGGGATCATGCTCGCATATCGTTTTCAAAGATGGTATCTGTGCCATGCTAGGCTGAATTTTTAACCCTTTCTGTGAGGAAGCGAAAAAGGGGAAGTTGAACTTTTTCCATATGTGTGCGCGCGTTATGCACAGCCCCGCCGCGGTGATGTAGTGGCTAAGGTACTCGGCTATTGACAAGCAGGTCGAGGGATCGAGTCCCAACTGCGGCAGCTGCATTTCCGATGGAGGCGGAAATGTTCTGGGCCCGTGTGCTCAGATTTGGGTGCACGTTAAAGAACCCCAGGTGGTCGAAATTTCCGGAGCCCTCCACTGCGGCGTCATTCATATACACATGGTGGTTTCGGGACGTTAAACCCCACATATCAATCAATCAGCGTTATGCACAAATGAGCACAACGCGTTCTTTGAAGCGGTAAACAGAAATTTAGATTGTTTTTCATGAACATACAGTGTCTGACGGATGCTTCATACGGGGCCTTTTTTTTTCAATTCTCCTCGCCCTTCTTTACAATTAATTATAATATAAAAACTGCTTTCCGCTCGAACTCATGAATAAGACGCTAACCAATGACATCTTGGAATCATTGTCCTGGCTACACAGGAGTACCGAAGCTTTTCGACTTCCATGTTTATTCGTTATCAGCTCTCAGCAGCTACATTCGTTTTTCCAGCCCCTTCGAAACTACTTCGACCCGGGATTGCCACGCCGAGACCTAACCGCTTGCATCACCCAGGCTACAGTTTCGGTACATCTAATGTAACTCACCCCACATATACCTTAAAGTCTGTCCCGAAGGTTGTCATTGGCAACGCAGCCGGCAGACTCAATTCACCAAAAACACATTTCATATGTTGAAACACTTCTCGGAAGGCAGGTGTACGGCTAACGGTGGCGTTATGCAATATACCAGCGCGCGCTCTTCAGACGACGCCGAAAATAACGACAGACACCACTGCACGGCAGAAAGAGTCGATTTCGTCTTCCGCACTTGTCCGGGCCACCGATGCGAGCAATAACTGGCGGCCCGGCCCGCTCCCCGCAAGAGCGTCGCCGTCCCCTCTCATCGCGGGGCTTCCTGCTCCCGAGCAGCCTGCGCGGCGGGGGGAGCGGCAGAGAGAGAGAGCGCGGCGGCCATAAAGCAGGGATGCGAGCCATCAATGGCGTTCAACACGAGCGCCGACTTTCGCAATGGGGCAGACGGCGGGCGCAGCAGTCCATTAAAGCGAGCCTTGCGTCTATATACTCAGCGGGAAGAGAAGCGAGCCTTCGTGGAGGGCGAGAGGAGACACGTATCGACGCCGGCTTATTGCTGCTTGCTCTCCCGGCGGAGACAAAAGCTGCCCTACGTGCTCTGGAAATCGCCAACTTGTGCTCCCACTCGGCTGGAGGCGCGAAACGGCGAAGATTGGCGTCGTGTTCGGCCCCCTCGTGCCATTATAGAACGGGGGGAGGAATCGTGTTTTAGGTGACGATGCCTTTGCCAGTGCTGCCGGTTCTCCCTAGCGCGCGGCAGACCCGGCGGTACCGCACTTTCTCTCTTCTTCGTCCGGCTTCTTCGCTTCTTCTTCTTCTTCTTACATCGCCCCACTTGATTCGTACTCGGCTGCAAGAAGCAGAGAGGAGCGACAAGGAGGGATATGCTCCCTGGTTGGTCCCCTCGACGGGCCTGCCTGCTTGCGGAATGATCGAGCGACTCGACGGATGTTTGCTCGACTCGCGAACTGTTAGCGCACCTTGTCCCTCGCCACCGTTGCCATGCTTATATCCGCCGGAATAACTGTGCACGCCGAGGAGTCGCGCCCTGGGCAGGCCGCACACCTGCCGTCGTTGTTGTTGGTGCCACGGCGTTGAGAAGGGAGCCTGTCAGCGTAACGGAGCACTCGCCGAGACGGCCGTCGCACGAGCCTCGTTGGGCGAACGCCCCCAGCTCACGCCACACAGACTACTTGTAGTATGTAGTAGCAGCAGCTCGCTTTGCTATTGTTTTGTTCGTTTAAACTTGCATTCCTAGTCGAACCGCGCGCTCGCCTCTGCACGGTTCCCTTGTTTCGCGCTTTGCCAGAAAGACAACTAAACAAAGGCAAGTAGAAGGAAAAGTACCTCGACAGTAATGAAAGACGCGTTTGAGGGCACGTAATTTGAACACCTAAGTTCTCGAGCGCACTGGTTCAGTGACAAGAATACAGCAGCCTATTTTAGAACCTTCATTTCATTTACTCATTGGTTTCATTTCGTCTATTGCTTGCTTTCCTTACCAACTATAACATTAACGTTTTGTGCGTGGATGGAAAATAAGAACAGCCCCATTTTTATTTTTTAATGAAATGACATATCTTACAGATTGCTATTTAATTCTGCGAGAGAAAGTCAGGCACTCCACAGTGACAACGTCTTGTGTTATCCCAATATGATGCGTAGACTCATTTACCCGATTACTGAATTATAAATTTTATGTGCAGCTGTACTTTACACCCTCTTTCCCATTCCCCTAGCGCACGGTAGCCAATCGGGCACTGGCCTAGTTAACCTTTTCTCTTGTGGTCCTTCCTTCCTTATGTGCAGCTGACAGACTATACCTGATAAACCTATGTCACCAGAAGATGCAACGGTTCTTCTTTTTTTTTTTCTCCGTGTTCGCAAGGCACGCCATTTGGTGTAACGTGGTAAGTGGCGCACTCTGTGTTTTGCCTAGTCTCGCGCTAATTCGACTCAGATGCTTAACAAAATCGGGCGAATAGTCGGAAAGGAAGGCGCAGTGATTTCTTTGAAAGTCTGTTTTCGATTAAAAAAAAGGGTATTCTCATCCTGAAGGTACTTGGATCGAAGCCTGGTAACACCCACCAAGAACGCACCAGTTTTTTTTTTCTAGTATGTGGTGAGCTCTGCAGGTTTGATGTTTTACTTGTGAGGGGTTCTCGTATCTCGAAAGGGTGCATATAAAGAATATGGGTTCTCAGCACCTCTTTCTTGTTCGCTATTCCCCCCGCCTTATTTTTTTCTTTTTGACCGAGTGAAAACTTTAGTATTTATAGATACTAAGAATACGCGCATTCTTCGAAGTCTCTGCAATAGCAACAGTGTTTTCTTTAAATAAGACAAAATGATGTTCATAACACCAAATATTAGCCAGTAAGGCTACCCAAGAAAAGGCGGAGAAAACAGGCTGGGAAGTCAACTGACGCGCACTCCACGCTCGCTGTCCGGCGTAGAGAAAAGTCACTCATAGTGTGAAAACGTTGTAAGGTGCTTTCCCAAGCGTATCAAAATAGTTGCAGAGGAGGCGGCAAGAGAGTCCTGTTGATTGATACTACCGGTATTGTGATGTGGTATTTACAGTGACACGATGTACTTGAGGTATCCGGCCTATGCATGACAACATTCGGCTGGACACCAGTGCCCTGACGTTAAAAAATGATAAATGAAAACAAACTAAACTCTTTATTAAACTACATATCGCCTGACTTTCAGGTACTGGTGAGGAAACTCATTCCAAAAAGAAATCTTCAGAAAGTTTCGTTAGTGGATTCCTGCTAAATGTAAAAGAAAACAACAACGGGAAAGACTAGAAAACGCATGGACTCAAAATTTAACGCATTGCGACGCGGCACAAAAGTCAAGCTGCAGACAATAAGCGCACTTCCCAACAGCCCGCTTGCGTCAGCAAGCGCACATAGAGCTGTGCATACCGCCAGGAGTTGCGAAAATTGTATTACTGAAACAACGTTTCCTGTCCTCGAGCGCATTCATGCGTTCCGTAGAAAGTCGCAGCAAGTAAGCAACCAAATCGAGCACTGAAGCACTTTACAGTAGTGGCGACGTTCGTACTGATTCCCGTCGGCAAGCAGTCCCGGTGGCGTATAGTAGGCATCGAGCTTGAAAGTGAAAGCCGCTGTTCGCTAACCCAGGAGCCCGCAGCTTCCCTTGCGCAAAAGCAATCGTGGGCGTCAGCGCTAAGCCAGCCATACTTTTAACGAAGCTCGAGCGCTACGATGACGTCACGGCACTTATTTCGTGCCTCGCGTCGGTTTGCAATATGGTCATTGGAAACAGACAGGAAGGCACGCCTCACTCCATACAAACGTGACTGCTTCGAAACGCAATTGGTAACTGTCGAAGCGCCGCGAGACGCAGGCCCGTGAAAATTTGTAGCTGCAGAATAACTCCCACCGCTGAGTCCGAGCGAGTCTGTTAGCGGCAACGTTGCTGGCGGCTGCGGCATTGGTTGAGAGCAAAGTGTGTCGCTAGTTACTACACCTGTCGTAAATCACTGTAAGAGCCGAAAAAAGATATATCACGCTGGATGGTGAGGGGATAGCCCTGAACAACCCCTCCCACCCACTTCGAGCCCTTAATTTTTTGCAGCCTGCTGCTTTTCGCGTTGACAAGTAGCGCTGCACTATCAGCGGCAAGCCTTTGCGATAGTGTAGTGCGTGCCGTCCAGTTATCACCATTGACATGCGCGCGCATCCTGTCCGGCAGCTTTGCATGCGCATATATGCGTGCCTGTTCGTATAGTGGTAAGTGGACGGCCCGCACTGTACTATTCCGAAGGCTTGCCGCTGTTCGGCTTTCATTTGACGCTGATAGTAGAGTACACGGGCTAGACGGATAAGCGCTGAACTGCAGCCAACACAAGGCGTCGCTACTGGCGCAATATATACTGAGCACTGGGATTCAGTCTTGACGAATAGAGTCGGCCCACCAGCAGTGTCTGGCAGCAGTGCCAAGTGCCAAAGCTTCGTCTTCTGGCGAAACGACGTATCAGCGTGCGCAGCCTCTCGGGAAAGCTTGGATGGCTTTCGAGCCGCCCTCGGCTGTATACAGTCGCGTGCAACTTCTGTCCTCAACGCCGGGGCATTGGCGCCCGACGAGAAGCATTCCATTCTGCAACGCGTGATGTGGCATCTGGTATTCCGGCTCGTGGCGCTAACCAAGGAGTAAAAAACATACGTGCGGAAAGGTATAGGGTTGGAGCCCTTCTTGAATGCCAGAATAATCGTATTTACTTAGAGTGTTAACTTCCAAATATGTCGTTCGCCCTTGATTTACTCACTGGCGCTCACCCATTTAAGTGCAAGCGCAATCCTTTTTATATTCTTCCCCAGTCAAACACACGGAATATGAACGAAAGAGACAATTCCAGCATGGAAGAAATCTTAATTGTGACTATTTGGTTGCCAGCAAGATGTCACAATACATGGCGGTGTACGCAGAAATGAGCTAAAAGGCAAGTAAAAGATCCCAAGTTCGAATTGAAGGAGAAATGGGATGTTGCTAGATACTGACGGATACGTCATTGCAATGAAAACTTCTCTTCCTGAGCGAACCTGCATTTATACTGACAACAGCCCAACAAGAAACACCAACTTGCTCAAAGATCTACACTACATTTATGAGTGTAGGTTTAAACATCACGTATTGCTGAAGGCGGCGTGAGTCTGTTGCGAGTATAATATTACTGGAAGAGGTTGACAAGGCCACAAGGAACAAAACAGAAAATATCACTTTGGGATAATATATGGTTCACGTATCCTAAAGTCAACCACGTCAAGCCGCTCAGCAGCCCTGTTGAACATTTCTGCTGCGCCAAGCGACTGGGGAAGACCTAGAAGTAATGCTAAACATAATCGCTTAGTTAAGAGCACGGCACCTAAGAGACTTGCCGGGGCGGCGAAATACGTCTGAGCCTGACATGCTTATGTACCGCATATTTGCGGTATACACGTCACAGGCAAATGTCACTATAACGAACGTATGATTAGCCAAATTACAAGTCAGAATACGCACTTATAATATGCATATGATTAGCCTAATTGGGGTACAGAATTGATACACCCTGCTGTTTCTCGTTCTGCTGATTTCTTCAGCGTGTCTGCTAGAATTATCACAGGAAGTGCGTCTGCACTTCTTATCTTAATGATCTAGCAACAAGCACTGCCGAGTAAAAATACGGCAGATCTATAGCGTACTTCACGGAATCCACAGTAATGGAAGCTTTTCGAAAATTCAATTAAATGATGCTAATAAAAATGCATCATACTTACAACGTTAATTTATTTCCAAAAACGAAAGGAAGTGTACGTCGTATTCTCCCGTCGCGGAAGTTTTATGCGCACCTGGCTTCACCTGCATGTAAGTCGATTTGTATGTTAGGCGCTCGCGGCCTTCACCGCGTCATGCAGCGATATGTAGCATCAGTATGCAGTAATGCCTGCCACAGCTTGTCTAGCAGTAAGACACGACCCCCATGACCCTAATACAGGGCAAGAGAGAGAGAGAGAAAAATGAGGATGACGTACGGAAAAGACGCGCTATATACATCTACAGCTCTACATGCGACGGATCCAGTGTCATAGATAGGCTCTCTGAGTTTCAACACTTTACCCTTTCTATCTATTCTGACCAGTTCGCTCGTAAACGTCGTCATCGGTGCCATTCCCGTTACTTGCGCGCACGCTTTGTCCTCCAAATAAGTATCCAGCGTGAGGGAACCACAGAGCGTAACGAGGGAGACACTTCGCCTGCCCGAGTGCCATGGCCGTGTCACCTTTTTCACGGCATAGCCGATTGCCGCCGCTGCTGCAGAGTGAAGCGGCCCTATTAAGCCGTCCCGTGTGCGAGTACCGTGACAGCGGAGCCCCCAGCGCGCTCGTCAGCAACCGATAAGTGCCGGGCCGCCCATTTGTGCGACGGGCGCTGATCGCGGCAGGCATAAAGGCTACCTGCCCTTTCTCGTCGACCAGGTGTAAACCACTCACAGGGCGGCCACTTTTAGGCCAACTGATTAAGGTGACAACTTCGAGATGACACCAACAAGCGGTCTTATTTTTCCTTGTCATCTCTCTTCAAAAGTCTTAAACTGCTTGCTAGTGCTTCTTTTTGACCCCGTTCGCTGTTGATATGCAAATAGCGAAGAAAGAAAAAAAAAGAAGAGAGCAGTCAGAGTATACTCGGATCTCGGCAGTCGAGGTAACGTTGAATGCATTTTTACGGCTCTGGAAAATGCTGACGCTTTGTTCATCCCAATTTAACCACTACTTAAGCAGATTTGTATACGTGTGAGTGTGCGGCTGTACGCTCGTGTGTGCCTTTTCAACTTTATATAATGCGCAGCGTCGTTGATGGTTCATTACCGTTCGGGTACCATTTGTGTTAGTGTTGTTGTACGATCGTTAGGACGTACTACTGTGCAACTCGCAATCCCCGGAAACCGCCATTAAAAATAATAAAACAATATAAAAATAATATCTGAGGTGTTGCGCGCAAAAACCACCATTGTGAGACACGCCGTATATCGTGGAAGGCTCCAGAATTTTCGATCATCTGGCGTTCTTTAAGAGGGACTGACACCGCTCAGTACACAGGCCTCTAACAGTTGGCCTCCATCGAAACGCGACTGGCGCGGCCGGAATCAAACCCACGACCTTCGAGTGAACAGATGAGCACCGTTAACCGCCAGACCATATGAACAATAATAAAAAATCACAGTTTTTATACTACAGATCTAACTTGTTCGCGAAGTTTGAACAATAAAACGTGGAGCCTCTTCCATCGACTCGTTGACGACGCGGACATTTTCATTTCAGACCAGCTCCACAACTCCTCCACAAGCAGCTGCATTTTAAGACCCCTTGTGTGCCGCCGTCAAAGTATTATATTCCTGCAAAAGGCGGCAGATAATCGGCAAGACTACAGTCCCGGAAAATCATTAATGAGCAAGCGAAGTTGCGTTCGCATCAATCACTAAATTTAAGTCTAGAACGAACAGCTATCGACGAAGCAATTGTCAAAGATTTGAAGAAGATGGTTGCCACTGCAGCGCGACTAAAAGCAATGGGGCGAGGATAGGGTTGAGAGGGAGAGACAATGAATTACATGTGCATTACGCTTCATATGCGTACAACACAAATCTATCACATTGAGCGATGTTAATGTAAGATCAGGGCTTCTAAAACATGAATCCTGTAATTTTTATTGTGAGGCTTAATATTCTTTCTTCTGCCCTTTCGAGTCGATGCTGCTTGTGTCATTTAGTCTCCGGGATTTCGAAAGATGCGCCCACTCATGAGATCAGTGTATTGGGAGTTAAGATACAGGTTCGCATGCGCATTTAAATTTCTTGCGCGCCTTCAGGAATTTCCGCCTGCTGAACAGTATAAAGTAAAATGGGCACTCGTGATCCAACAGGAGCAGCATTTCTGCTCCTCCACACTGTCATGTCTGGTAGGCATCACTTTAGCGGTCTGTTGTGTTTGCTGCTTTTTGTTGTTCTTGTGCCCACCCACGATTTTCGCCGAAAAGCACTGCCCCGAAGAAAATTATTCAATAAAAGAACAAACTGCATATATCTAGTTAACTTCACTTTATACGGATATCCACCTCCATGTACACATTTGCTTTTTACCTTTCTACGCCTTCCATACCACTCTTTGACATACCTGCAGGGTAATTTTGCGACAAGCGAGCCGATCATACATGATTGCATTAAGAAACTGGGTTTTTTAATTTACGTTCATGTAAGGGGCGTCCACGTCTAGCCATTATAGCTAGCGATCGCCATATACGCGGCCGAACGCGACGCAGAAGGTGAACAGCTTTATAGGTATGTATATAGCCTATATATAGTTAAAAGCTGGCTTCACGAACGCTTTTCGTCTCACCGAGTCATAAATGCACGTAATATCTGTACTGAAAAACGTGTATGTATGTGCATTAATAGGCGCATGTTGTGTTTATACTACATACTTCCGCGACGGGCATTCGATACAAAGGGGCCAACATTAAACGACCAAGATTTGAACCGGCAGTGGGCATCAAAAAGACTGACTTTCACCATGCCCTGGTCAGGTGGCAGTGATTGCAATTTTTATGGTACAAACGTGGTGCTTCGCGTGCGCGCTTTTGTAGCGTTAGCTACACTGGCCTCGCTGAGCCAATTTCGCGTGGCACTGGTCTGCGCATGCGCAATGATACTCCGCCGCCGGCGCGCGCGGCTCGCCGCAGGTGTGCGCGCAATTCGATGCGCTGCGCAGACGATCAGTGGTGACCTCCCTCGCCCTCGGCCGCAGCCGCGCGCGACTCGCCGCCGGCGGTGTGCGCTTTCCAGAGGAGTGCCGTCATAGCCTTGGTAGACATGGGGACGCTGACGCGCGCGCCTTCCCTGCGCAGTCGCCATCTGAGACTGCGCTGGAGCCGCTTGATAGCGCCTCTGACTGGCGTTTGCCACTGGGTATAGCCATGGAGAAGGAAAGTGCAAATGCTACTCAACGGTGCAGTAGACCGGGGAAGCTTAACTCATCGGATCCCGAAGTAGTTGCCGGGCAAAATAAATATACATGTGCCACATAATACGTATACCGTGTGTGTGTCATTGGAACAGCTGTAAGCATAATAATCAAGCTAATTCTAGACAATCAGGAAAGCTTTCCAGAGGAGTGACGTCATCACCTTGACAGACATATTGGCGCCCGCGTGGGCGCTGCTATGCTACCACAGAAAGACAGACAATTCTAAATACCATGTTGGGGCCATAGAGATGGCAGCGTGTTACTTCACTGACCACTGAGCCGTCTTTGTGGCAATAGAGAAGCTACCTGTACGTTGAGCAGAAAATATACATGTGCCACATAATACGTATGCCGTGTGTGTGTCATTGCACCAGCAGTAAGCATGGCAATCAAGCTAATCCTAGACACTCTGGAAAGCTAAGAATAATCAGCTGAACCTTTGCTAACGCTACGTATATCCTGGCATAGCTGAGCTAAGCCACTGCCATTTTTTCCCCATTTTGATTGTTTCAGGTAAGAAGCTCTGATACGAGGTTTCTATGGAAGAACTGACCAAAAGCCGTCGGTATTCATAGTGGACGACTGCTGACCCGAAGGTGGCGGGATGGAATCCCGGCTGCAGCGGTGGCCTTTCAATAGAAGAGAGATGAATGGTAGACACCCGTGCAAGTAAATGAGGTGCACTTTAAATAGCACCGGTGGTCGACATTTTTCCAAAGGCGTCCCTCATAATTATCTCTTGGTTTTGGAACGTCGAACCACAGCAATAATTGCTATTTCGAGTGATCTACGTGTCTGTACCTACATGGTTATACTATGGGAATGGCAGCATATATATGACATAGAATAAGTCTTCTTATGTGATTCTTAAAGAATAAGAAGAGTAAAGTGAGCCCCGTAACAGCATCAGAGTGCGACACCTCAACAGTAGCTCACGAGGGACGGGGGTAAGGAGGGATTGAAATGATTATGATTAAAAGGTAAACAGATAGAGAGAGGAAGGAGAGAGCGAGGCGCCGGGACAGCGAACGACAGAAAACGACGGAAGTAGAGAGGAGATAGGAAAGATGGACACGGTCGCAGGAGTCTGAGGACGGGGCACCATGCACTCAGCGAGAGCTCTTGTCGGCGTCAGGAGTTAGCGTAGGGCAAGCCTGTCGCGGCCAGAGCTGCGCTGTCGCCGGAGATCGCGGGGACACAACCAGTCGGCACGAAATCCAGAGAGCGAGTCCAAAATAAGTCGGTGTATACGCGGTTTATTGAGAAGGCACATTTTCCTGTGCCTGTTCTGTTCTATTGTAGCTGTGTTGCTGTAGAGAGGTTGAGGTTCACAATACCTCGGCTACTCATACCTTTCTTATACCTGGCCAACCCCGCGCCGGCACCTGATTAACATCCATACCTTTTCTTGCGTAATTCATTCCTCCCTCTCTCATTTTCTCTCGGTGCTTTACGGCACTGAATTGAGTAAGAATGCGTAAAACGCGACTGAGTAGTTACTTTTTCTAGCTTCAATGCGCCTCACGATATGTACTTTTCTGACTTAGTTTTTTGTTTTCTTAGAAACACTGTTTTCCTTGATCAGACGTACCCTCTCTCTATATAGCCTGTAGTGCAAGCATTTCATTTTATTGATGTGTATATCGACATGTACAACTGGGTATAGCTTGAGGCAAGGTACCTCAAATCCAGCCGCCAATATTTTGCTCATTTCAGACCCTGCCTGCCCTTATTGACGTCGTGGCTATAGACTCATATCTTCTTTAAACAGCAGTAATTTAGATGAAGTGAGGATCGCAATATATATATGATTTCTCACCATCAGAATTTGGTGCACGCGTACTCATTTCGCGTAATATGAATCGCAATGGGAACAAATTGGTTTACGTTCATGTGGAAGATCGGCAGCGCGAAGCACAGAGGCAGAAGCAAGCACTTCGTTTTATGCGCCGCGGAGTTCTACTTATTATTTAGCGAAGCGAATGGACTGTATGAGTTTGTGTTTCGTAGCTGCAATTGCATTATCACGTATCATTTTCGCATCATCAAATAACACTTTAGTGGCACAGACGTATACATTACCACGTACAAAACAATCAATCAAGAGGAGACGCTACCAGTTTTTTTTTTGCAATTTAATAGATGTAAATGGCTTAATCATCCACCTCGTCCTACAACTTGAGCGCACTTGCTCCCTGTAGACACGTATAAGTGCTGTAAGCGTCACTTAGTGTACTCGTCATTTGTCATAGTTACTCGGATCAGCAAGTGAAGCTCGGCCACGATAATGCATTCAAAATAGTGAATAAAGAATATCCTAACTTCTTTGGTTTTGTCACTAGACTTTTCGGAGCTTAGCTACTGGCCTGCAGAGGCTGCTTTTGCGTATTGTTTCGCCAATGACGCTGGTTAGGCTGCACACAAAATGGTCCGGGGTCAAGTCGATTCAAAACCGGATACTAGGATACTAGGAACTTGGGCATCTGCCTCAGTTGCGCAGAAAGCAACAAAGGCACTGCTACTTTACCTCAAGTCAACAAACCTGAGCGACCGCCTGTAGACTGTGTGTGCTCCCCGAGTGTGCTCGTGATTGTGTGTACCTTCTCATCTTTCTGCAACCTCTTTTCTCCCGTTTATCCCTTCCCCAGTGCAGGGTAGCAAACCGGATGTGCGTCTGGTTAACCTCCCTGCCTTTCCTTGCATCTTTATCTCTCTCTCTCTCTCTCTCTCTGGTTAGGCTGGAGTCAGCACTGTGTCCTTTTTGCCTGACATCTGCCTTATATAAGAAAGGTGATGTCCGAGGGGCTCGTTTCAATGCAACCGAATAAAGCACTTTTCGCTTCATTGTTTTTTCAGTATTTCACAATGTTTTATATTTGTGTATACCCTTTTCGCGTTGTTGCAATTGCGAACGTGCCTATACTATAATCGTTAAAATTTTATTTGTTACGCTCGCAGTAGCTTTCATGCAGTCTACATCTCTTGCTAAGTTTGTCATGAAAGCGGGCACTTTTGAAGCAGCCCAGTCACTCATCCTAGAAAAAAATAGAGACACACAGAGCAGGATGGATTCATACCAACATGCTCCACATCACACGTTCGGTACACTCTATACCAACTGGGCACCGGCGACGGCTCTTTCTTCAATCCCGGAGCTTGTGAGAGATGCGCAAACACGCTCAAGGCCTAACCTGACCGTTGTAGTTGCGAAATCGCCTGTCCAAATCATTAGGTTCGCGCTGAAGCAATGTTATACCATGGAGACATCGATTAAGCTCGATTCCACGCCTGGATTTCGATACTGCGTCCGCCGAATCGCGCGCCCCTGTATCCGTCACGTTTAAGCCTGATCGCTGAAATGAGCGAGACGCCGGAAGATTGAGATGAATACTGCGGCGTGATGGGGAGAACGGCTCGCAGAAGCGCGTTCTGCGGAGAGGCGCGGACGCACCCCGGATCGACCCAGTACAAGCACCGAGCAAATGATAGCCGTCGCGCGAAAACCGCGCCGCGCTTGTGTGTAGCCGTCCGAGAAGTCGAAATTGATGGCGTGTAGGTTCCGCCGGAAATCGAAGTGTTTACGCGCTCTGTTCAACAGCGCGGCCGTCGCATATTTGCGTGTTTCTATTTTTACGATCTGCGCCCGCTTCTTTGCAGCCTCCTGTATGCACTGAATCAGTTTCCTCTTTTATGTCCGTTCTTAAATAAACGATAAAGTAAATTGCGTTATGTTGAACATGATTCGTGGTCGCGTTGCTTGTGGGGGCATTCGTTCTTTGAGTCTAGACGTACTGTGATTGCGTCACTGTCGGCTGCCCAACTTACTACAGTTTATCGCTTCTATATTAGGAGCCTCGGCCGCATTCGGAAAGCTTTTCGTTCCAGAGTTCTATTTTCCGTTGTGTGGCCGTGCTCTCCGACATTTGATATTATCCACTTCACGACTGTCTTAAATTTGCTCTCACGATAGGCTACGAGATTTCTCTGAACTCTAGACCCTGAGAGAAAGGTGCAGGAAAAGCGCGCGGGATCGAGTCAGACGAAAGGTGCGTTTATTCGATAAAAAAAAAAAACTGGAGAAATTGATTTCTGAACGTACAGGTTCCGGCGAAGGAATGTGCACTACAGATCAAATAAAAAGTTCTTCGAGTTTTCAACATACTATAGTTGATTATAAAACAGACTGTAAAATAAAAATTTGCCCAGGTTGCACGAAGTCTGCTGGGTCACAGCAGAGATGGTGGGCACATAGCTTGTCCGGGCTTGGCTACGTATTTACCCTCGCACCTGTCTCTTTCCCAGCCCATGCGATTCACGAGTTCGATGCCAGCCGTGGAGGTCGCGTTTCGCTGGAAGCGAAAATTCCATGGAGAGGCCGGTGTGTGGTGCCATATCAGTGCACGTTAAAAAGCGCTATATGGTCGAAATTTCCAGAGCTCTTCACTGCGACGTACCTCGTAATCATTTGGAACGTGAAGGGCCGGATACTATTATTATCATTAGCACGAAAAAGCTTACCAACACAAAACTGTGGAAATAATTTATAGTGGCGACGCATCTTAGCATCGATTGAGATCTCTGTTCTGATGGAGTGGCAGTTTCATGAAATGTTTACTCTCGTCACAACCGTAAGATGGGCACGCGACAATGCAAACATTTTAACAAAATAAAAACGAATGAGATGTTCGCAAACGAACTCAACCGTTCGCTTCAAAGTGCATTAGGGTAGAGTGGGCTAAAATGAGACACGGGGCAACGCAACATTTTGACTTTGCCGGCCTCTGTACCTAATACAAAAACTACTCTTCTCCGTTAACCTTTTCCAGCGATAAGTGCTGGTCCTTGTCTAACTTTTAATGTGTGAAAGTTGACGATTGCTCACAGCATTTGCGCGGAATAAATTACGCGGCTGGTGTAAGTGTTGTTCGTGGCCCGTCAAAAAGGGGCGAAATTCTGTGCTCGGCCAAATTTTCGGATCCGTGCATGAAGCTACTCCTCCGTCAGTACGGCAACGTACGTAAATACATATTTTATTACTTTACACTACGAGCTACAAAAAAACCAATAGTTTAGTTCGTTTGGTGCCCGGGAACAAAGCGGAATTTTTTTTAATTATGTAAAAGGAGAAAAACACGACACAAAGGCATTCAATTGCCTTAGAGAGTGTCTTAATAACTGAATTATTATCTTACACTCATTCTATATTACATTTATTTGTTTGTGAGGATTCGGACACACAAAATCATATGATATAGAGCTTTCTGGGAGGAAAACGACATGAAAAAGCACTGATTGCTATTCAGGACATCACTCCCTCTCTTAACGCTGCATTATTGTTTTTCCGTGTTCCTATAAGGATGCTCTCAAGAGATGCGTGAAAAAAATTGCTGAATCCCCAAGCCAATTCGTTCACAAACACGTCTTGGGATTGAGTTTTAATGACGTTTTTCAACACCCTAATTGCCAAAGAAAAAAAACAAGCGCTAGAAAGTCTGAACCTATAGCACAGTTTTAAATTAATAGCTTCACAAAGCCCTTCGGACTACGTTAAAAGCCATGAAATGCATCAGCAGTGCTACATCAAAACGACAAAAAGAGGTGAAGCTACGTCAAAATATCTCTAGCATTCAATTATTGAATAATCCAATTAGGTGCAAGCATTCAACAAAAGATGACGTTAGCACAAAGAAAGTGCGGCGGTGTTTGAACTGCAAGGAGTTTTGGAGCAACATTACACCGCGTTCTGTCTAGATTCAATGCGTGGAGTCCAAGGCCTGGGCTCCTTAATACTGCGTAAACGCCCACAGAGTGAATATCAAGTCTTTCTACTGCAAAAACTGAAGGAATAATTTTGTTTTCACACTGTCTCGTTTCGCCCCACGCAGCGTTTTTTTTAATCCCCCGCATGTTGGGGGAAAATGGGACACCTGGAGCATTTCTTATTTATTTCTAAAATAATTTTTTGTACGGTGTAAACATGGCAATATCTATATAGCACATACCTTGTACCCAAAGGAAAGTTTCGGTATGAATGTTTAATAGTAAGGAGTGAAGTAAAACTAAATATTTCTATTTTAAATTTTGTGTCACAATTTACCTCACCTATACCCTAATGCTCGGGGGCTATGGCGGTTGTTTATCCTTTACAGCAGCAACAAAATTAGGTGGTGGTATATCAGGGAGCATCACCTAAGCATCTAAACTGCACCACAGCATGTCATTATTATTCGAACATATACCATGAAGCCGCACGGCTAGCGCTACACTTTGACAGAGACTCTTTTCACCCTTTTCGTGACTCTTTAACATGATGGCCTTTCATAGAATTCCTTTTGTAATATGTGATTGCTAGCGCATTGCTTTATTCTAAGTACGATGTCACAAAGGAAGTTTTTCCGCACAACATCTGTTCTGCAAAAATAAATGACTGCACTGGGCATCTTGATAGACGTACCACGCAGCCTCACTGATGATATCATTGCAAGGAGTACCGCTTTACAGCCCCAAAGTCATTTGATCTTGCCATTCTCAACACTATATATACTGAGGCGAATGTTCGTAATTGTTGAAGACAGCTTCTTATGACAGCCACGACACACGGCTGCTGGCTACCAACAAAGAAAAATAACCGAAAATTATCATTAGCCTGTTGAGTTGCTATTCAAGTATGTTATCGGCAACAATGATAAAACTGTCAGGCTAATCATTCCATCAGTATCATTTTATGGAGTAGCTTCAGTGTTACAGAAAAACAGCTATTGACGACATGACGAGTGTCAAATGTCGAATTGACCGTTGAAGTGGAGCCACCTGTCGAAACTTTCATGCGACCTGCGGCCGCCATATTATACTCGCATGCGACTAATGGTCGGGAGCCGAATTCGCAATGCTTCTCTTTCACCAGTGCAGTTTCCCATTAATCATCCAGCTTCGCTAACGACACTTCCCGCATCGAGGTTGGCTAAAATCATCTCTTACGAAACTCCTTAGATTTTGTGAATGCGGGCACAGATTCAAACAAGAGCCTAGTTATTGTGTGGGCAGCGCGTGCGTACAATCAGTTTTATCGAAATGTATTAGTGCAATTTGACCTGTTCATATTGATGAACCAAACAGGCAGTTCATACTTGCACGACAAATAGCTGTGTTCAGTTCCCAACATGATCTACGCACTGCCCAAAATAGCTTTCTTTAAATATTTACCTTGGCATATATCTTAAGGCGATAAAGTTAAACAGCTCGTATCGAAGAAATTCCGATATCGGTGTCGGCGTCGGCGGTTGTGAGCGAAAAATTAAGAACAATGCAAATAAAATAAGTAATAAGAAATTGTGGGGCTGAATGAGGATCTAATCCGGGTCATTTGCGTGGCAAGCAAGTGTTATGAGCAACGCATTTGCTTAAAAATCAGTGAAAATAACTTCCTCTGCTTGTAAATGCAACGAAAGTACCTTGCATGCCTTACAAACACACGCGTCCTGTATACATGCTTAACAAATGGATTGCAACACGTACAGTTCTGGTCAAAATTTCTCAGGCCACGCTTCCATAGAAATATATGGGATAGTGGCCTGGGAACGTTAACCTCTTCTGTACTATGACAGCAATAATGCGTGGTACAAGCGTATTACGATCGGGCGTCATAACATGCGATTATCATGGATTCGTGGTTGAAAGCGGGCCATTCACTAAAAAAGGCACACACGCTACTGTGCTTTTTTCCTTAAGGCCACGTATATTGGGTGCATATAGGAAGATCGAAAGATTTCACGCGCACAATTGCCCGTAGTTTAAAGAATGCTACCCATTACACTGCAGAATGCAGCCGTATGCGAAAGGTTCACTGACAAAAGCCATTTTATTGCTTTGTGGGATTTAACGTCCCAAAACCACGATATGACTATGAGAGACGCCGTACGTAGTGGAGGGCTGCGGAAATTTCGACCACCTGGGATTCTTTGACGTGCACCCAAATCTGAGCACACGGCCCATTTCTGCTTCCACCAGAAATGCAGCCGCCAAAGCCGGGATCCGATCCCGCGACCTGCGGCAAAAGCCATTTTAAACCCAGTACGTACTAGAGGCAGGATATCGCTATCGCGTCCAACTCTTGAAGGAGTAGCTTAAGGATCCCGGGCCCCGATTCTTGATAACGCGATATTGAAGCTGCGCACTAGTGAAATTGAAGCTAATTTTATCCAATAATTATTTTTGAATGCTATCCCGTGTCACTCTAATTCAGTAATCAGAGCGGCACTCCTTCTTCATAGTGAATGCAACCAGACACCTTTTTCTCATAAACTAAATAATTACAAGAAAAATTAGTACGTCTTCAATAAACTATATGTGATTATTGCGATTTATCGTGTAAGTAAATTTCACTTCATCCATAAGTAAGACTCAAAATGTGGGATATCGTTGTAGCCACGGGTAATTATTAAAATCTACGTTAAAGAAAAAAAGTAGCGGTAGGTATGACAAGTTATTGATTGATATGTGAGGTTTAACGTCCCAAAACAACCATATGATTATGAGAGACGCCGCGGTGGAGGGCTCCGGAAATTTGGCCACTTGGGGCTCTTTAACGTGCACCCAAATCTGAGCAGACAGGCCTACAACATTTCCGCCTCCATCGAAAATACAGCCACCCCAGCCGGGATTCAATCCCACGACCTGCGGGTCAGCAGCCGAGTACCTTAGCCACTAGACCACTGCGGCGGGGCTATGACAAATTATTGCACAGTAAAATATTGATATCATAAAAACGATATGTTCATGTCGTTGCAAGCTTATTAATATCACAAGTGTTATTTTTTTAAACTTCACAGGGCTCCCTGATTCATCCTGAGCAATTCGAGAGGGGAAAAAAGCGTACACAGTCCGAGTATAAGCATGCACAGATCGCAAACAAGTTGAATGTTCTTTTGACACCACTGCTAGGCAAATTTCGGCTGACATGCAACCATTCTGAATCTGTTATGAATGCTGGCTCCATATCTTCTTACACATGCATAAGGATGTGTTTCCACATGTGCCTACTGCTCGCGTAGTAATGACTCTCTGAGAGCCCAAAGACAGAGATCAGCACTCCGGTTAAGCTGATGCGCAGTCGTAATGGAACATCACGGTGTCCTCGTTGAGATCGTGAAACGTTTATGAGAGAAAGGAGCCAAAAGCCCATTTCCTGCTTCCTTTCTTTCTGGAGTATCTTCTTTTTTGTACGTATTAAAGTATACTTTGCTTAGAAAAACAGCTCAGAAGTCTCTCGTCAAACGACTACCGTACACGGGCACATTTATTTCACAAAACATTCATTGAGAATAAACAGTGGACTTAGCGATGAGCTGTAATGCCTCAAAAGCTGCACACACACACACACACACACACAGACCACACACACACACACGCACACACACACACACACACACACACACACACACACACACACACACACATATATATATATATATATATATATATATATATATATATATATATATATATACATGAGATCTAACAGACAATAATGCCAAGGAATGTACGGGGGAAGGTATTAGAGCCAATGTAATGTCAATAAGAAGACAGAAAAGTGGGTGAAAAATAACTTGCCGTGAGCAGGAATCGAACCTACGACCATCGAGTAACGCGTGCGAGCATCGAATCGCATTGGTCTCAGAATGGAACAGCTTGCTGTTTAACCGGCATGGTAATGAATATTTACGCCCACGTCAGAGTTCCGCCACACTTCTGAGTTTTACTTTGTTGGTAAAAGCAAAACGAAAATGATGCATTTTTCGAGGAAGCGCTTAATGGCATAATACGCGTAGAGTTACCCGGCTTAGGGACAAAAAAAAAAGGTTGATTTGTCAGCTGCCGTCATTAGCGTGCAATTTAAAAGACTGAGGAGGAAACTAAAAGGCGGGAAGGTTAACCAGAAAAGTGTGCGGTTGGCCACCCTAAGCGGTAGGAGGAGGGAGATAATGGGCAATGAGCATAAACATAGACTGGGTGACGCAATGTCAAAGAATGTATCCACACGGCGGTAGAAGTTTGGACGACAGATTCTTCCATGCCCGCTAAAAGAAGAAACAACCAGCAACTTTTCGAGAAGGGAATTGCTGTTGGCACCGGAATCGCCAGTTTTCAGAGCAAGAGGTCCAGGATAGGCGGACGATGGACGTAAGCTTCGACGGGCCGAGTTCCCCGTCCATTTTCACTATAAATTAACTGAGTACTTTGTAGAAAACCCAAGAAGGTTTGACCAGGCATAAAGATATGCAGGTGAGGCTATCCACCAAGTTTTTCGCAAAGGTAACCGTTCAACACACTGTACCAAGCAATACGAAACAATGTCTGTTCGCGTATCAAGAGAGTATAGCAAGAAAGAAAAAAACGAAAAAACAAAACAAAAGGAAGAACTAGGCAACAGACTCCGTCGTCCAGTTCTTTAGATCCTCAGTTCAGACATTCGCTTAGTATTACCATGCACCAGTTTACCGAACAAGCCACTCTTTTGCCAGTTCGTTTAGGAAACTTTTGAAGAATTTCAGTGGAGATAGCTTCACAATGAGGGAAAAATATTTTGCGCGTCAGAATGAGCAAGGAAGAGGTCTATACAAACTTACGTTGCCCTAAGAAAACGTATTCGTGTCCTTGCATGGGAGTGAGCAGCCGAGTCTTCTCTTTAGAACAAAACAAAAGTACACACTGTTGCCGACAAAATCATAGAACACGGCATACCAGACGAGCAGATGTCCGTTGCTATCGAGCATGTCTTTCGTCTTTTTACACGTCAAAAATTTTCGTTGCGGTAGCACTTACTTGTTTAAGGTTGCGTAAGTACGAACCATTACCTACTAAATCGCCCTTTATGAAGACCTGAGTGCACTTTTTTTTACACACCACTCGATCGTACCAACGAAAGTGTTGCATGTCATATGCAGTCCGCACATGCAGGTAAGAGAATAACGCAATATAATGAACTATTGTGCATCATCAGTGAAGCTTGCGTGCCAGAAATAGATCAGGCAGACTTTGTTGCCACGCAAAAACCGGAACCGCGTCTGGGGCCGGAAGTAATCCAGGCCCCTAGAGAGTCATAATCTGTTGACGCAGCGGAAAGGCGCACATAGTTACAAAGCGGAAGAGTGACGACACCTAACAATACAAGAAAATCAATTGAAACTTCCGCAACCAGTCAAGTTTCAAGCGATGCGATTAAGAAAGTAACGTGATCTTCGCTTAATTGTAATCTTAATAGTTATAAAGAAGACTGCTGTGGTTCTTACTTGCCCGCATTTATGAAATCACTAATGTTTTTATCGGCTAAACATGACATTGCCACTACACCTTTAAAATGACCCACAGACGTTCCATCTTTTAATAAGCGATCGGAGCTATAGAACATTTCACGAGCAGTACAGGATTTGGTGAGCACAAATGGATCACGAAATGGTGCGGATGCATTCGATTTCTTCGTTCATCGGTGGTGCTCCAGTTTGTCCAATGTTTTGCTGCCGCTAAATCGTTGTGAAACCCTAACACCGGAAATCCTACACGAATCACAAAATAAATTTCTCCAAATACACTTGCCCATGCTCAAGACAATGCGTAAAACGAAGGCAGTTTATCGTTTACTACCACTGAATTAAAGAACCGAGCAACTTAAGTCATCGTCAATGCACAAAACGTTTTCAACTCTACGTCTAATGGTTCAGAGGAGGACATCAACTTGACAGGTGAAAACTGAGGGGCTATGAGTTCTAATACGGGAACGTTTCATCTCCGAAGGCTGTTGACGAGAACGGACAGATTGGGGTATTTCCTTGCCCAATACATTTACCGATACCCATTATTACGGCTAAGACAGTCAATCTGGACACAACGTTGTGGAAGCCTGCAGCTGTATAGTGTGTCTTCAAACACTCGTACGGGCAGCAGGTTCCCATCATATATGTTGACTGATTGAGCTCCTAATTGCGATGGATTGGTACCCACCATGGATGCGTACGCGCCTGCGTCCGACCGATGACCTCCTCTCAAGCTTGTCAGTGCATCGCACTGCCCTTCCACGGGGACGAAATGAGGATGGTGTGCTCACAGTCAACATTGGACAGCGATCCTTTGCTCTTCTTCTCCTCTTCCTTTTTTTTGTTCTCGCAAAGCAAGTGATATAAAAACGACAACTGTGTCACAAGTGTTAAAGCCTTTTTGCAGACAAAGTTCGACGTGCATAACGTCACCAATTGCACGCTCGTAACGCTATGACGTCCTTATTCGCAAATTGGTGAGCAAAACTGGGCTGCTCGACTTACGTAACTGAATCGCTTTATTGAAAATAACCTACCACGTCACTCGGTGAAGCTGACGGCAGTTGCGCTGACTATTCTGACACGAAGAGCATACATGTTCGTGATTTAAAATAAATAGATATCGATACGTGTGCTTCCAAATTAAAAATTAATGTCGCGCCCGTGGTCTTACGGTTGTTTTTCTTATGTTATGTTATTAGCGTAATGACGCCGAATAATTGGTCATTTATTTTTAATTTATTTTTTGCCCTAACTGAGCCGTCAGTGTGCGAACTTGTAGTTATTTGTATATAAGCTACACAGTGACATGTGCTTTAGCGCGTAGGACTTCCAAGTGATCATTATATCTTGATTGTTGAACACCTGACCACAGTTCGCATTCGAATAGACATAGGGCAAAAAAAGAAACAAAAAACTAGATATTTCTACCTGGAAAGAGCTTGAATCGGCGCAAGAAAACAGTGCACATAACTGTCGAATGCATAAGTTAAGCACGCAGTTAATGCACAGCTCTCTTTCGCACAGGAGCACCGCAGTGAGGAAGGACCAACAGAACCACCTTGCCTGGAGCCTGTTGAGTTATAAGAGCTGGCGAGTATTTTAGAAGGTTCCATATTCAGAAAACAGGCCGTAGGCTGAGCGCTTCTCAAGACGAAAAAAAAAAGGGGGGGGGGGGGATTCAGCCAAACATAATGCTTGAGGCGTCGTTAGTGAACTCGGCCGGCTAATAGCAAGACGGGCTTACGGAAGAAGAGCTCCGAGAATTATTCTGCCGTTGGATTTATATGTGCATCGCCTTCTCAATGTCTTTAATGAAAGGCTAATGACGTAAGTGGAGGGTTTGTGATGAATTTACGATTTCAAAAGCTGTGTGTGTTTTCATTATGTTAATCTTGCATTATACATTAAAGTAGTTTGGGTATAAGACATGTTCACCAGAGAAATAATGATGAGCTGGAAGCTTAGAAAATGCCACTTTCGTCACGTTTGTTGGGGGTCCTCATAAAAACTAGGGCGCCAACTCGTTCAAACGGCTAAGGTGCTCAACCGCAAGTGTCGCTTGCGCGTGATGCCACGCAGTTAGAGATTGTGTTTAAACTTGACTTTTGCTTCAGGTGCCAGCCGGTTCTCATTTAGGACGAAAGTAATTATATAGGAAACATGAACGCCGATAAAATATTGCAAGTTGAAGCACCGCGTGCCCAAGGCGATTTGTACGTCGTGCGGGTGAGTTTTTCTATGCGTTATACAAGATGGCCGTTTCATATATGACTGCATTGGTATCATTTGATGTCGTTGAGTGGCTTCTGGGAAATGGCAATAATATTTGCAGAAAATAAGTTCTACCTGTTGTCAAAAGTGTGTCACAAACTATGCTATAAGTGCTCTCGTTTTCCTGTAGGACTCCTGACAATCATAACTAGAAAGGCAGTTGCGCTACAAACTGAGAACACGAACAGAAAAAAAAACACACACAGAAGACTAAATAAATCATTAAGTTTCATGTAACCACAGTTAAACATTGCTCCCGGCAGCGCAAAAACTTCACGATCGCTAACAAATTCGAAGTCAGGCATGACAATGTTTTTTTTTTTCTGTCCAGATCTAGTGTGGGTGTTTAGATAGACTGAAGGCGAGGGTGTTTTCGGCTCAAGCAAATGGGCGCCGAATAGCTGTTACGACTCGCCGTCTCCAAGTGTTCCTTAGTGGCCACGGGGTTGTGGTGGACAGGCGAGGGTGCGCGCGGCCACCTGTTGTGGGCGCGCGCGAGCACGTGTTGGAGCGGCCCGGCAGGCAGCCGGGCTGTGCGCCTCGGCTGCGTGCTGCGCGCGTCTCTCGAGACCGAGAACGGACTCACCTTTGGGCAGAACCAGCTGGGCATCGGCGTGTGGCAGACTGGGCGTCCCGAGTGCGGGCAGCGGCGATGGGGCCGTCTTGGCGTCGTGTGAGGCCCTCGGCGAGGCGGCCAGCCCGGGCGACGACGTGGTGCGTCCCGGACACGACAAGTTCAGTGGCTGGTCGCGGACGTCGTCGCGTATTCCCAGGATGTGCGCGATCGAGTGCGGCGTGGGGCTCTTGGGCGGCTGGGCGTACACGTGCGGGTGCCAGCTGTGCAGCGGGTAGGAGGAGGCCGCCGCACCGCTCTCCATGCTGCTGTGCCGCCTGCGGCCCGCGCGCTGCGGCTCTCTCTGGCTGCGGCGACGGACGGCGGCACGCGCGGGGCGGGTCGCGCATGCGCGGTCCCCTCTCCTCCCCTCCTCCTTCCTGCAATGATGGTGGATAATGGAGAACTGGCCGCACGCCGGCGCCAGTTAGGAAGCGACAAAGTGCTTGGTCGGGATTTGCTGCTCCCTGTATTCCGTCGATAAAGCGAGCCCCCCCGCGCGCGCCGCCGAGGAAACGCGCGGGAATCGAGCCGCAGTAATTAGCTCGCTGCGGGAAGCGCTCTCGCCAGGTTCACTGCGCGCCCGATAAGCCGGCCGCGGCGGCGACGCGTCCTTCATCCGCGCGGCCATTAGGCGCGCTCCTGCCCAATTGGCGGCAGCAGCAAAACGGCTCGTAATGAATGTTGCCTCCTTGGCCGCCGCGATCAGGCACGAGCCACGCGTCGGCGAACAAATTGATTGCGCTCACGGTACCTGCTGGTCTCTGCCGCTATCAAGGGTGTCTCCGTCAACGCCGCGTGCATTCCGGGTTTGCAGTAGTTGGTCGCTTGCCCGCCATACACGTGAATTTGTCTGTGAAGCCTAACTTCAAGGCGGATGGGTTCGCATGAGCAAAGTTGAACTTGCGTTTTCGTTTCTCTCGTTTAATAGTACTTTTTTCCTAAAGCAGTTTGATATTTATTTTATTGTTATTTGGGGTTTAATGTCCCAAAGCCACTATATGATTATGAGAGACGCCATACTGAAGGGCTGCGGAAATTGGGACCACCTGGGGTTCTTTACCGTGCTTCCAAATCTGAGCACGCGGGCCTACAACATTTTTGCCTCCTTTTTGAGGCAGTTCATCGAATATACTCATGATAGTTTCATACTTAGACAATGTGTCACATATGTTAAGTGTATCTTCGATAACAGTGAAAGAATAATACTCGAGACTCGCTGTATCTGTCTGCTTCTCCCGTTTACCGTCGGTGTCGTTACCGTAACATGTATATCAGGCCACTGGTGGATACTCTTCATTGTCTCCGCAACACCGCAAAAAACCAGAAAAAAAAAACGCCAGGCCAGCACAGAACGCGCAGCACAGTCACAGCGAAAGCTAGAAGAGATGCCTTTCAGAGCCTTTTCCAAACACTCTTTGGGATGCTACAAGCACACTGCTGGGTACCCATTGTGTCATAAATAATCAAACATTGGGTGTAAAAGGCCAGCACTGACTATGCTATCCTTCGTCACTCTTTGGAGAAGCGTGGTATTCGCTACACAATTGCAAATGTAGTGCAATTTATTTATGCAGTGGCTGACGACGATGAAGAAACATGCGTGAAGTGGATATGTGCCACAGTTAATAAGCGATCAAGAACAAGTTTTCTAATGGGTTGCAGTTACGTGATTCGCATTGTGTGACACCTAGCTGTTCCTTTGATGTTCTAAAATGCTTTATTACTCATATTAACACGATTCTTTGCCCGACATCAAGCCTGTCTAAGGCCAGTTTAGAAACTTGTTCCAAGCACTGGCGTCGTTCAGTGGTAGAATACTGGGCTAGCACGCAGTGGACCGGGTTTGAATCCCATTGTGTCATCGGTGTTTGTTATTTGCCAAGTTCATAGCACTGGCTTGGCTCAGAGGTAGAATATTGGGCAGACACGCAGCGGACCCGGGTTGAAATCTCATTGTGTCATTGGTGTTTCTTATTTACCGAATGTTTTTTGTTCGACACCGTTTCCGGACACCGGCAGCGGCGGCGGCAGAAACCTACAGCACTGCGCGCGAGCAATGTTCTGATCTCATAACAGCTTTCGCTGTAAAAAATCACCTCCGTATTCACGAAGTGAATAATGTTAGAGCAGCTTGCTCGGAGCTGTACCAGGCGATTCTTGGCGAGACCATTTAAATAGGAAGGTTAGCTAACGAGCCGGCGCATGATGTGTACAGTACATATAAAAGGCAGCGTTGTCAGGCACGTTCCTTGGCCGGCACTGCACAGTGTTAGCCACATCGATGAGCACGTTAGAACCGGCTCCGCCTACACCCCGGCCTGGTCATTAAAAACTGAGAGATACGCTTCCCCGTTCTGTGCCTTGGGCGGTGACATCGGGGATATTGAACATTTCATTTGGATTTGGCCACAGTTTGATGTACAAAGAGCAGCGATGATCCGCACCTTGCAAAAAGGCTGTCATAGGCACCGGACAGTTGATGACGTCATTTTTCCCGAAGAACCCGCGGGAACTAGGAGAAACGTGCAACAAATTTCGTTGGTCTTCCTGCGAGACACTGGGCTGTCTGACACGTGGTAACAATTTTCAATTTCAGAAGATGCTCAGGCGGAACAATTGCCGGCCGTGCAGGCCAGGCAAACCCGCCTGCTGCAACACCACCACCACTATTTTGACCACCTGCCCTTATATGCCATATTGGACGCTGCCGTGAATCAAATGCCTAACGCTCATAACTGGCAGGCGTGAAGCGATCAGGCTTTCTTCAACGGGTTTGAGAGCAGGCAGGCGAGGGGGCTTAGGGGAAATCAGCACCCGTGCGTAGCACTGACCGTAGGAACTTGTCACGTGCTGCCGTTCCTACGAAGCGGTGAGAACGAAGTGGGCAAAGTCGCGAGGCGGCGAGCACGCGGGCCATCGAAAACTGACGTCTTGTAGGAAGACTAAATGTGCGTGCCGCTCGCTCCCTAACGTCCAGGGAGGTGGCTCGCCATCTAGTGAGCATTGCTGGAATCACCGCCTTGAGCGGCGGCGACCGGAGAAGTGTACACCGGCAACACTGGCGTACATGCCGGCTCCCTACGCCGCCGGACGAGGCGCCGGCATTAGAAGCTTGCCGACCCAGCTCCTAAAATACTTTGATAGGCACTACTATACTGTTCACGCCTCTGTGCCAATGCAAGCCGTACGCGTCAACCACTGCACTATGGTATGATTGATAGTTCGCAAACTGTGCACGCAGTGGCATGGTGACGAAAATTATTTGTACATGTATTTCGCATTGTCGATCAAACAGTACTCTATATACACGAGACGAAAGTGTCGTGATGTGGAATCGAGAGAAAGTACTTTTCAGAGGCCAAATTCACGATACTTTTCGTTCGTACGTGCTTTTTGTCATTGCTTCTCTGCCTTTTCTAATGCGTTCAGCATTATGTATGGCTGGGATTTGCTCTTACGAATAGTTCTGGCATGAAAAAGTTTCCTGAATACCATCCAGCAGAGTTATCCACGGTTTTTTTCTGGTCCTGTTTGATTCTGTCTGCGTAGCTATACGTTCCTTGAATTTGCGTCACGACAATTATACATTTAATGACGTCAACCTTCAATCTCATTTAGTGTGGTGCGTGAAGTGTCTTGTGACGCAGTGTTGTTCTCCCGACATTTGTTTTCGTACAAAGAATACCCATATTCTCATTTATAAAGCGACACTCAAGGGAATAAATAAGTACAGGCACCGGTTCATCGTGATAGATGTCTGATTCTTTGTTTTTTTATTCTTTCATTTCTTTGTGACGGCGGGGCTGGCTAATGGCGATGAATTATAAACACACAGTTCGTTAAATAATATGACTTCAGATGCCACTTCGAAGAGTTCGGCCTAATGCTAGTCAAACTATGACGAAATACTTTCTCTGTTATTTCATTTTCTTATTGATAGAGTATCGCAAGTTGCTTTACACACGCCTTCTAATGTACTGAAATGTATATGCTGCAAACAACTCGCCGCCGTACCTTGAGTGAGCTGTGGGGTTCGGTTCCCATTGGCGGCGATTTGGTTTTCCGACCACTATAATTCATGTACTCTTTATCTCCCGATTTCTGCACTTGTATAAAAAATTACAAATAACTCTTCCTATGCTTTTCCTGGCCGCATTGCCTGTTGGCATCAGGCGACTATTGTTGACGCTTGTTTCGTCGGCTAGTTGGTCTTGATGGATATTGCAACGAAACACAGTGCCAGAATTCAATGGAAGTAAGGTGACATACAGCACATATATGTACAGCTTTCGATCCTCTTTTTTTATTGAAGTAGAAGACAAACGAAGGAATTTTCGTCACCGTTACTTAGCGACGGCTACCCCTTTACACTTGATTGTTACACATAAAAAAAGAAAAAATAGCCTATATACATATACACAGTCCTACATGAGTGAGAGCAAAAGTTCTCCTATGGTCAGAACAAAGACGTAGTCGCGACGCTCACTTTTAACTTTTGTCCACTCAGTAGTGGTCACAAATCTTCGTATCTTCGAAGAAGTGTTGCAGCACCTGCATTGCTTCTTGTTTGCTCGTGCTATGTTCAGTGTGCTTCATATGGCTACACCTAACAAGAAAAAAAATCACCATGTGGCTTGTAAAGCTAAAACTAACGAGATTACGCAAGTGATCACCCTTCAGTACAATTCACGCACCCATTTACATTGATTCTTACAGCGGTGTGCCCTCAACAACGTCATGTCGTCTGGCGCATCATACATGTATAGACTCGAAAAGACGCGGAGAACAACTCTACGTCATCAGGTGCTACAAATTATACATGTTGTGCTCACACGGAGGTCCTTGTACCGATCCCCACTGTATAGCTATATGTATAGAAAATACATGGCGGGTACCAATACTTACTTATTCTTGCCATGCAATCAGTGCTTCTTTCTGTAGATAATTTTATTCTCAGCATAATTCGCAAGGTAGGAAAGAAGGCGACCCCACGCATGCTTATATAGCGCTATACTAGCTACGTTCCTGGACTGACGTTATTTTGGCAACATGCGTACTCGACTGGACCACTCCATGTGCACGTGAGTCCACGTCCCACATGCAGGAATATGAGAGGCCTCAGAGCAGACGGTTTGAAGTGACAAGATTCCACAATTGATTTTTATTTCGTAGGGGGTATACTTAGTTGGTTATGCATCTTTTGTGATAAGTCGCGCTTAGGCATTTTGGTGTGTAAAAAAAGTGACACAACAAATTTTCTCCGCCTGAACAGATCCCTTATATTTTGTGTGTTTTGAAGTAGTGTGCCTTTCTCTTCGGTTCACTTCTGTTCTCTCTCTCTCTCTCTCAGTGTCGCTTGCTCGACCTTCAAACAAGCGTGGTGTTGTTCATTTCAGGAAACAAACCCGCTTCGGTGATCTAGGGCGCAAGCCGCAAGATTGAATAGCAAGCCGCAAGATTGAATACCGGCCGCAGTTTAAATGGAGGCGATGGAGGAGGAGGAGGAGGAGGAGGAGGTAGATGAAGGAAAGGCAGGAATGTCAACCAGGTGAGTATCCGGTTTGCTATCCTACACCGGGGGAAGGGCATTGAGGGATGAAAAGAGAAAGAAAGAAGAGAACAGAAAAAAAAAGCTGGTGAGCTCAAACTAGATGGCTGTGATACGCCTGAAGTCCTGGGTCCACTACAATGGAGACGAAAATGCTCGAAGCCCGTGTTCTTAAATTTAGGTGTACATTGAAGAATCCCAGGTGGTCTAAATTTCTGAAGCCCTCCACTACGGCGTCTCTAATAATCACGGTTTTGGAGCGGTAAACTCGATCACATATTATTAATGATTATTTTTTTCTTTCACACAACAACTACTATAAATGTCGCTGTTGTACTTTACGCGCTCGTTAAATTGATTGATGACAAATATCATTGCATTATATTCAATGACAAGGCTATAACTGCCTTGGCTATAATTAGCCACACTGCAAATCTCAAAGGACCTATTCGCACAATAGTAAAACCTTTTGAAAGATACAGTCCCAATGAAAAAAAAAAAGTCGCAGAACCACTTCCGGCGAAGTTATAAGCGACGCTTTTAAAGTGCCTCGCCGTGCCATATAATGTCTATATCGCTTCGCATCGGCAACAGAAGCGACGCAAAAAAAAAACGATAAAAGAAAACTACACTGTTGGTAGCATACGCCCATCGTTTCTTAGCGTGCGAGTTAAGTGACGCGACACACGTTCGCACGTAATGCTTCGCTAGCTGGTTCCACAGCGATAAAGCAAACATATATACATATTACAAAGAAAAGGTCGCGGAGTAGCGCGCCAAGCGCTCGAGTTCTGGGAAGAGAGAGAGCAGCAACCTCACCGCGTGCGCTCATTAGCATTGCACACCACCGCTTCGGTGGCCTGCGCTCTGTCTCTTTCGCTTTCCGAGCACGTCTCGGTGATTCGCCGTCGCATCGTCTATATGTACTTGTGCACTGCCGGAGAGTACCTCGCACCCCCGTCGCAATAACTATTAAGCCTCTCGCAGGTACGCGCTATCACCGGTGGTGATGGTTCTAACGGCCTTTCATTTTACTCCTACTTGATCGCCTATCTTTATCGTTTCGCTGACCATTAGACGAGTCAAGTGGCGTTGTGAAAGAAAGATATGCCGGCAACGATTTATGCCTCTATGCATTGGTGCCAGAAGGCGAAGGCAGTGGAAGGTTTATTCCGATGTATATCTGTCTAGACATGAAACGGTGGCAGTGGTGCATGGGTAATCTCCGTGAATAGAATAATGAAGAGGAACGAGCAAATGGACGCAAGGGAGCTTCCTGGGTTGGATCATTCGTTGTCCCTTGTGTTTAAAGCTGCTTGACGTAATGGTTACAATATAAGGGTTTGTGGATCTAACGGAACAATGGCAATTAAGAAAATAGAATCGTCACCAATATGAAAAAGGATAGATGATTGATAGATGCTTTTGAAAATAGAGATTACCTGTTGTGGCGTAGGTAGGTGGCATGCATAGTGATCACGTAGTCTGAAACGACATGAAACGGCGTTCTTCTTCTTCTTCTTCTTCTTCTTCTTCTTATTATTATTATTATTATTATTATTATTATTATTATTATTGGATTAGTTGTTGTTGTGAAAATTTCATCATATATCCTGACACTGTGTACCATAAAAGGCGTTTTTAAATTTTAATAACCATGAGTGGTACTTCTAACTGCTCAATATTTAACATCTGCGTCATAAAAAGGCGCGCTCAAAACTGCTTAACTATTTGCCATCTTCGCTTAATCAACAGCAGCGCCAGATCTCATTAATAACGCTCCATCACGCTGACCTTCTGTTTATTTCTAAACCTTTTTTTACCCTTCCTCTCCTGCGCTGAATTCTTCATTCCATGCGTATGCCTTCTACAGCGATCAGTGTACTATTCAAGCAGCACGGAGCCCATTTAACGCTTATTTTGTTCTACATTTTAAGTGCGTACCGAATCGGGGGCCCACGGCTTGTCATCCACCCGTACATCTCATGTGGCGACATACCACTCCAAATCAAGTGGTCAATACCGGTCAAAAACAAGACTAGCAATGCTCGAAAAACGAAGTTAAAATATACGAACGAAGTGTAAAATAATATATTCATCAGAAATAACCAAGAAGCAACTGAAATACTTAGCTTAAAATGGCTAAACGCTTCGGAAACATGGGGCTTACACCCGCACCTCTGAAGAGAAGGTGGCCACCGTCTCGCCAAGTGCGATTACCTTTTTCATTGGTGCCTGCGTCACTATACAACTGAAGGTGGAAAGAAACTGATGGAATTCTCTCCAGATGGCACGTATCTCAACGGCTGCAACAAGCGCTCGCTTGCTGGATTCCGTGCCGACCGGTTGTGCGCTCGCGATCTCCGGCGTCAGCGTAGCTCTGGCCGACTGGGCTCGCCCTACGTCATCTCCTGGCGCCGACCTCCGACGACAGTGTAGCTCTGACCGACTGGACTTGCTCTACGCAATCTCCTGACGTCGAAAGGAGCTCTCGCAGGTGCCCCGTCCTCGGACTTCTGTGACCGTGTTTCCATCTTTCCTATCTCTTCTATCCCCTCGATTTGTCGTCGCTCTCTCTGGCTTTTCTCATCTCTCTCTCCACACCTTTATTCCTATCCTTTTAATCCCTCCTCACCCCCGTTCCTTGTGAGCTACTGCTGAGGTGTCGCACCCGATGCAGACAGTTGCGGGGCTCACTTTTTTTTTCTTTTCCTTCTTCTAAACATAACCACTCCCCCCCCCCTCCTGCAACAAGCGGGTTCGGTCGATAAAGCGCAGCAAAAAGTAGCTCGCATGTTGCACACCAAGCTTGCGAATCTCTCTAAAAGTATTCTACTCTGGCCGGGAATACTTACCTCAAACAATGACGTCATCGACGGTTTGTTCAAAGGAGCAGTGGGAACTCTGCGAACGGGAATCCCTGGGTGCCCGTGCTACGACCGCCCTCTGGTTTCGCAATAGTGGGACGGCATTTAGCGCAGGATTTCGAACTGCACCAATCGCTACACTAGATTTAATTTCATGAGTAGCTGCCGTTTTCAAGGGTAACAACATGATTCCCGGACCACTCTACCACATTGCTGCTACTTTTTTTTTGCTCTCCTTTTTACTGGGAACCAACTCGGCGTATTGCATCTGTTTTGTTTGTAATATGTTATTTTATATTCATTGTTTACTTATTTCTCGTTTTATAGCTAACTGTATGTCTTTTTGCTTCATTTGTACTTATGTTATAGTTGACTATTCATCTTTGTTGCTTAACCCACTCATGCACTAGCGTTAATACCTTGATGTGGCTCTTGGCAGGAGCGTAGCGGAAATTTTATGAGGGGGGTGGGGTTGGTTATTCAACCATATTTTATGTATGTTCATGCGTGTGTTTGTATGTGTACGTCTATATATAAGCAAGCAAACTGGAAAACTTTAGAGATATATTCGAACCCCCAACTCTCTTTGACCACGTCCATGGCTTTGGGGCACATTAAATTAATTATTATATATTTATGTGATTGATTGATTAACTACATCTTCTTCACATAAAGTCTTCACATAAGAGTCTTCTTCACATAAAACTAACCCTCTGCTACACCCTTGTCTTAGTTATTTGAAAAATGTCCTCGGACACCAATCACCCCAACAATTTGAGCTATCTACAACACCTTACTTGAGACCCAACCCTCATTAAAAGCTAAGTTTCTCATTTTGTAGCGATTCCGTTACTCCATTGTCCATTCGGTTTTTTTTTTGTTGTACCACCTGTTCCTACGACAGTACGGGTGCGCGTTATGCAACCGTGAATTCAAGGGGAAAAGAAAATAAATTTAAAAAAAACGAATAAAATTGTTTGTGAATTAGGGCCACATCCGCATTTTAGTTGCGCAAAACGCACAAGCAGCACTATTAAAGTGGCGTATAAAATGCCCCTTGCGCCAGGGAGCAGGTCAGAAAAGGATTATAGCACATTGGTCGAGTATGCCCCCTGTCTGACAAGAAGGGCCTTCAGACACAAAGTACATGACGTAAGCTCTTCAGGAGGCGGAAAGTAACGCGAATCATCGAATCTGTTATGTCAACATCAACACGTGCGTGTATATCTTTTATATGCATATATTTTCTTCGCTGTCATGCCGTAGCCATCCTCTGCACGGTGCAAGCAGTTCAAGCATCTATTTCATCTTTGCGAAGAAATATCAAGTTGCTGTTGGATGGAAATAAATGTGAGAGACCTATAAAAAAAAGAATGTTCGCGGCGTGAGACGCGTATGGTTGGAGATTGGTCTGTAAAAACAGTTCATTGCCTGCGGGGAGCTTAGGCAGTTTCTGGTCCTAGCACCGTCAAAAACAAGACGCCCACGAGAAAACGGACTCGTGAGTACTGCGCAAGCAAGTGAGCGAAAGAGAAGTGGAGGGGAGGAGGAATGAACAAAATGAAATAAAATTTATTGGCGAGGTGGGATGTGAAGCCGGGTTTTCTCGGCTCGAATGCGAGCGTCGTAGCAGCTCCGCTATTCAGATCCACTAGCAGAAAAATTGTTAATGGGAACCATGTGGTTACGTTGTTACGGGTGAGAGAACCAGTAAAAGATAGAGAGAACAAAAAAGAGTGAAAGAAAATCACATAGGCAGAAAGTGAAAAGGAGAGAAAAATAAATACAGATCGAGATAGTTTCTACTTCGTTTTTCCTAACTTAGCGGCCTTTCTTTATGCTTTATGCTTAACCGGCTATTTATAGGCTATAAGCTTGGCTGGTATGCTAAGGCCTCCCAGTTTCGCCGTTTCTTCAGGCTTGGAACCACTAGTTCGAAGCTGCCCCAATTGTTTTGTTTAACGTCGATGAAAGGCAATGCTTTGCTGGTAGATTTAGTGATGAGAATGAGTTGCATAATTGAGAGAACGTATACCTTGACTCCATCGGCGTTTCAAATGACTGAGCGTTTGAAAACGCTAACCGACACGAGAGGAGAATGCGAAAATGCTCCCTTCACGTGTGGTATAACTGATGTCAACGCGCATGGCGGCACCAAAGGCATGGCACCACTATTCATTAACAAAATAGAGAAAATCGATGCGGTCTCGTCTCAGTAGCTAATGATGCACGAGGAAAATATGCACACGTGTCGGAAACAGTGTATGTAGGGAGGATAGAAATAGACCAGGCGTGATAGACCGAAGCTGCAACATGAGATGGCGCAGTTTACTGATTACCGGTGTTCTAATGCACTGCAGCAAATGTTCTAATGTACTGCAGCAGGTCGGAGGTGCCGCGCTGAATTGTCACGGCGCAGAAACATGCTGGGTTTGTTAATGGGTGTAATGCGCTACACCGTCAGCTTTATTGAAATTTGTGGAAATAAGCCTTTGTTGAACCATATAGTCATGCATATTCACATTTGTACTGTTATTACTTATTTGAATGCATGTACCTATTCTCGAACATCTTTCCCACCCTGCCGTGATCTTTCAACTGAAATATTCGAGTATTTATAAATAAATAAATAAATAAATAAATAATGTGTGTAACCAAAAAATATAAATTTACACATATTTCCTTCATTTCAGCCACAAAGTGGTACAACAATTTAAAAAAACAGTGTTGGCACCTCCTTCCGCTAGAAAAAAAACTTTTGGGGCCATAATGAACTAATGCACCGCAAAGTCAGGTAATTGTTGGTTAATGTGACGCTAATTATTTTTTCTGAATTCACCGATGTCGGGGCAAAAGTTTCGCGCTATGAGCGTGCATGTATAGGCATATATTCCTGTCATACTCCGAAACGCGAATCTTGCATACGCTATAGTATACTTCCTTTACACAGAACAGTTACGATGGTAATGCAGTACAGCACCAGCGTTGCCTCTTCTTTCGCGTTTTTTTAGTGCTGTTCTTTTTTATATTACTCAGCAAACGTAACCCCTATCTACATTGTCATCAGAATTCAACTCAACGCAGACGGCTTTCTGCGAAAGGATATCGTATAAAAGCACTGTTTGAAGAAAAAGAGACTTTTATGCATGGTATAAACTATTTCCTCCTAACGCGCGATCAAGGAATGGTTTTAAAATATACTGAAATAAATGTATCTGTGAGCGCATTCAAGTCTGGCCATGATTGAAGCACGTCTATCTACATCTTTCGCATGTCCTTACGTCCCTTCCTCTCCTCTTCGATTTTCCACTCAGGAAATCAATTCATATCGCACTTGATTCAGGTGCTGAGGTTGTTTCTATTTTCATGACGCATTGTATTTATCGCTTAATATCATGTCAGACAGACTATAATGTTTGTTCAAGAGATGTATTATAAGTATGTCGGATGTACACGCTGACTTGCTGTATATATATATCCCAGTTGAGCACCACCTAAGACATTTATTGCCGTGGCGTCTGTCATGAGGATTACAAGCGGCCTGGATTTTTCGGTGAAAAGCCGGTCAACTTATCTTGAGACATCGTTGGCGATGTAGTCTTCGAAGGAGCGAGTTATTGTCTACCGGTGAAGTGCTTATGTGTTTAGTTCATCAAAGAGACAACATCAGTGCTTTCTGCTCGCGCGCACACAATTTTTCGCGCTGACGGTCAAGTGCGATGAATAACCATGGGTCACTTTGACGATAGCCTTGTCTGAGTGCCAAGCCAGTAGAAGTGCGTCGCAAGGGGGAGTCCCTCCTCACCCGTGAATAATTTTAGCGCATCGTGTGGCAGTCAAAAGAAAGAAGACGCTTGTGAATCAGTTCACTTCGGCAGTATACAGTATGCCTCGTATAGAAATACAGAGAATGTAAAACAAAACATGTCAGCTCTCGTGTGCCTTCTGTAGATTGTAACTGTAATTATACTTTACTTACTTGGTGATAGCTTTTGCTCGTAAAGATTTTACCTTGGATATTCAGCGTCATTTTGCTTCTTTCATGCAAGAAGGCTTTGTACGTGAAAATAAGCCTGCCGTGTCTTCTTTACAGATATACTTGTATATCAACCAGTGTCAAGCCTCTCTCATGTTTTAAATGTCGCTCTCTCGACTATAAGTGAAAGCATGCAGTTAAAACATCTTTATTCTTTGTAAGTTAATGACAGTGCGTTCTGTTGGGCGGCGTAGACACAGTTGCCCGACGTGTGATAAATAGAAAATCAATTTCCTGAATTAGTCCTTCACACAAATGCTAATTTTGTTCTATGAAACTATGCTTGGTTTCTGATCATGCCCCGCTAAACTGGAGATATGTGCCTTAATTGACAATATATTTCATAATTTTATTGCAGTTAGCACCCTAACTAATTTAATTCGCTATGCTTATTTTATGAACTCCGTGTGAAACATATGTTTGCTGTCGAAGATTTTTCAAAAATGATATCTGTGTGTTACTCGAAAATTTTTTAAAGAAATACATACGTGACATTTAGTCAATTCGGGCTCACGTCAGCCTATTTTTTGTTTTTGATGAGTGTTTATTTTTTGTAGAACTAGTGATTTTGTCTGCACGTTGAAATGCATGCGCGAATTTATAAGAAAATTGCACGCAGTTAACATTTCTGGTTGTGTATTGGAGCAGCCGACTGTTGTGGGCCGCGATATCAGGAGGGTTTGGTTGGTTCCACAAATGCGATGCAGCAGCCGAGGTAAAACCTCAGCACAGGGAACGACGATGTTACTGATTTTAAAATCAAACAAACAAATATGCATTTGCATTTAAATAAACTAAGCAAAGCAAGACAAACACGTGACAGTCGTTAAAATAACGTGACAAAGTTCGAGTAAACAGAATAGTCAGATACGCGTAGTAATTTAAGTGGGGAACAAAAGTCCATCTAAGCCCGATTAGTTTGCTTTAGAAGTGCAAACAATCCACCGAAATTTAGGCAGAGGTGATGAGAACGAATAACGACAGTGGCACACCAGATTGCCGGTCGCATTGCTTGGGTGTCAGCCAACCAAACGAGCGAGAGTTGACGACGTCAAGCTCCCAAGCTCTCCTATAGAAAGAAGACGAGTGTGGGGTCTTTGAGCTGACTTCTTAAGTCGTAAGGACAGAAAGGAGGACGATTTCTTCGATTGCCGGTGTAAGGTCACGGAGCTCGGGCTCGAAGTCTGACATGCTCCCGGCAGGCACCGACGTTACGTGGTGCTTGGATGCACCCGAGCACCACGCCACATTTTTCATGATCATGATGTTGAATCATCTTTACTAATGACGCGCATTCATTAAGGCTGCTAAACCACGAACTACGTTGTAAGATGTGGTCATTGCTGTTGTAAAAAAAAGAGAGAGAACTAGTTCACACTCATGAGGGGAATGCGTCCACACTGCCGTTAATAACTAATTTTCACGGACAAATAATTGTATGATCGAATACTAAAGACTAAGTGGCAACAAAAAGGAAATATTAAACTTGCTCTAAATCACATAGCTAATTCTAATCTCTATACGCCTCTTTTTTTTTTAACAGCGAAGCTTTTCAGCAGATCATTCCTTGTCCGGCGGACTAAAAAACTCACTTGGGTCAACACCACAGCCCCACTAGCGAGGTTAAACACAATCAAATGTCTTCGCGAGCAGACAAATCGTAAGTTGTATAAAGAATTGTCATCACGGACGCAATAACTCGGCCGCCGACATGTGCCCTCTTTGTCCTTTTGCACATCTGCTTGACCCTCAGGACGAGTGCGCCAATTCGACTGGCATGGGATGCAATAATACGGATCACGAAGAGAATCAGTATAAAGAGAAAAAGACAAACACGGAAGGAAAGAAAAACACGAAATTAAGGGAAATAATTAATAACAGTGATATTTGGAGTTAACGTCCCAAAACCACGATATTATCTTAAGAGATGCAGTATTGAACGGCACCGGAACATTTTATCACCTGTTGTTCTCGTTCTTCAACCTGCGTGACATCGCACTGTACACGGGTATCTGAAATTTCGCCTCCATCAAAATGTGACCGCCACGGCGGGGTTCGAACCCATGACCTTCGGGTCAGCAGCAGAGCCCCGCAGCCACTTATCGACTGTGGCTAACTAAATAAGGGAAATGAATGCGTAAATCTGGGCAAATACAGTAAAGAAATAGAACGGGAGATAAAAAATATAAAGAAACACAAAGAGAAAAAAAGTTAGAAAAAGAATGAGAGCAAGACAGAAAGAGAGAAATATAGGGAAGCAGAACGAGAGAGAAAGAAAAGGGGAGAGAGTGCGAAAAGCTGGAAAGAAAGAGGATGCGAGAGATAGGAAGAGTGAGAAAAAGAAATAAGTAGACAGTCAGAGAAAGTAAGAAAACAGATAGATAGAACAGAGAGAAATGGAAAAAGAGAAAGAAAGAAATAAGGACAGGCCACCCACCTCCATCCTTCCTGCATGCAGGCTTGGCACCACTATTGTGAAGTTGCACCATTTTTTAATATCCTTGTTTCTCTATTCTTCTGTTTTTTTGTTTTTTTTCTCCTCCCCGTTCCTTTTTGTCGGACATCATGGGGTGCGCACCTTATTGGCAGCATCTTTTTTTCTTAGATTGCGGCGCGATTTTCCATAGAGTCTGTTCATTGTCATCGTCTTCACCTTCCCGTTTATACCGGTTTGATGATGATGGTGGTCTATATGTGTGACTGACACCCACTGTGACGGATTGGCCAGGAAACAAATATTTAGATAAAATTTATCAGATGTGAATTGTATATACTGTGGATTAGATATTGCTAGAAGAAATTAAAGATACTAATTTCGAGATTTGAGATCAACGCCACTTCGATTCAATTAAAATTTTTTCTACGGCGTTACTGATGTCCCGGTGACAACGGCTGAAGGAGGAGGCTCTCAAAGATATAGTATTATAAATAATGAAATCTAATCTAATTTTATTGAAAGCCGCTTGAAGGATCTTTTTCCTCATAATGAAAAATCATTCTCGGTTGTATTGTCCTTGTTACCGAACAAGCAAAAAGGAGAGGGAGCCAGGCCAACTCTGTGCATATAATAATTTAAATTGAAACTCGACAGCATAATTTTGTAAAAGTAACTTTCTCTTTGCGTGTTAACAGAAAGTTCTATACGCCAACGTGGGACAGTGGTTTCTCGACGTTGTCGTTCATGGAGGCACATAGCCACCTATCACAGGGCCATATCTTCCCACCTGGGTCACTGGAGAAGCGCCTCCACTGCAATCGTCTCGGCATCAGAAGTCGGATCACAAGACACGCAACATCTGTTCACAGTGGCGACAGAGTAAGTGTTGGTTTCATCCTGTGACATGTAAGCCTTTTGATATGTATTTATTGTCGATTGGGTTAACGTTGTCAGCTGCAATTGAGTAGAATGAACACAGAAAACTCAAAACTGAGTGGTGTACGAGGTTTTCTCGGTGCTCTATAGTTTAGGCTCATTGTTGATTACGTCCAATAAAGGCTGGAGATTTTGTACTTATTTTCGTCGGATTGTTCTTTTTGAATGCGGCGACAAGACTTGTTTATGCAAAAGTAAACATGTTCGCTTTTTTCGAAAGCCTTAGTATCAATGAAAGAACACTGCCCGCTGTTCTGATATCTGCGGGTCACCTTATTGTGAAATACCCTAAGCTTTCAAAATGCGGCCAGGTTACCGTTGGTGAGAACATTTATCGCGGAGGCAAAATAAATATTCAGTGTCATTTCTCTCATGTAGCACGATCACCTCGGTGGAATAGTGGTTATTGTGGTGGTCGGTTGGTAACCTAAGGTTCGCGGGTTTGATCCCCGGCGTGGCGGTCGCATTTCGATGGTGGCGAAACGGTATGGGCCCGTGTACTGTGCAATGTCAATGCACGTTAAAGCACACCAGATGTTCAACTTTTCAGAAGCCCTCCACTACGGCGTCTCTCATAATCATATGGTGGTTTTGGAACGTTACGCCCCAGGTATAATGCTATCATATCGCAAAGAGGTACGGCTAGTTGACTATGAATTAGCGCAGATAGAGTAGAAAATTTCCAAAATTTTGACACCATAATCAACCCCAAGACATAGGGTTGATTATCCTTCCTCGCTTCGTGGCGTTTTACTTTTTTTTATTCTTGTATTACCTGCATTATCGGGACTTTCGAAAAATGAAAGTGAGACATGAGTGCACTGCGTAGCTTCACGTACGAGATTCCTGAATGCCATTCACTATATAGATATTTTTTTTAAATGATAAGGCTTCTTCATCACCAAGAAATCAAGAAACAGCACAGCATAGTGTATCAGTAGACACCAGGTCATTACGGTATATATGGCAATGACCGCGCAGAGGAGGCCGCTAGATATGCACACAATGGTACCCAATACACCACCATCCCGTTCTCCAGAACCGGCGCAGCTAAAATACTTCGTTCACTTGCACGTGATCTCACACTGGTACAGTGGAACTCGACATAATTGACAAACGCGCGCCTGCATAATTTGGATCCCGATCTGCAGCTTCGTCTTCCCTCAGGGATATCTCGAGCTGAGGAGACTCTCGCATGCCGCCTGTGGCTTGGAGTGGCCTTCACGAACGCATACTCCTATCTTATTAGAATGCCTCAGGCCCCGGAAACTCTCAAGTTCAAGTGATCACCGGTAGGGGTCGAAAAAATCAACCACGGCGCGTTTCTGCTTCAAACACCCAGAGTGAATCTACTAACCTCTGTCGTCACTCGAGCTATTGCACTTTTTTGTAGGGGCGCCCTGATCGGGGCCAAGTTTTAATTTTAAAATGATCAAATTCTACATTTTTTCGTACCGCTACACATAAAAAACTTGTTTTTCTAGCAAGTAGTTTTTCTCAAACATGTGCTGCGTCATCAATTTTTGTAGTACTTTTTGCTCCACCTGACTCGAGGTCAGCAGCAGCCTATTGACATCATTATCCTCATTTCAAAGTTTGCGGCGGCCAATGGTTGCGATGGCAGGTAACGGCTCGCGGTACGTTCGGATGTGTCTCGGACTGTTTTGTTTCGCTGTAAATATTTCGAGCCTCTGCGGACAGACACACTCTTTCTCGTTCTGTTGATTTCGACTCGTTCAAATGCTTTCGCGAAGGGAATTCTAGTGACTTCTGGGGCACGAACCGACCATTGAAGCTTTCATCGGATGAACACCCGTTGCAAGCCTGGGCTGGTGAGTAGAAACCACTTCAGTTTTCAAGGACGCTTGTTTGCGGGGCTAGTTGGTTCATTTCAAGATATATATTGTTTTTTTGCCAATGACTGCGTAGGCGTCACACGGTGGCAGCGCATGGCAATGTTAAGTTTTAAAATTGTTTAACGTCTCAATCTGTAACCGGAAAAACGTGCGTTACTTGCGGCGTGGCTACACGTGGGAACGAGTTGCTGACTCAATAGTTAATTCTGAAATTGTACCGCTAGGTAACACCAACCAGGCCGTTGCGATGAAAGAAGGCAAATAAATCACTGTCGCTTCGCATGTGTTTTCGTAGCTAGCCCATATATTAGTGCAAAAAACCTACTTGTCAATAGTTTACCGCAGTCGCGTTTGAGAAACATCACATAATTATGTGCCTGGTTTTGCTATAGTGTGACAAATACAGCGTCATATAAATGAGAAATACTTCTTTTTCTGCCACAGCCTTCTGGTCCACCTGACAAGGAAGCAGCTCTGTACAATGGGCAAGGAACCTGCTACATGACATGCCTTGTGAAGAAGCAGTCCTGAGGGATACACGTGTTATGAGGTACCATTACATATATGTATAATATACTGCTGTTTACTAGTTAACTGAGTTTATTTGCTTACTTTGGAAAATTTCATGCATTGATTATGCATTGAATACATACATTAATATCTGGTGATGTTACTTGTTTTTCAAGACTGTCATGCAACGACAGGATGACTACACCCGAATGTCCACTCTGCAAGCACGTTGAAACATCTTAATGTCCACTACAACAGGTCATTTCGAACCTCACACATCTAATGCTGTATTTGTGAATGCTTTACCGTGCATATCGTGGAGCTCGTGGTGCTTTAGATTGGCCACAAGTATTGGTTGTCTACCGTGGCATGGAGTCGACATTTCAATAATGTTGAAACTGTAACACTATTAGTTAGATTGTGTGGCACTGCTGAACTCAACGACACACTGATCCCAGCCACAGTGGCCATATTTTGATGGGGGTGAAACGCTAAGACACTTGTGTGCTTAAGGGTTCGTTCGATTTGCCTGCACCACATGATACATTTTACAAAGTGCTGCACCTCGCCATTCGTTTCAGTGGCACAACAATGTCATCTTCTAGATCGTGCCATTGATTTCAAAAAGTGCCGAGAGGTACAGCACCAAAACTAGTTCATGACTTTCCTGTACCTTCTGCTCTGACGGCGCTGGTTTAGTGCAGCCGCACTCACAGCTTAACAAACAACATAGCATTAGACGTAGGTACTGTACCCACCTCTGCAAATGCGGCGTGTTTGGCCACGATGTTTACACCTCATTAAATTAAGCGAACAAAAATAAGGATTTCACCTTGTCGGCACCTTGTCTATCACTTGGGACGCCGCACTGCTGAACTCGTGCTGCACAAGTTCTGAACTTCTCGTGCACAGCTGTGAACCAGTTTCGATTGGTGCAGGTGAACTAAACTGACCCTTAAAATATGGAAGCTTGAAAATGTGAGAAATGTGTTAACATAACGTGTCTGTCAGAGCAAATGTTTCGACAAGCACTCTTGTCTCCTGTGAGGCTACAGTGTCATTTGTCTGAATCCCTGGAAGCCAGAATCAATCTAAATTTGCCCACTACTGTATGACTCACGATCACTTCACAGTTGGCATGTGAATCGTCAGAAATCATTAATTGCGAAATGAACACCCCAGCAGTGAGGGGCATTAACAGGCTTTCCGACATTTAGTTGTGCCTTGTGACAGTTTACGAACAACACCCAGAACTGTTTTGTCTTAACTGTGTTTAGCTCATAGAAGTTTACAAAAAGATGCGCCAAAGCTCATAAGGCTGCTCTCAATTGCTTTAGCTTTGCACATATGTTCAATGGGCTCCTAAAATAATGAATAATAAAGGTGGTGAGCACTTGCAGCACAGCTTCCTCAAAGACGTGAAAGCTGTCGTGAAGAGCAAGCTTGTGTTCATTGCATGTGGTACTGTTTTTTTTTTCATAGAGCAGAGAAACGTCCCAGACTTCTTTGAGCGCCGCATCTGCTTCTGTTTAAACTAGGTTGTCATAACCATAGTGTCTACCACTACGAAGTGAAATTATGTGCACTATGGTCATGAAAAAATCTAAGGAATCGCACTGGTAGTTGAAAACATACATTATCTTGACTTATTCACAGCCACACTGCAAGATAGTACGTATTTCAAGTCTTAACCTCTAAAAGTAGCAGGGAGAAAACAACTTCAGCTTTCAAGCACAAGTATACTGAAAACGTAAACAATAACAAGTGTGTAATACATGTGACCTTTATTGATCCAGTATTCGGACAGATTCACATCATGTACCACCAACTGATTTCAGGAGTGCTTGCTTGCAAGAGAATACTCAAGTTCTATAGATATGTCTATGCAAAAAAGAGATTGTGCTCAGAGCTGAACAGATAGTGTACTGTAAGAGCACCAACAAAGATTTAAAAACAACAAAATTGTACAATGCATGCCCAAAGCTTATTTTCTTAGAATTGTGTCTTTTCGATCTGTAGGCACACACCTCATAAGTGTTCCTTTAGCATACATGTTCGCTGCATACTCAGCAGACCGGTCATTACTTGCGACGAGAATTTTTAGCTGTAGTAACTGTGTAACTTAACTCTAACAATAAATGTAGCAAGCCTGAAATATTTTAGGCCCATCATCTAAATACATATTACCTATGATATTGGCTAGCGGCTGAGAATTAAAACTAGTGCCTGCCTTGTCGACACGACACGACATGACACAATTGTGAAGTACTCAATGTAGCATTGCAGAACGAGAAAGATTCAGGACTGCACGCATTCGTGATTGTTTATTTAACAAATTTAGCAAAAGTACATTGCTCTCACTAATGAGCTATCTATCGGCAATGTGCAAGTTTCATTCCGATTCCACATCATGCATTCACTTCACTTCAAGATCAACACAACAGGGCAAGCGCCGAATATGACGGCAGAATCGGACCCTTGTCCTGAAGCCACGCTATTAAACTCGCACGCCAGAACGAATTGAGAGCGATGTTCATTCAGCGATTTCGATGTTCAGTTATATGCATATGCTTGTTAGCTTTCAAAAGTCTTTACACATAGGTTGAAAGCTTTCGATATGTATGAGTGACTTGTTTTGTTCGGACCCGACCGTATACAATGATTGTTCCGGCTTGGACACTCGCAACAAAGGATGCAAACCTTACTTGATTGACGTTGTTTTGGCCAGTCGAGGCCATCTAGGTCACCTGGTGATAATTACAGACGCGAAACGCTATTTAGCAACGAAAAAAAAAGCAGAGGAAGCGAGCAGTGCAAACCAGCCGTGGACACCCACCTGCAGCAAAAAAAACAAGCGTTTGTTTATTGATGATGATAGTACTACCAGCGCCATCTGGCCTCGCGGTATTGCAGTTCAGTACGCCGCCGCTACGTATTTGCATGTTATTTTGATACAACAGCCCAAAGGTACAGTTTCCGTTCTCTAAACTGGTAGGTGTTCTGCGGCCAACTTTTCTACATGCACTTACTGCAGCTGCGAAGAAACCATTGCGCACCTTCTATGTGGTGCACCCATTTCAGCACGCCAAGACAAGAGCTTACTACAGCTCTGGATAGACTGAATGATCGGCCGTTGTCGGAACAAAGGATTCTGGGTCATTGACCAAGCCCATCCTCAGCCCAGAAGGCTTTGAAAGCTTTGCTACGCTTTTTGCGAACAACTGGCCTCAGAGACAGACTTTAGTTACAGTGTACTAGAAGGGGGCAGTGGAGTGAACGAGGCGGCCGCGCCGTATCTCGGCTGACTCTCCGGTGGTTGACAGTAGCGGTGGCGCTGTAGTTCCATGGTACTGATAATAAGACAATGTGGACATACACGAATCTATTTAGACTCTTTGAGCTAGAGCTTGCTAAGACGCGTGACAAGTCACCCCGGAAAAGAAGACACAAACCCAAAAGTTGGTGGGATGAGGAAGTTAAGAGAGCCATGGCAAAACGTCAGGAAGCCTCTAGGGAACACAGACATGCTAAGCAGCGGGGTGAACCGACAGATGATGTTGAAAGAAAATGGGCAACCTTTCTAAGCTGTAGAAGGGATGCATCCCTTCTGATCAATGAAAAGATTAGAAGGAAGGGAGCTCAGTGCCTGGCAGAAGTACACAAAAAAGATAGAAAGGCAGCTGCGAAATTTTGGAACCATCTATACTCCCTAAGAAATGAGACGCGCCTAGAGCAGAGTTTTATAACTACAGCCCAAGGTGCTAGGCTAGAAGGGGACGAAGCTATTGAATATATAAGAACAAGGGTGACAGAAAAACTTCAACAAAGAAGTACTTTATGCACCACAATAGACAAGGACGAATCAAGTGGTGCAATGGCTCCATTTTCACAACAAGAGTGAGGAAGGGCTGAGAAAAGGGTTCCTAGTAGTACATCAACAGGCCCAGATGGCATTCCAATTAGGCTGATAAAGACATTAGGTACAAAGTCTAAGCAGGCTTTGAGAGAGACAGAGAGCACAATAATAATCGATGGTGAAGTTCCCGATGGATGGAAACTTAGCAGGATGAGCATGATCTATAAAGGAAAGGGGGACAAAGCTGACATAAACAACAACCGTCCTATAACAGTGACATCAGTGGTCTACAGGCTGGCGATGCAGATTATAAAGGAAAGACTGCAGGCGTGGATAGAGAGAGGATGAGGGGGTGCGGGGGGAACTGCAGAATGGGTTTCGGAAACACAGGAGGTTGGAAGACAATCTGTTTTCACTGACGCAGTGCATCCAAATAGCAGAAAAGGAACACAGGTCCCTGTGGCTAGCATTTTTGGATATCAAGGGAGCGTACAATAGCGTGGTTCAAGAGAAATTGTGGGGAATAGTGCACACACTAGGCGTGGAACATGTAGTCACTAATCTTTTAAAGGGTATCTATAAAGGTAACAAGGTAGTTATAAAGTGGGAAAAACAGGTATCCAAGCCTGCAGAAGTAAAACGGGGGCTTAGGCAGGGGTGCCCCCTGTCACCCTTATTATTCATGATGTACCTACAAGGATTAGAGGCAAAATTAGAGGGAAGTGGACTGGGCTTCAACCTCTCTTTAGTCAAACAAGGAAAACTTATTGATCAGGCACTACCAGCATTAATGTACGCAGATGATATAGTGCTAATGGCCAACAACAAGGAAGATTTGCAGAGATTGATGGACATCTGCGGTAATGAGGGAGATAGGTTAGATTTTAGATTCAGTAAGGAAAAATCACCAGTCATGATTTTCAATGACAACGAAGGTAGGGAGCTTAGAATACAGGGGGTCACGCTAGAGATAACAGATAAATAGAAATATCCGGGCGTACAATGCAAATCAGTTCACACCCTTAAGGGTGGATTTTTCAATAAATCACCCATCTTATACCTATTATTTGTGCCAAACTTAACCGCACGGGTGTAATTTCTGCAATTCCACCTTTTGTACACCCATTTGTCGTTTTTAGGTGTACTATAGGTGTATGTTTGCAAATTACACCCAAGGGTGTTTCCTTGAACGTTACACCTATCATATATGTATATAGTTTAGAGCATCAATACATATCACATCTCAACGGATGCAATCAAACCGAATGCCAAGAGTCTGGTGAAAAGAAAGATCGATGTTTCAGCGTTCGTTTTCATTTCCCGTTTCATTCGCCAAAATATATCGTGCTATGTATTATATTTATTAAACCACCCCCTATTTACATTATTCAGAAGATTCCTCACATGTTCAACGACTTAATTCATGTGTTAACTTTTGGGGATTCCTACTAAAATTATTTTGCTGCCGCTCATGTCCATTCTTCCCTAATTTTCACAGAGACATCGGTAAAAGAGATTATGTTGCACTTGAACCTAACATGAAACGATTACACACAATTTTCGACAAACTATCGTGCTAAGTTTTTCACTCTAAGTTTTTCACACTAGGTTTTTTGTACACACTAAGCTTTTCACACTAAGTTTTTCGTCACACTAAGTCAGACAATAACACTAAGTTTTTCGTACCAGAGGTCCTGGTTTATTAAAGAAAATAGTCTTTTTTGGGGACCTTCAACGCAAAAATTTTGGTCTTCCTGTCTGTCTGTCCCTCTGTCTGTCTGTCTGTACATTTGTCTGTTTGTGTACTCTATACGGCATCTGGTACTTGAAATGGCCGTCCTCATCCGCAGCGCCCACCAATGTTGCTCAAGATTGAGCGTTCATGCTTGTGCAATCGTCAATTAAAAAGCAATCATTGCGCATGTCTGCGGCACCATAACAACACGTATATATTCTGCATGTGCGTCTTTTACTACAAAAAGCATATATTAGTAATTTTAAGGGCCGTAGCGGTTATCACGCGGCGCTGACCATGCAATTAATGCTTGCACGGAACGGGGAGTGTTTCCGACGCTTTGCTAAAACGAGGTGGTGGTGGTACCTACCGTCGCCTTGCGTTCTACACCTTATCACCTCTGAGACGGGCGCGCACACCCGTCTCTGAGCCACGCGCTTTGTTTTTTAGGAAAACCGCCAGATGACGCTCATGTCTCACGTGTGACGTGACTTGATGCGCTCGTTCGCCTCCACTGCACGCACGAGGCACTCAACCGCAGTGCCTCCAGAATACCACTCACCGACTTTCTTGCGCAGAACACCAAATAAATGTCCTGTTCACTCTCTCTACACACAGGCACATCCGCTAAGCACGGGTGAATTCTTCGAATGGGTCGCACCACTCTGTGGGCACTTACTGCTCTTTTTTTATTTCCTTGATATGCACGCTTGCGCGTGGTATAATATACACGTGAACGATAATAGACAACACTAGCGCAATGTACCCGTGCCACAAAGATGGAGAGTAGTTAACTAATTGCAGTATTGTAATTGACAGTTGTTACTGTCATGTTACAATGCACTGATAATCGCACATTGGTATGCTCACACAAAATTGAAGACTTGAAATAAAAGCAAGCGTCCTTCATACTTTGTCGGTAAAAAAAGTATAGCCCCCGGTTCTTGCTGAGTGGCAGAGTGTTATTTAAAAGAAGCTAATAGCACAGCAGGGGTGTTGCTAGGATTTATGCGTGCAAGGGGATAGAAAGAGGAAAAAAAGGGGGCCTGACCCATTTGTATGTACAATTTTGCCTGCGGTTGCATACGTGAGGATCCGAATCGCAAGCTTTCTTTTTTTTTGCGAAATGGGCCAAATCCTGACCCGAAAGTAGCTCAAATGACACTCAATTGACTCATACATACGTTCACCTTTCCTCTAAAGCAGTAATTTAAAACATTATTCATATATTACTGTTCTAGAAGAACGTTGATAGCATGTATATGTCAAGGCAGCGTTAGTTGAGCTTGTTTCAGTTCTATATTTGCCCCGTTTTGAATTTTAAAAAAAGCTCCTCAAACGAACATAAAAAAGGGTGGGAGATGTGTCAAATATGGAACAACCTCCTTGCCGCCCTTCCCTAAATTTTTATTTATATCTATGTTCCGCGAGTAACAAATTTTGACTCCAGAATGTCGAAACAACGCCGCAATAACGCCTCACCCGGGAAAAGAAAAATGTACATTACGAAGGCTACGCATTTGCCGCCTGCACACGTCTTTGGTAAAAAAAAAGACTTTGAAGCTCTGCTAGCAAATAAATATGTTGTCAAGCATAAAATATTACACTCTATCTTGGGGGCTATACATAACTTGGAAATTATATCATAAAACGGTACTGCTATGAATTTCGGTTTCGGTTTGGAGGTCTCGGGGCAACTGCGCATCGCCATCGTCAACAGGCAGACTTTGAATTGGGTGGTAACATGTCGTTTGCGTGTTTGCTGCAAGTTGACGGTGGTTTATTATTTTACTATTCACTTGCTTTGTCAGGGACGCGTACTTATACGGCTTGCACAGTTTAACTCGCGCTTACAGTAAATACAGTACGTGTCACTTCAATCTGTGGCGTGTCGGCAAGTACAGAACTACTTCGGTGCGGCGGAGTGTGTGTCCTCTGTCAACGGCTTTCATTGAAGCTTGTGCACGCCGCAAGCAGAGTGTTTCCGATCAAGCAATCAACGGAGTGTACGCTGGGAGCTACATGGAGAACGCTTTTGGATTTCGTGCTATTGCTGAAAAGGTAAGTTTTCGTGCATGCGAACAACGAAGCGCAGAAGTTCGTGCCTGCCTGCCAACGCCCGATTTGCCCGCGATACTCGTAATGGCAGGAAGCGACCGTCTCTTGGCGCCGGCAGCTTCGTGACCTTCGCTCGCTGTGTGCTTATCAGCTGCGATCTCTCAACAGTCGCAGTGTTCGTGAACCTCACTGTGGCGCATGGTTAAAGAAAACGGGGGGATGTGCCGCGCGCAGATATACCTTACGGCATGCGGCAGCGGGTGAGAAAAAAAAGGGGGGGGGGGTGAGCGAGCCGAGGTGTCGAAAGAAAATGGCATAACAATAATAAAAAACGAAGCAGATCAACGGTAAAGGAGGCGCCAGTTGTCAGTTAGCGGGACTGCAGTGGACAAATGGGGCGCGTTTATTACGCGGGAGGAAAAAATCCCGATTTCAATGACTGAAGATAGGGGTGCGTTTTTAATGCGAGTAAATACGCTATTTAAAGTGACAATTCAAAAATACTTAAAATTTGTATCAGTACCCCTTTGATGCCTGCGCTTTGCAGCGGCGTGACAAGTGTTTTGTTAAAATTCGTGCAGCTAACCAAAGAATTTAGATGTACCTTGTTCGGTCAGCGATTTGCGCTTTTTATGCCTTGTTAGGTTTGTTTATATTTATTCTAGTACATTGTAGATAATCAGGATATATAAATATTGATGTGCTTTAATAAGGGATTGAACAGCCACACTCAATTGCACACATCATTTTGCATTTTTGCACCGTTGTAGTGCGGCACGTAGAATATTGTAGAATAGAATATTTCTGTATATTTCGGCGTAGGGTTTTGGCGCTGTGGTTACATATGAAAGCTTAGCTAAAGTTTACCAACAAACACCCACACAAAGCTTTCAGTTTAGCTGATACAGCACAGATGATATTGATGTAGGCATAGTTAGCCACTAAAGAACACGCTCGCGAAAAACGAAATGAGGATAGCGACACAGGTAGCTGTAAATGAAAGCAGGCAGACCTAACAGTTCTTGTCTATTTCATGCATTTTGTCTGTGCAGGTTTCATCCTTAGGAATGCAAACACACTGATCCAACTAATAAGCACTCCATGGATATATTCCTGTTAGCTACTTCTCCAATAAGTCGTGCATTTTTTTAATTATACATATTCATAGTCCAGCAGTTCAGAGCTCAGTGAGCATATATTTAACTTACTTGCGATACATTATCTGTTGTATGGCTGTTTTTATTAATTAAAAAAATTCAACTGCAAATGAGGTACTTCCGCATCCTCTCGAAGAATAAGATGAGTACGTCTTATTTATTTTTGAGATTTGTCAGTTTTACTCAAGGCCTAAAGTAATCATTTTGTTGACCAATAAGCAACCTATAAAAGACATAATATAAAATTATCTAGTACCCCACATTTATGTAACTGGAGAAGAAATTTAGAGGTGAGCCTCCACAAATACACAGTGCTGTGTTTCCAACAGCAGTTGTCAATTAATAAGTGCTGTTGATCCTTTCAGATTGGGGCTTGCTCGATGTTTTACACTAGTTTCACACAGTAGATTGTACATCTGTGATGTGTACATGTCTACAAAACTATCCTTCACAGTAAATGATAAATATTGCTACTTTTCTGTCTGAATGGGTTTATATAATTTTTTGTATCACCCATATTAGTGGCCTATTGGTTAGGGTATTCTAGCTAAGCAAGAAAACTTGATAAAAACACTGAAATTTGAGCATCCCGGTATATTTCAAACTTCTTGGTAGGTGCATGATTCAAGAGAGAAGCATTTTTTCACCACCATCATGGTGTAGACTCAAACATGGCACTTCCATTCGTACACTAATATGCACAGATGCTTGTAAACGTAAAAGTGAATAGTGGTAAACCTGAAAGTGGGGAAGCTGGAGCTTTTCATTATATGACACATCATAATGAGGTTCTGATTGTTCAAAGTATTTTTTAAATGCTTAGTTGAATGTTGTGCATCTCTCACATGCAGGATGTTGAAAGGAAAGCACACTACGTCTTCTATGATGGACTGGGTGCTGACGATGCAGTGCACTCATCACAACATGAAAGCAGCTGTTCCGGGCTCACGGCCTCACTCAAAGGGTGGCAGCAGTGGTGGACGCTACTCATAGGGTGCACCAAATATCTTGTACATTTCAGGAACATTCCTCTGATGGGAAGGCTTCATCTCAAGCTATGTGTCCCATATACCTATTTATTTTTCCAACACGAGTATCAGTTGGCCATCAGATCAACACCAGTGCGTGTAGAAAACTGTGTACAATGCATAATGTTAGAGTTGTGTGATCAACTGGAGACGGCCTAGATGTCTCAAGGTTGATTCACTAATGGGTCATTCCACCCCAAACATCCCAGCTTTTTTAGCGACCATCTCAAAGGTATTCGAAAAAATTGTGATGATTCACTGCATTGAAAACAGTGAAACAGTAAAATATTTCTGAAAGAAAAACGTTTTGGTCACGTAGTTGCCTTATGAACTTAACGGAATGTCGTTTTATTCTTTTTGTGCAAAACTTTATTTTAAAAGTACTGCTCCTTGCTTCTATACCAAAATTTGTCTACATGTTAAATACAAGTTAATGTGTAAAGTGTTTGAAGCGCAGTAATATTAGTGCAATTTCACTGGCACATACGCCTCCAAGACTAACAAAGTGCTTGATATGGCTGGTTGGTGCTGTATGGTAGACAAAGAAAGTGCTTAACAGCGCAAACGACAAGAAGAGAAAGAAGAGACGAGGTGAGCCCTGAACAAGCAACCAAGGTTTATTGCAAACCAACTGCAATATATAGAAAACAGAATCTGCGCATAACCACGCACCTTAAGCAGAATTGCACATACATGCACCATACGGCTTACCTTATCAACAACCGGTCATATAAGTGGAACCCAGATAACTAACTTCACAGCAGTTAAGAAAAATTGAGGGAGACTAACACAGGAAGCACCAAGTTGTTGAATATAGAAGGCTTCACTAATCTCGTGCTCGCGCCGATTTTTATATCCCCCGTGATCAAACACTTGTCAAGAATTGGCTCACAACAAGACTTATTACAATGGTCTGCTAAGTGACTAAAAAGAGAACCATTTAGAGAGTTAGCGTGCTTCCTCAACCGATCATTCATGCATCGCCCTGTTTGGCCAATGTAACCGTGCCCAAAAGTAAAAAAAATAGCTTGTAGAGAATCGCTAAAACACATTCAACATGGCACGTAGCGTGTTTCTTAGTGCATGCTTCTTGCTTAGGTCCTTCGCTGTTGACCCTGCGACATAGCCCAGCGAGTTATCGCATGCGCAGAACACAACTCTTACACCTATTTTGCCAGTGACCTTCTTCAGCCTTGGGGAAACTTCGTGTACGTAGGGACTAACAGTCTTGCTAGAATGAGGCTTGTTGAGTTAGCTAATGCTTTGTCTCTTATCAGGCACTCTTAGTGACGTTAGGTGAGTCTCGGCAATGGAAGTTAGCAGGGGATTAGAAAAGCCTGCTTGTTGAAGGCGGTGAACTTAGAGCGAGAAACTGCACTCTATCTGGCGGTGACAAGAGCCAGTTAGAATTGTCTTTAGGCAGGAAAAAGCGATGCTTCACTTGACTAGCTTAGAATGGGTGGACGTAAAAAGTAGGTTCTTTCTTGAGCATGGCTCGTACCGCCAATATACATGATCAACAAAAAAAAAGCTTTTCTAATTGTAGACAACGTAGGTTGTCATCAGAAATAAACTCCGACGTTATTTCTAGTTTCTTCATTTCACGCCCGAAAATGTCAAATATCTCATTGGTGGTTCGCCGAGGGTCCGATTGATCGATGCGGTAAAACTCTAAAAAGTCGTCAACGTAGCCGAACACTTTAACTGTACTCGTGTGATCAAAGTTAGCCATGAGACTTCTTTCATACCGCGCGAGTAAAAGGTCACAAAGTACTGGTGCTAAACATGAGCCAATGCACACATCTGCACCAGTGAGATATTTGACGTTGTTGGCGTGAAATGAAGCAACTGGAATTAAAGTCGGAGTTTAATTGATGACGACAAGTTATGATGTCTACACTTGGAAATGCTTTTTTTGGTTGACCATGTATATTGGCGGTACGAACCTTGCTCAAGCAAAAGCTTTCTTCTTTTTACGTCATCCCATTCTAAGCTAGTCAAGTGAAGCATCGCTTTTTCCTGCCTAAAGGCAATTCTAACTGGCTCTTGTCACCACAAGATAGAGTGCAGTTTCTCGCTCTAAGTTCACCGCCTTCAACAAGCAGGCTTTTCTAATCCCCTGCTAACTTCTATTGCCGAGACTCTCCTAACGTCACTAAGATTGCCTGATAAGACACAAAGCAACAGCTAACTCAGCAAGCCTCATTCTAGCAAGGCTGTTATTCCCTACGTACACAAAGTTTCCCAAAGGCTAAAGAAGGTCGCTGGAGAAGGTGCCGGCTCCGGTGCGTGACATCAACTGATCGTTTGCGCAGCGCATCGAATCGTGCGCACACCGGCAGCGACCCGCACGCGGCGGCGGAGCATCATTGCGCATGCGCAGACCAGTGTGACGCGAAATTGGCTTAGCGAGGCCAGTGTAGCTAACGCTACAAAATAGTGTAAGATTTGCGTTCTGCGCACGTGACAAGCTCGCTGGCCTATGTCGCAGGGTCAACAGTGAAGGACCTAGGAAAGAAGCAGGCACTAAGAAACACGCTATGTGCCATGTTGAATGTGTTTTAGCGATTTTCTACAAGATAGTATTTACTTGTGGACATTAGCCAAACAGGGCGATGCATGAATGATTGGTTGAGGGAGCACGCTAACTCTCTAAAAGGTTTCCTTCCCAGCCACTTGGCAGACCATTGTAATAAGTCTTGTTGTGAGCCAATTCTTGACAAGTGTTTGATCACGGGGGATATAAAAATCGGCGCGAGCACGAGATTAGTGAAGCTTTCTATATTCAACAACTTGGTGCTTCCTGTGTTAGTCTCCCTCAATTTTTATTAACTGCTGTGAAGTTAGTTATCTGGGTTCCACTTATATGACTGGTTGTTGATAAGGTAAGCCGTATGGTGCATGTATGTGCAATTCTGCTTAAGGTGCGTGGTTATGCGCAGATTCTGTTTTCCATATATTGCAGTTGGTTTGCAATAAACTTTGGTTGTTTGTTCAGGGCTCTGTTCTCGTCTCTTCTTTCCCTTCTATTCATTTGCACTGTTAAGCACTTTCTTCGTCTACCACGCCTTCAAGAACTTAGCCAAAATGTGTTATATTTGCATTTTTTCTATTGTAACACTGCACTTTCTATGAATGTCTGAGTAATGAATACTAACTACACAAAAGGTATATTTTGAGGAAATAATATCATGAGACCTCTTAAGCTGCTAAACATTACGAGAAAAAATTACAAATTTTGCTGAATCGTCATTTTCGTCTATATTGAGACGCGATTTGAACTGTCGAGTGGTCCAAATAAATATGACCTTCAAACCTAAATCGAAAGGAAAAAAAAGGTATTTTCATATGCCAATTGTTATCATTACATATTTTTGTTTTAAGGAAGAAAATAAGTTTTGATCTTTCCCATTTATGAAAATAGGCAATTTCAAGGCGGCAGCTGTCGCATGACCAAATGGGAAGATAGGCACCAATGGGAACGCTAAAAAATATTTTCTTCCTTAAAACAAAAAATGTAATGATGGTATATGAAAAGAACTGTTTATTTTTGCTTTCAATTTATGTATAAAGGTAATTTTTAGTTGAGCCTCCACATGGCGTAAATTGCATCTCAATATGGACAGAAATTACGATTTTGTAGAATTAATGATTTTTTCTTATAAAGTTTACCAGCTTGAGAGTTCTTAAATATTTTTTTCTCAAAATATACCTTGCGTGGAGTAAGTATTCACTACTCAGATATTCATACAAACTGCAGTATTGCAATGAAAAAAATTGCAAGCATAACACGTTTTGGATACATTCTTAGAAGCATATGTGCCAGTATAAATGCAATAATCGTACTGAGCTTCAAACACCTTACACAAGAACCTTTACTCAACATGTAGACCAAGTTTGGTATAGAACGTACTTTTAAAATAAATTTTTTCACAAACACCCAAACGACATTCCGGAAGTTCTGAAGGCAACCATGTGACCGAACATTTTTTCTCTCCGAAATATCCTACCGTTTCACTGCTTTCAATACAGTTAATCAGCACAATATTTTTCGAATGCACTTGAGATGGTTGCCAAAATGGCTGGGCGTTTGGCATGAAATCAGCCTAACAGCATGTCATGAAGATAGAGATAGGTCCTATGCTTATTAAGCCCTTTATTTTCCAAGAAATATATTGAAAGTGCCTCCTCTGAGGCACTGTATAACGCTGATTTTTTTGACAGTTCTAAGGCGGCTGCACGTGCTATTGTTTTTTACATGTGGAGCAGCGGCATTCATATCTAGTAGAACTCGCTGTTGGGATAGTTGGTGCATGTTTGCATTAAACAATAGTCAATTTTGCGCCAAAATGATGACCACACAAACAAAGAAAACACATAAACGGGATGGGCACTAATTTGCAATTGTTTATTTCTTGAGGGAACAGGCTGATATAAACCCACTTTTCGTCAACGCATGTGCAACCTACTCGGGCCGTCTCTTACCTAATCACCCTATAGGACAGATGATCACTAGATATCGTGCTTCCAGCTCATACATGATGAGTGAAGTTTCGCTAACGCAATTGATACCCCGTTTCTTTTGTGAAAGCCCTTCGAAATCGCTCTTGGTGTTAATCCACGTGAAGTGACATGTGCTCTTGAACGGGCACCGTGGTTATTCTTTGCAGTAAGGGCGTGTTCCCTCGCTCGATCATTGATGCAGCGTCTCGTCGTCTGGCTAACATGTCTCTTTCTGATTGATTGATATGTGGGGTTTAACGTCCCAACACCACTCTATGATTATGAGAGACGCCGTAGTGGAGGGCTCCGGAAATTTAGACCACCTGGGGTTCTTTAACGTGAACATGTCTCTTTCTGCACGATAGGGGTATTTTGTAAACCACTTCAGTGGCAGACTTCGTGAATGGCCACGCATGCTTCTTTTTACAGACTTTCAGCTGCTCAGCATGATTTCCAGCGATGCACCGGCGCAACTTTGCTAGTTTGTTAGTGGCTCGAACTCCATCAGTACGTCATGCCGACTCGCCACCTTTTTAATGTTGTGTGTATGAATATATGCTATATTATGAATATATGGTACAAACAGCTCCTAGTGAGCACCCGTCCTGCCCATGTGTTTTTTTTTGTGTGGTCATTGTTTCGTCGCGAAATGGACTATTCAATTCAGGGATTCATGTCTATTTACAGCACATGTTTAGTGTCTGTAGCACAATATTACATGCTATTTTCGTGTTCATATTTGCATGTTCAAGAGAACAGCAGCCGCGCCAATTGTGTCAATTCGATACAATTTCCTAATTTTTCACAAAACCATTATGAAATGCTCAACCAGCCTCAATTATTTCTCAGTATTGTTAATTTTCTCAATAATCATAAAATCCATTATTCAACGTAAGTTTGTGCATCACCATCCAATTGATTGATGTGTGCAGTTTAATGTCCTAAAGCCACCATTTGATTATGACACGCCTTAGGGGAGGGCTCCAGCAATTTGGCCGCCTGGGGTTCTTGTGCACCCAAATCTAAGCAAATGGGCCTACAGCATTTTTGCCTGCATGAAAAATGCAGCTGAGTACCTTGGCTACTAAACCAACGAGGCGGGGTCATCATCATCCAATCTAATACAGATGCGCCAACCGTAATTATAACTTTTAATTGACCATATTCTAACATCACAGCAAAAGAAAAGAGTAGAACGGTTTAAAAGAAAGTTCTCCCCGCCTTTTCTAAGACGTCCATAATGCTTTATAAGTCGCTTTTGCCAGAGTATGCTTTCGCTCTGCGGAAAAGTGCTTGATGATTTGGAAGTGGCTGCTAATACTCGCTGTCACAGGACACAAAATATTTTTTCCCTTTATTACTCTGCCATGCAGATGCCATTCAATAACGAGTACTAGTATGAGTGCTGGCTGTCTTTCAGAGTGATTTATGAGGTTTTTGCAGCCTTAAGTGACAATAAAGAAAATGCTATGCCACTTTTTTTCTTTTCGCCACCCCCTTTAGCTCCTCCTTTATGAATATCTGGAATTTCTGGGTCGCCTGTCAAACAGTTTGGCAAGCTGGGCAAATACTACTGTGAGTTTTACCCCCGTATTTTAGAACGTCCCTTCGCCAAATGCTTCACATTGACTTGAGAAAATTGATTCCAGCACAGTCTCTAGGCAGAGCAAGTCACCCAATATCAGGGATAATCTGCGGCGATCCTCGAGAAACGCAGCATCATTTCTAGACAAGCGTTGGCACTGTGCTCAGCTAGTTCTGGTGAAGGACGAGATTCGAGTCGAGGAGCGTTCGTAAACAGGGAGATTAGCATTGTTTGCACTGTGGGACAGTTCAAGAGTGCTTTTATTGAAATAGCTGGGCTCTCGTATATTTTGAATGAATTAGCAGATGTCAAATAATTTCTACGTATATTTTTCTTTTTGTGTGATTCAGTCTAATTTGTTGTACTGCTGTAAATTTGGAGTTCCACCGCGGTGGTCTAGGAGCTATGGTACTCGGCTGCTGACCCCCAGGTCGCGGCATCGAATCACGGCTGCGGTGGCTGCACTTCCGATGGAGGCAGAAACGCTGTAGGCCCGTGTGCTCAGATTTGGCTGCACGTTAAAGAACCCCAGGTGGTCAAAATTTTTGAAGCCCTCCACTACGACGTTTCTCATACCCATATGGTGGTTTTGGGACGCTAAACTGCACATATCTATCAATGCTGTAAATTGGAATTTCAGGCTCAAAAATGCTGTATTTGTTTTTCCTGAAACCTGCTCCAAATTAAGTTTTTCTCCCTGGAAAAGCAAGATATGATGCTCCAAAATATTGTTCCAGATGATAGCTTGGCTGCTCCACCTCTGATACCTGTAAGTGGTTACTGTTTCACCCTGCTTTTGTGTGTCCATTTTATGTTCTTTGATGTTGCATTGTTTCAGGGGAACATATTATGCGATGCGCTTGATATTTTTCATCTTTAAATCAATTATTCTGCATGGTTAGTATCTAGTGACACTGTTAAGCTATTGTAATTTTGCCTAGGCAATTGTAGTGTGCATTGATATACTATTTCAGTATATTGGAGAAATAAGGCATGCTGTATTGCACTACTCTTCCTGCTGTTTGTATGTTTCACTGCACTGTGCTTTTGTGCTGCATTGAAGCGTGTTAAAATTAGTCCTTCATTTTTAAGTGCAAATAAAGGCTCTTCTGTTGTACTTTGATATGCATGCATCGGTCGTTAGAGCTCCATGCCGTACCATTGGCGTCTGATTTTCGGTCTTCTTTTGTAGCAAATGGCATTCTGCTCTGCACAATTGAAAAAGGCTTTTGATTAAGGTACAATTTGTCTCTGAAGCCTGTATGTGCCCTTTGTCTAATAAAATAAAGCTTGATTTCATTATGCACTATGGCATGTCTTTGTGAACATTCTGTTATGTGTGACAACTCATTTTGAGTGATGCCTACGCATTCAGCTAGGATTACATGTTATATGTGAGAGCCTTATATGCCGTGCTTCATATATGCACCATAAAAGCTGTTCTAGAGCCAGGATTACCACACTGTGGCAGGAGCCACTACAATAGGACATCTGCACATGAAAGGTCTAGCTAAAGGGTAAGCTTTCACGCTCTTCTACAGGGGCCTACTGGAAAGGGGTAACACTCGAATTATGGTATTTTTCGCATGGGTGTTGGAGCATTATTCAGCATGAACACCCCCACACCCTTTTTGCTGTTTGGGCAAATTACACCCCTACACTACTTTTGTTTTTAAGGGTGTTAGGGTGTCATAGCAATATTACACCCTTACACCCTTAAGATTAGATAGATATATGGGGTTTAACGTCCCAAAACCACTTCATGATTATGAGAGACGCATACGCCCTTAAGATTACTTGGGTGCACATCGATTTTACACCTTCACTACTTTAAGGCCACTTGGGTGTACATTTGCTTTTACACCCCCAAAAATGTTTGTACCATAGGGTGTAAATTTGGAAATCCGCCTCACGATATAGGTGTAGTCCTGCTTGATACACCCATTTTGTGGGGTGTAGGGGTGTGAGTTATAGACACTATAAAACACCTATATGGGTGTAATTTAGTTTACAGTGTATGGATAAGCAATTAGACCGAGTATCTGAGGGAACACGAAATATACGTGACGACTAAAGGTAACAGGAATGCAGCAGTCATGAAAAATAGGGCACTGTGGAATTACAATAGGTATGATGTTGTGAGAGGAATATGGAAAGGGGTCATGGTTCCTGGGCTGACGTTCGGCAATGCGGTCTCGTGCATGATATCAGAAGTTCAAGCAAGATTAGAAATTAAGCAACGTGGAATAGGTAGGCTTGCTTTAGGAGCTCACGGGACTACACCAAATCAGGGAGTACAAGGTGATATGGGATGGACATCATTTGAGGGCAGGGAAGCAAGCAGCAAGATAAAATTTGAGAAGCGATTGAGAGAAATGGGGGAAGAGCGTTGGGCTAGGAAGGTTTTCAGCTACTTGTACATGAAGAATGTCGATACAAAATGGAGGAAGCGAACCAGGAAGTTGACTGGTAAATACTTAGAAAACAGCAGGTGGCCAAACCAAAAAGAACTATTGGTTAAGAAGAAAGTGAAGGAAACGGAGACTGACATGTGGAGAATGGGCATGACTAAGAAGTCCGCACTACAGATCTATCGAACTTTTAAGCAGGAAATTGCCAAGGAAAGGATCTATGATAATACTCGGTGTAGTTCTCTACTGTTTGAGGCCAGGACGGAAGTACTGCGAACCAAGACATATCGGGCCAAATACGAAGGGGTAGACACAGTATGCAGTGCGTGTGGAGAGGAAGAAGAAACTGCCGAACACTTGATAATGTTCTGTAAAGGGCTTCACTCTATTGTTCAGGATGATGGCGCAGAGTTTTTCAACGCACTGGGGTTTAGGGACCGGAAGGGCAAAATAAACTTTAAGCGGGTAGACCTAACTAGAAGGAGGTTATCTGATTGGTGGCTAAAGTCAAAGCACGAGTGAAAATTAAACTCTTCACTGCAAAGTACGAATCCTCAAACTCACTTTTTAAGGAAAAAAATGTAGTTTTTGGTTCATTAGGTATTACGGCTTGGTGGCGCTAGCCACCGCTCGATCTAAAGGGTACAGCCATATCAATCCATCCATCCATCCATCCATCCATCCATCCATCCATCCATCCATCCATCCATCCATCCATCCATCCATCCATCCATCCATCCATCCATCCATCCATCCATCCATCCATCCATCCATCCATCCATCCATGCATCCACTGAAGATCTCAGGAGCGTCTGCATTGGGAGTGCGTGCGCGAAAGCGTGTAATTGCTTGTTTTTAGCACGTTTAATGCGTTTCTGAGCCTTCACAAGTGTATGCACACCTGATACGCGCCATGGTGAACGAATAAATACGCAGGCATGCCGGAATTGCGTCTCACTCTTTCAAAAACCTACCGACTAAAAAAAAAGAACACAATAAGTCGTAATTTGAGTGGATCCGCCTAGCTTCTTACTCAAGCAGCCCTTTGAGCTACGCGACATCATTTGTGGCTACTGGCGAACTACTAAGAAAAAAAAGTATCAATATTGCGAATAAATCATACGCTCGCTATGTCGGCAATGTCTACGATATCCAGAGCACTGTTTTTCATATGAGCCCACATGCGCTAGATTGTTCCATGAGAAACCCGAGTATAACTAATTTTGTCACAACAACTATATCGGCGACGACTCAGTTTTGTCATGTCAGTGTTGTGGAAGAAAATAAATAATGTTTTATGAAAAGCTCGTATTGTTTAAACCACGTGCTTTCGTGCTTACTCTGCTTCTTTTATGTAATCTTCAAGTGCTCATAATACCGGGAGGCCGATCTGAAGGAAAGCGTGTACCTAAGAGTCATGAATTTTACGCGAATGGGGTTATATTAAACATAATAAAAAGTACCAACTGTATATATAGACCGTGTGTTAATCTGCGTAAATTCACTGTAACCAGTTCTCATTTCGTATTCACAGCTTAAATTGTGCTGCTTTCCAAGTATTCTATTGGCGTATGGCCATTGTAAGCGCAGCAAATTCATGACGATGTTTTGTAATATAAGTGTACTTCTTTTATTAAGTGTCAAAGCTGTAGGCAGGTGGTGGTGCATTCTGTCTTGAGAAATTTAACTTGTATATATATTATATGTACACAGTAAACACACACACACACACACACACACATATATATATATATATATATATATATATATATATATTCGCAAGTATACGCACATAACTCACACGTCACGCCCCACTCACAATATCCATACGGCCGCTATTTTTACGCGGTGCGTTTTTCATCTGACTATGTTGGACTTGAAGTAGTTTTGAGACCTCATACTGTCGAAACGGTGACATTTACACTGCGAATTTGTACAGATACACGCTAAACGTTCGGCGCAAAGCTCCCCAGAAATTTTTTTTAGGAGGAGGGGGGGGGGGGTTGTGTTCAGCTGAACGACTAACTTTGGCAATTGGGGGTCGCTGTAAATGGAAGTAAATATTTTGGTATACCCTAAAAAGTTATATTACGAAAGTATTTCGTGGTGTTGGGGGTTCCGATTCGTTTCCTCTCCCCTATCTACTTACGGCCTCTTGGTTCTGCGTGCGTTTGACACGGTATTTTTTTTATCTCACATGTTTCTGAGCGCATCTAACTTTCAATTATTCCGCTCAGTTATTCTGAATATTGTAGACGCCTAACCAACAAAAAGAAATAGTTAGGACACAATAAATCAGAATAAGACATACCCTTTCTGTTTCTTCTGTGTCTTATTTCTTCTAGCAGTGGTTCGTCGTCCATTAATTATAAGTATTACTTTTACTGCAAGTCAGCAGACTCACAAAACAAGTTTTTATATAATAAATAATGTTCACGTGTAAATAGGACCGTTATTATGATGTAGTAGAACTCACTTGTGTTAAGCTCCGAATAATGATGATCTTTCACATCTGTAAAGCCATCTTTTCTTTATTCAACGCATTACCAGCTGTTTTAGACGATTCGCTCCTACCGATGTTCACAATACAATTGTAATTTGAAGCACATGTAACTTCAGGTAACGTGTGTAATAATGCAGAGGATATAAAGCATGAGTGTGCCGATCATACTTTTTTCTCATCGTTTTCATACCTGAAAAAACCAATTTAGCGGTCTAACCGCAACAAAATAAAAAAAAAATTTGATCTCTCACAAGGGTTTTATGGAGCTTGTATTCAGTAGGTTGGCGTGTCATACTTAAAGGGTTATGACATCATGTGTTAGACATGAATGATGGACAGGGACGAAGAAATCTGCATCAAAAAAGCGCGCCGGAGGAGCCGAAGCGCATAGCACATGGTGAAGCTATTCCTCCACCGTGGCATAGCAGTTCCTGCGCGTGGCGGGTGGCTCTTTCAGTACTATTCGACTGCAGCGCCGCCGCCACTTGGCAACACGGAGGAGAACTGGCGGCGATGCGCGGTCTCGTCACTCAACACTTCTAGTACACTCTACTTTAGTGTCTTATACTCTTTTTTTATTTTTTAGTTATTTCGTTTGGGCATTCTATACAAAAATGCCTTTGATGTTGCCTCTCCACTGTCGTTATTTTTTGTATTTGCTCTCTCTCTCTCTTTGCAACATTTCTTTTTATCATCTTTTATTCCATCACCCCTTTCGTCACCACAGGGTAGCCAGCCGGTCTAAGAACTGGCTAACCTCCCTGTTCTTCCGCTTAAACTTTCCTCCTCCTCCTCCTCCTCCTCCTACGACTAAAATTGAACCACCGGAAATAACGCTGGTAAGATAATATAGGAATGTATTTGAAAAAACTTTATCCAGGTTATCTAGTAGTATTGCACAGCACGTCGATGAGCCACGATAACTGCCAGGCTGAACTAAAATAAAGGATGCGACACAAGATTGTGCATTGTGAGTGAGACAAAATGACATGTCTTGCTGAATAGCCATCTGATCTGATAGTAGCCTCTGGTTATTTGACACATCTCTCTTTCTTTCTGTATATATATATATATATATATGTATATATATATATATATATATATAGTGGGAGTAATAATTCAATGGGCCAGTTAGTCTTCGTCGTGAAGGTATGGGATATGGCACAACGGGAGCATTGTCAACAAGGATAAATATATTTATCCTTGTTGACAACGCTCCCGTTGTGCCATATCCTATATATATATATATATATATATATATATATATATATATATATATATATATATATATATATATATATATATCATGAGATCTAACAGAGAGTAATGCCAAGGAATGTACAGGGGAAGTTATTAGAACCAATGGAATGTAAATAAGAATAAAGAAAAGTGGATGAAAAAATAACCAGCCGTGAGCAGGAATCGAACCTACGACCTTCGAATAACGCGTTCGATGCTTGCCATCCAAGCGCATCGAACATGCATTCAGCCGACGATAGTCAACAGCCACGCACTGCTCTCCATTTTTCTTTTCGACGCGAATGACTGGGCTCGCATACTCGGAATGTGTCTCAGTTACAATTCCCTCTTTTCCACTCTCCGACGATGTCACGTATAGCCTCTCGCTTTGCTGCATTCGCGCTGTAGGGCCGAACAGCCACGGGTGCGCTACCTGTATGTATATCCTGTATGCCCATCAAAAGGGCAGGTGTGCAGCCAAGTTCGCCGAGATTGGCGGCGAAACAATCCCGGTACTCATTTAGGAGGCACGTGAGCTCGTGACGCTGCTCATCGGTAACGGAGGGGCCAATTTTAATTTCCTCGCACCCGATCAGCCGTCGCGCCTCCATAACCAGAATTTGCTCTGGCTTCGCCGTGCCGCACTTCTCTCTGCACTCATTTATTTCCATCATCTCCTAACCCGGGATGTCCACCTCTGTCGCGTGGCTAAGTCTTTGTCCTTTACGTAGAACCACATCATGATTTCCGCTCGTAAACACCGGCACAGTAACATCTCCGTCCTCCATGTCAACAAGAATTTCGCACCCACAGTTGTTGAATAGCACTGCACCAGTGACGTTAGACTGCGATGACAGTCTCACCCAATTTATAACATTGGCCTGCAGTGTTTGAAAACTGCTCTTCAGCCGTTTTCAAACGTAATTTCGGACATGAGACGAAAGGCTCGAGATGTGAGAATGGGCACTCGTCTCTAAGCCAGAATTGCAAGCTGCCGCCCAGCCTAGTGTAGGTCACATATGGCAGCTCGGTAAACGTGTGACCAACAAGAAAGTCGACCGACTGGGCCTCGTTGGGTACAACAAGTATCGGTATGTTCTTGCCAACGACGCCATCTATCAGCAAGTCGGCCCGGCACCTGCCAATCGCACGAGCAGCTGGAGCGCCCTGGCTGCCGAAACCATACAGAGCGGTAGCATCTTCCAGTATTTCCGCTCCGTACCGCACCGCCGCTGATTCGCGCAGTAAGCAACCGGAACTGCCTGTGTCTATCATGCCAATCAAATTCTCATTGCCATTCCATTTAACGTGCTTGAAGAGCACGCCAGGGTCAATTTTTCCTCCAGAGACAGCGTTGGTCTCATTTCTGGGGCCTTTTGCTTTGCAGTGTTTCTGGGTATGCCCAGTCTTCTCACATTTTTTGGCATTTTTCTACTCGTGTTTCTTATGGGCGATCCCGCGAAATGTGTCCAAATTTGAAACAAATATAACATTTTCACTCACCGTTCTGATTTGTCAAAGGTGGCCGCTAGTCCCGCCTGTCGTGCCCAGACGCACCCTGCAGCGGTGCCTTGTGTGCAGGTTGCATACGAGGTGCATCGCTCGTTGCTCTTCGTTCAGCCGCTGTCCCGAAGCGTTCTCGTCGCTCACAATCGATCCTCTCAAATTTTTGAATATCATGCAGCAGGTCATCCGTGTCTTCTTGCGACCTTCTAAGAAGCATCGTGCATAACTACCGCGATCGGAGACCGGTAAGCACCTGCTCCCTCGTGTCACAAAAATGCAAGTGCACCTCTCTGCAAAGGCGCACCTTCTCGTGGATGTACGCAGCCGTGTTCTCATTTCTCTGCTGCATGCGCTCTTGCATACGCCTCCCTCGCTCCACCACCCGAGTCTGGCTGTAGAAAGTCCGCCCGAACATCCGCTCGAAATCGTCCCACGATGAAATTTCGGCAGCTCTCGAACGGTACCAATCTTTTGCGGTGCCGACCAGGTGACACTTGGTAGTTTCGAGCAGGAATGGCGTTGGCCACCGGTGAAGCGTAGCCGTCTGCCGCAAACTTTCCATCCATTCCCGGGCTGCTGATGCGCGACCATCACCGGAAAAATCTGGAATGTTCCTGCTGTCACAAGTCCCGTTAATTAGGGAAGCGATCGCCGGGCTGATTCCAAGGGCCGAAGTATCGGCCCCCCGAACCGCACCACGAAATCGTGGACCATTTAGAAGGGGTCCTATTTGGCGCGTCAGCGTACGCCGGCTGTGGCCCAAAGAACAAGTCAGAGCCGAGAGTTCACAAACAAAACAAAACTATATTCTCAATAATGGCAGATCAAAACGATACACAAATATGCACACTCGGCACTAGTTGAATACGATATGTCACCAATCCAACAACGTACCACACAGTACAATCAGCCACACTCGAAACAACGGACACAAACAACAATACGCACTACAATGCAGTCGCATGCATCGAACAACCAAGACACTTAAAGACTAAAGAGTTCGAAAACTTATTCAGTCCAAAGTCCTTGGAACAAAAGTCTGAATGATACTCATCCGAGAATCACTCACTCAAAGTCCAGCGCTGTTGTCGTTCCGCTGCCCCCGAAGTTTCTCTTCCAGGAAACCTCGCGTCTACAATTGGCCGCTCTCCAAACACAAAACGTCTTTGCCGGTAACACGTCGGCTTCCCATGCGCAGCTGTTTCCATGCGTCTTCGCTCGCTGGCGGCAGACACACATTCCTGCCTGTAGCACGAGTTGTTGTTGTTGTTGTTGTTGTTGTTTCACTGTGCAAACGGCTCGTACCCAAAGAAGGGGATTGGCCGATTATAAGGTGAATTTGCCCTAAACTTTCAGCATTGCGTCATTCCTACAAATGTTTTTTTTGTTTGTTGTTAAACGAAATAGCTGATTCTCTTGCGAAGACATCCCTTTCGACACCAATTATTCCTATTTTCCCTCATACAGTATACATTACGGTGGCACGATTTCCCACTCTTAAAATCAGGCAAAATTTATCTGACCCTGCACTGACGGCTTCTCCAGAGTACAAACACTTGTTATTTCCCTGGCGCAGTGAACTGACTAATTCAAGGATGATGGAAGTTGTCATCACGAAATTTCGTTGCCGCGTTACCTCCCTCAATTTTTACTTGCATAGATCAGGCATATTGAATTCCTCTATGTGCATTTACTGTAATCAAGAGGAAACGATCAGTCATTTTTTATTACATTGTCGCCGTTTCAATTTATTCAGGCAAAGCATACTAGCATCACCTCTTCATAGACTGGGCTTGCAACTATCACAACCTGATCTTCTTTCATTTGGAGCCTCTACGCTGGGTTTCAGCCACAGGGATGTTTTATTCGCCATTCAAGAATACATCACTGCGACTAAACGATTTTCTTGCTAAATTGCTGTCTCACTATTTTTCTTCTTTTTTCCGCAAACTTGATATCGGTATTTCAAATCAAAATTAAGTTACAAAAAATTTTGTAGCATGAGTCTTCACCCGTCAGGTGCAAATCCTCTTCTTCTTCTACTTTGTCACTGAGGACAAAAGGCTTCGCCCACACGGCGGAAAGACCCTACGCGCACTTGCGCAAAACTTTCATCTTCTGCCTACGCACATGGGCGCGAACTTTCTTCTTCTCCTCCGTCCCTGAGGGCAAGAAGCTTCACCGACCGACACAGCTGAAACACCCTACGCATACTGGCATGAAATTCCTTCTTCTCCTGCTTTGTCACTGAGGACAAAACCTTCGCCGGTGACACGGCGGAACACCCTACGCCCTCTGGTACATACTTTCTTCTCCTGATCTCCAATCTCTGCTGCTCGGTTAAATACCCTTCGCACTAGATTCCAGAAAATTCTCATCGTTTCGTCGGCGTGATACGCAGCGAAGGCTGGGGAAAGCGCGAGACGGTTCGAGGGCCGTCCGCGACAGACGACGCAACCCTGCATCACCACGCCCCTTTCCATCGAGAACCTTCCAGGGCTTGCTCGGCCGCCGATGTGGGGAAGTTCGTCGGCGAACTTACGCTTCCGAGGGGAGAGAGACGAGCGCCCGGGGAGTCTTTGGATGCTTGTTTTTCTTCTTTATTGTTGACCTCGAGGCGTCTCTCCGGCGCTTCCTCGTGAGAATTTGGCGGCGCACCCTTTTTTGAGCGCTCGTTTTGTAACATTGCCCCCCACTTTAGCAATATTATCTCATAATATTCAAAACCACACAAACGAGTGCGAACAGTCCCCACTCTCTCAAAGACTGTAATATAGTCCGTCGCTCAAGGCACGTCACATTCGCATTAGATCACTCAATACAATTGTACATTGGTATTCAATCTCACAACACATAGAATATAGCCACAGGTACATGATTACAACACTCCATCACATACTTCAAGCAATACAAATGTACAAATGTCTGTCATTACAACAATTGTACAATACTATACATCACATAACCGTAACAAACATTTTGACTCGCTCGACATAGAGTTGTGACATAGGATAACAACCACATTAACACAACATATTGCACTCAGCACTGTCAAACACATTCCGATTCGGCCTCAACACCTATCCCGTGTACATCGAGCTGAGCTTGCGTCCTTTCTTGCGGTGCTCTCTCGATCTCTCCTTGTTTTTCCTCGTTTTGTACCGGCGAGCCCTTTCAGACGACGGTATCTGAGGCGGTGTCTCAGCCATCGTTGTCACTTCCGACGCTGTTAACGGGTCATAACGTTTGTCACACACTTAGGGTGAGGCCCCGCCGATCCAACACCGACGTGCGGCAGACTCGCAGGCTTCCACTTTACGCTTCGGCCTGCGACGCCTGAAAGACCTCGAAGTGGCACATTTCAAATTTATTTGCAGGTCGGTCGACCCGTGCGGGGTTGCACGTGTGGTGATGAATGAACCTTATCGATGCACTCATAGGCAGACACGGAGATTTTATGCAAAACAAACTAACATTTAATTCAAACAAGGGCACAGGCAGGAGTTAACAAAAATAACAAAGGAGGAAACTGATACGCACGATGGAAAGAACAGCCATATAACAAAATATGCTAAAAAACACTACAAAAGATACAGACTAAAGACAAATAAGCGGAACATTATTAAAACAACAAGATGGAACTACAGGATAGACAAGGAAACTTTACGAGAGAAAGAGGAAAAAAACGCAAGCTCGCGCTTCTGACCTTTGACGTGCGACGAAGCGCACACTACAAATATTTAAAAAAAAGGCTGGTTATAATAAAAACCGATTTAAAAAAAGTCACAATAAAAAGTTCCGTACGGACCAGGCTAGCTCTTGGTGCACGTAGGGGAGTTGACGGGTGCCGCTGGAGGTCTCGCAGGCATGGTAGACGATGAGGGTGCACGGAATTGCAGCCGTCTCAATACGTTGCGCGGGTCACTCCATGCTCGCCGCCTACGCGAGACTCGCTACAGTGACGACCGCGCTTTTTGCTGGCTGTACGTCAACTGCCTATTCCGATGCAGTCCAAACCTCTTGCGCAAAACTTTCATCTTCTGCCTACGCACACGGGTGCGAACTTTCTTCTTCTCCTCCGTCCTGAGGGCAAGAGGCTTCGCCGATAGACATGGCGGAAACACCCTACGCACACTGGCGTGAAATTCCTTCTTCTCCTGCTTTATCACTGAGGACAAAACCTTCGCCGGCGACATGGTGGAACACCCTACGCACTCTGGCGCATACTTTCTTCTTCTCCTGATCTCCCATCTCTGCTGCTCAGTTAAATACCCTTCGCGCTAGATTCCAGAAAATTATCCTCAATTCGTCGGCGCGATACGCAGCGAAAGGCTGGGGAAAGCGCGAGACGGTTCGAGGGCCGTCCGCGACAGATGATGCAACCCTGCATCACCACGCCCCTTTCCATCGTGAACCTTCCAGGGCTTGCTCGGCCGCCGATGTGAGGAGGTTCATCGGCGAACCTACGCTTCCGAGGGAAGAGAGACGAGCGCCCGGGGAGTCTTTGGATGCTTGTTTTTCTTCTTTATTGTTGACCTCGAGGCGTCTCTCTGGCGCTTCGTCGCGAGAATTTGGTGGCGCGCCCTTTTTTGAGCGCTCGTTTTGTGACACCTGCTCAAATCGGGCATCACCTGAAACGTGTTGATGTTCGCCTGGCGCGGAGCCCCCGACGATTCCGGCTGAGGAAGCCGCCCCAGCAAGTCCGTCAACAAGCGGACTTTCTCGCGCTAAGCGTCGAAAAGTTCCCGCTTGGTGAGCCTAGCACAGTCATCGTCATCACGGTGACCACTCTCCTCCGGCGATGATCCGTCCAGCATGGCTGCTGTTATCTCACTGGAAGTGCACGCTCACTGGAAGTCCACCATTGCTTTGTTCTCGCACTGACTCAATCGCGCTCCTCGCTAACATTTTTGAAACTCTTTCTGAACGTTTTCTAAAATCGGTCAAATCCCACTTCTGATGAATGTTAGCGTCCTCTATCCCGCTTTTGGTAAGTATTAGGGTGTCGCAGTGCCACGGGTCCCATTAATTAGGGAGGCGATCGCCGGGCTAATTCCAAGGGCCGAAGTATCGGCCCCCCGAACCGCACCACGAAAGCGTGGACAATTTAGAAGTGGTCCTTTTTGGCGCGCCAGCGGACGCCGTCTGTGGCCCAAAGAACAAGTCAGAGCCGAGAATTGATAAACAAACAAAATTATATTCTCAATAATGGCAGACCGAAAACAATACACAAGAATGCACACTCCACAATAGTTGCATACAATGTCAACAATCAACCAACGTACTACACAGTACAATCAGCCACACTCGAAACAACGGACACAGACAACAATACACACTACAATGCAGTCGCATGCATTGAACAACCAAGACACTTAAAGACTAAAGAGATAGAAAACCTTTTCAGTCCGAAAATCTTGAAACAAACGTCTGGATGATACTCTTCCGAGAATCACTCACTCAAAGTCCAGCGTTGTTGTCGTTCCGCTGCCCCGAAGTTTCTCTTCTAGGAAACCTCGCCGAAGTTTCTCTTCCAGGAAACCTCGCGTCTTCAAATGGCCACTCTCCAAGCTTCAAACTTCTTCGCCGGAAACACGTCGGCTTCACACATGCAGCTGTTGCCACGAGTCTTCGCTCGATAGCGGTAAACACACACACTCTTGCCTGTAGCTCGAGTAGTCACCCCTCAGGTGGAAATCATCTTCTTCCCCTGCTTTGTCTCTACGGACAAAACCTTCGCCGACTACACGGCGGAATACCCTACGCGCTCTGGCGCTAACTTCCGTCTTCTCCTGATCTCTCATCTCGGCTGCTCGATTAAATACCCTCCGCACGAGATTCCAGAAAGCTCTCATCATTTCGTCGGCGCGACGCGCAGCGAAGGCTGGGGGAAAGCGCGAGACTGTACGAGGGCCGTCCGCGACGGATGACTCAACCCAGCATAACACGCCCCTTTCCATCTAGAAATTTCAAGTGCTTGCTCGGCCGCCGATGTGGGGTGAGGAGGTTCGTCGGCAAAGCCACGCTTCCGAGGGGAGAAGCGCGCGCCCGGGGAGCCTTGGATGTTTGTTTTCTTTTTTTTATCGTTGACCTCGCGGCGTCACTCCGGCGTTTCGTCGCGAGAATTTGGCAGCGCGCCCTTTTTGAGCGCTCGTTCTGTGACACGCAGATATGGCCGTAAAGGTTGAAATTTAATAGAAGACACAACACACTGCTCACGCACAGTTAAGAAAATGTAAACAAAATAAGCTTGTAAATAATTAAGAAAACTAGGTTACAATATTGTTCGCACAACCGCTCAATACCGCACATCGCACAACGCACAACCGCTCAAGTCGCTCGCAATTCGCAGACTCCTCTTCGCTCGCCGTTCTCGCTGCGTCTCTGGCTCTTGCCGCGCTTTTTTGCTCTCCTCTCTCGACCACAGATCCGAGTGCACATACGCGCACGCTGACACACACACACACACACACACACACACACACACACACACACACACACACACACACACACACACACACACGTGCACAAATGGTTCCACGAAGTCAGTGAGGGAGGTCCGTCGCTTCGCCATTCGGGGAAGCAGTGTCGAACGTCCTGCAGGCCACGAATGCGCAAAGCAGCATGTTTCCATCTTCTTGCATCCGAACTCACTAAGTTCAATAAACCGGGGCCGCCGCCTTTGTGCTGACCCGGCGCCCGCAGCACTGGAAGGCTCGCCGATCGCAGCTGCCCATAAACAAGGAGGATGGCCCCTTCGAGTGACCAACGGACACTCGCACGGCACAACACACGCAAAAAGAAGGAAATAAAACAAAACTTACAAGATTTGAAGCAGTCGCGTACACGATGAAAACCTGACCATACCTCATCAGTTTGGTCACGTCGTCTAGTGAGTCGCCATATTTTTTTGACGAGGGCAAAAGTTAGCTGGGGCAACCTGTATGTATGCGTGCATACGTCGATGCGTGCGTTCATCATCATCATCATCATCATCATCATCATCATCAGCCTGTCTACGTCCACTGCAGGACAAAGGCCTCTCCAATGTTCCGCCAGTTAACCCGGTCCTGTGCTTGCTGTTGCCAATTTATACCCGCAAACTTCTTAATCTCATCTGCCCACCTAACCTTCTGTCTCCCCCTACCCCGCTTCCCTTCTCTGGGAATCCAGTTGGTGACCCTTAATGACCAGCGGTTATCCTGTCTACGTGCTACATGCCCGGCCCATGTCCATTTCCTCTTCTTTATTGCAGCTATGATATCCTTAACTCCCGTTTGTCCCCTAATCCACTCTGCTCTCTTCTTGTCTCTTAAGGTTACACTTACCATTTTCTTTCCATTGCTCGCTGCGTCGTCCTCAATTTAAGTTGAACCCTCTTTGTGAGTCTCCAGGTTTCTGCTCCGTAGCTAAGTACCGGCAAGATACAGCTGTTATATACCTTCCTCTTGAGGGACAGTGGCAATCTACTTGTCATAATTTGAGAGTGCCTGCCGAATGTGCTCCACCCCATTCTTATTCTTCTAGTTACTTCAATCTCGTGGTTAGGCTCTGCGGTTATTACCTGCCCTAAGTAGACATAGTCTTTTACAACTTCAAGTGCACTATTACCTATCGCAAAGCGCTGCTCCTTTCCGAGGTTGTTGTACATTACTTTCGTTTTCTGCAGATTAATTTTAAGACCTACCTTTCTGCTCTCCTTGTCTAACTCCGTAATCATGAGTTGCAATTCGTCCCCTGAGTTACTCAGCAATGCAATGTCATCGGCGAAGCGCAGGTTACTGAGGTACTCTCCATTAACTCTTATCCCTAACTGTTCCCATTCTAGGCTTCTGAAAACGTCCTGTAAGCACGCAGTGAATAGCATTGGGGAGATTGTGTCCCCCTGCCTTACACCCTTCTTTATTGGTATTCTGTTGCTTTTTTATGAAGCACTATGGTAGCAGTTGATCCCCTGTAGATTTCTTCCAGAATGTTTATATATATTTCATCTACGCCCTGATTCCGCAGTGTCTGCATGACGGCTGATATTTCTACTGAATCAAACGCCTTCTCGTAATCTATGAAGGCTATGTATAGTGGTTGGTTATACTCTGAGCATTTCTCTATTACCTGATTGATAGTATGAATGTGGTCAATTGTTGAGTAGCCTGTTCTAAATCCTGCTTGTTCCTTTGGTTGATTGAATTCTAATGTTTTCTTTACTCTGCTAGCAATTACCTTTGTAAATAGCTTGTATACTACAGACAGCAAGCTGATCGGCCTGTAATTCTTCAAGTCCTTGTCATCTCCTTTCTTATGTATTAAGATGATGTTAGCGTTCTTCCAAGACTCTGGTACTTTTCCCGTCAGGAGACACCTCGTAAATAGAGTGGCTAGTTTTTCTAACACAATCTGTCCTCCATCTTTCAGCAAATCTGATGTTACTTGATCCTCACCAGCAGCTTTGCCTCTGTGCATGCTCTCCAAAGCTTTTCTGACTTCTTCTATCATTACCGGTGGGGTGTCGTCTAGGTTACTGCTAGTTCTTATAGTATTAAGGTCGTGGTTGTCTCGGCTACTGTACAGATCTCTGTAAAACTCCTCCGCTATTTTAACTATCCTATCCATATTGGTAGTTATTTTGCCTTCTTTGTCCCTTAGTGCATACATCCGCCTTTTGCCTATCCCAAGTCTCCTCTTCACTGCTTTGACGCTTCCTCCGTTTTTCAGAGCGTGCTCAATTCTCTCCATGTTATACCTTCTTACATCGCATACTTTACGTCTATTAATCAACTTCGAAAGCTCTGCCAGTTCTATTTTGTCTGTTGTACTTGACACTTTCATGATTTGACGCTTCTTAATTAGGTTCTTCGTTTCCTGGGAAAGCTTGCCGGTGTCCTGTCTAGCTACCCTGCCTCCAACTTCCACTGCACACTCCGTGATGATACTCGTCAGATTATCATTCATTGTATCTACGCTAAGGTTGGTTTCCTCGCTAAGAGCAAAGTACCTGTTCTGCAGTGACACTCTGAATTCCTGTACTTTCCCTCTCAGTGCTAGCTCATTGGTTTGCTTCTTGCGTATCAGTTTCTGTCGTTCCTTCTTCAAGTCTAGGCGGATTCGAGCCCGTACCATTCTATGGTCACTGCATCTTACCTTGCCAACCACTTCCACATCCTGCACGACTCCTGGGTGTGCAGTCATTATAAAATCTATTTAGTTCTTATTTACGCCTTTAGGGCTCCTTCATGTCCACTTGCGGTTTTCTCGTTTTCGGTAGAAGGTATTCAAAATACGCAGATTATTGCGTTCTGCGAATTCTACTAGTAGCTCTCCTCTGGCGTTTCTAGTGCCGATGCCATAATCTCCTACTGCCTGGTCTCCAGCCTGCTTCTTCCCTACCTTTGCATTAAAGTTGCCCATTACTATAGTATACTGTGTTTTCACCTTATTCATTGCCGATTCCACGTCTTCATAGAAGCTTTCAACTGAAGCGTCATCATGGCTGGATGTAGGCGCGTAAGCCTGTACTACCTTCATTTTGTATCTTTTATTCAGTTTAATTACAATGCCTACCACCCTTTCATTAATGCTATAGTAATCCTCTATGTTGCCAGCTATGTTTCTGTGAATTTGGAACCCTACTCCCATTTCTATTCTGTCTGCCAAGCCCCGATAGCAAATGACGTGCCCATTCTGTAGCACAGTATAGGCCTCATCTGTCCTCCTAACCTCACTCAGCCCTATTATATCCCATTTAATGCCTTCTAGCTCCTCGAATAATACAGCTAGACTTCCCTCACTAGATAACGTTCTAACGTTAAACGTTGCTAAGTTCAAGTTCCAATGGTGGCCTGTCCGTATCCAGAGATTCCTAGCACCCTCTGCTGCTTTGCAGATCTGACCGCCGCCGTGGTCAGTTGCTCCGCAGCTGGTGGGGACTGAGGGCCGTGAGTTAATTGACGAATGCCTACGGGAGGGGGTGGCCAGATACTGCACCAGGGTGGCCAATCCTTCTCTGGTGAGATCATCGGTGCGTACCGGCTTTAAACCGGTACGGTCGGACAGTAGTGGGAATGCTCCATCCATGTCTTCCTTATTGTTGTTCAGCAGCGTTGGCGGCCACCCACCACGGAGCCCAACGAGGGGACGCTACAAGTTTACAAATGCTGAAACCTGCAGACGCCAGCCGTACAACGCCACTATAACCCAATGCGCCTAGACCAAGGTAGGCTATTTGCACAGGGTTAACCCTAGCCGCCAGGAAGTTTGGAAGTAAACGGAAGAGAGTAGAAGACAGGACAGATAAATAGTAAGAGATAAAGACGAAGATGTAGGGAGAGAGAGATAGGAAAAGGCGAGTGCCGATTCCCCTGGGTGGGTCAGCTCAGGGGTGCCGTCTACGTGAAGCCGGGGCCAAAGGGGTGTGTTGCCTCTGCCGGGGGGCCTTAACGGTCCAATCACCCAGCGTCGGCTCAACCCCCAGGATCCCCTTTTCCTCGGACACGGCAAAGCCACGCACGGCTAGGCGTGGGAGGGAGTCGAAACTCCCCCGTTAGCTCGGGTTCGTGGTGTCGCTACACACAAAACGCCTACTTGCGCAGGCGCCCCTGCGGTTCGTAAGTATACATACATACGTAAGTATACATACATAAGTATACAGTAAGTATACATACTCTAGAACAAATTCTAGGGTCCGGTCGCTGGACTAGCATGATGTTGCTTTACTAATGCATCCGTCCTACTCTACATCAACTAATCAGCTGTTCTCCTGCCTCTGCTTCTTTGTGTGGGTTGTTTAGTCCACAATGGCTGCACAGCAAAGAAGGCACCCGACTCACTGAATGAGTACACACACTGAAAATGTGAAAAATGATGCCGTGGCATGCTCTTTCTCACCTACAAACATGTCCTACTGCTAGAAGTCTACTGCTCAGCAGTAGATTTCCAGGACATTTTTTCCAAAGAAAGCATGTCATGCCATTCAGATAAAGCACGCTATTGGCCCTTAATTTAAGGGTATCACTCGTTCAAAAAGTTTTTGCAATCAACAGCAAACTGGCCACACACTCTCTGAATGCAAAAGATGAGAAAAAGTAACCTTGGGGGTTTTATGTGCTAAATCAAGGTTACGAGACAAGTTGTGGCAATCATTTTAGGACTTTGAAAACTGCAGAGCCGGCTCACCGGCTCTGCTTTTGCTGACAAAACTTCCTAATTACAATCATAATGACAAAGAGGAAAAAAATCTTATTGCATAATCAGTGGAAAGCTTAATGTGCCCATTATAATTAAAGAAAAAGTTTTTTTGTGAAACTCATGTCCCTTTTACTTATGTTACAGAGCAAGCCCTCAAAAAGCAGCGTTAATACCTGCTCAGTCTGGGTGTCAGCAGCATCTCCAAGCAAGTAGGAATGCAGATCAAGGAGGCAGGCCACACCCACACACCATGCACGCACCAAGGCTTTCAGCCACTGTTTCATATGGCCCTGCTCCAAGAGCGTGGGCAATACAACCTGCAGCAGGATCAGCTCCAACGAGATCTCTTGAGATGGACTTTCACTTGAAATCAAGACGATGCGTGCGTTACGAAACCACAACCACAGTGAGTTGCAACCGTAGGAAGAGCTCCGTCCACAGAACCATGTGGCGCCTGCTTTTCGCCTGTGAAGGCGAGTCGTGATAGGCGGTTTCTTCTCACACCGTAAGTGCGTTTTCTCGCCTGGCGTAAACAATCTTCAAATTAAGAGATAAAGGTTCGTCGTAAATGGTCACAACTTTACGTTTAACTGCGCAACGATGTCAGAATGACTGACTTAATTTACCGCGCCGTTCCCGAGTTTGCTCCCTAAACCAGTCCACAAACTCGTGCTTTAATTCGAAGCAACCACTGCTTGTTGGGCGAGTCGGCACGGGTCAATCATATTGTAGTGCGGCGCAGAAGCCCACCGTACGTATCTCGCTCGTACGGTGGACTTCTGCAGCGCACTACGTCATGATTGACTCGCAAAAACAATACAAACTAATGAGCGAGTGAACAAGAACACGTTGTTCTCTCGCTCGTTTCACTGGCTTCTTGCACTGCACTACATTACGATTGACTCGTATTGGAAAGTCAACTATCTAAATCATGCAAGTGCTTACTTAGGGCTATTGGGTGGTGAATTTATAGAAATTCTTTGCGGGAGTTACAGTGATGGCTGTGGTGTAAGTTGCCATCTGTTTAGAATGTTGTGGCTATAAATACGTTACTTATTACGGCGTTTGTAAGGCAAGGTCATAAGAAATCAATTGTTTTTCTAGAGTCAACAAGCACGCTATATAGTGTTCTATACTTTCCGTAAGCATGACATTTGCTCTTAGTTTTCCATGTGTTGACGTTGTAAGTGTTCGAAAATTTGACGAAGACTGCGTAGTGCAGCACAGATTCCTACACATCGGGGCTTGCAAGAGTCTGTTGCTCTCTCTCTCTCTCTGTGCGTGCGTGCGTGCGTGCGGGTGTGTGTGTGTGTTTTATAACCGCCCTCTCTCACAGTAAAGTTAGTGGGCGCTTATTATGTTGTATTCTGTCCAAGTGTGTTTGCGTTACGGTGCGCGCCACTGACTGAAAAAAAAGCTTTTCATATTTATTTTTTTCTTTACTTCCATCCAAATACGAAATGAAGTGCTAGGACTACTCTTAAGCTCTCCGCTCCTTTTCCCTCTACGCAACGGCGGTAAACTGTCAGGGTCGCATTCCCGCACCTCATCGCAATACAGGTCAGGCAGCTAAAAGCAGTAAACGCTTAGCCTCCCCTTTGTGCGCCGGCCCTGCATGTTAAGCCACCATCACCACTTTCGACGAAAGGTGCGCGGTGCATTAGACACGTTCACCACGGACACCCTATCGCCTGCTGCAGCGTTGTCCGCCTCTATAGATCGCGATAAATTACGGCCTGCCAGCTGCCCTCCCCAGAGGAGCCAAGACCACGTGCTGATGTGGCGTCTCTCTCCACAGAAGACGACGCGACCCGTGCGCCCCGCACTGGCCAGGGATGCGTCCGTTTGTGAACCCCACCACTGCCTACCCCCCCGCACCCCAATCTTACTGACGGTAGCCTAACTAGGGAGCCCGACGAGAATTAAAGCGCCTCTCTCCGGGGCGCCCTGCCGCGGGGCGTGGGAGGTGCGAAAAAAAAATTTTGAAAGAAGCTAAGTAAAGCGCGGCTCGCGGCGGAGCAAAACGTCAGTTTCGCGATCGGGCCGGCCTAGCAACAAGGACCGCATGTCTCAATGCCGCTGGGGCCCGGATCTTGTCAGCCTGCCAAGCGAGCTCCGCTGATTGTTGCTGCCCCTCTCTGTCTCTCTGCATCGTCCTCCTCATCCTCGAAGGGGAGTGGCGCAGCGTCCACCGTCGCGGTGGCTCAGCGCCTGCCAGCGCCGTTGATGGACGCCGGTGCTTGATTCGCAGTGGCGCCGCGACCCGCCGCGGGTTCGCAGGCCGATGCACGCCGCGATAGCGTCATCCCGGGCATGCGTGCTCGGCGCCCCTGCTACCGTGCGAGACGGATGATGCCCGCTCAGGTGGCGGCGACATGCGGAGGAGGCGCGGGCATGGAAGCCTCCTCGTTGCACTCGACGCAACTTGTTCTCGCCGCTCGCGCTTGTAATAAACGGAGGCTGCTTTTGGCGCCATCTCATCGACAAGCCAGTTTTGTCGCGGATGGATGCCTCAAGTCGCTCCACTTTATTATCGACTCATCGGCAAAGAAAATAACCCACGAGCGTTTTCAAAAAAGGACTAGTGTTGTTTCGTCTGCAGGGCCTCATTGAGGACGCTATGCTTACAGTCAAACCTCCATATATCTAATTCGCCAAGAAAAAAAGAAAGAAAGAAAGCGTAAATTAGTTTGCTATATTGTGTTTTGTCATTTTGAGTATATAAAGGAACACTAAAGGCAAATATTAAAACGACATTGGTTGCTCAAACGTCCAGCAACGTCGTATTGCTACTTGGGCCAAGGAAGTGCTTATTTTGTAATAAAATAGCATTTTAGTAGTCCGCATCACGTTAGCGCATTTCAAATCACCCACACAAAAGCGGTCTTTCTAATGTCACCGTGGCCATGTCCAACGTTGCCCGTCTTTTCTGCACAGCGGCCAACACCAGCAACAGGGCGAAAGTAGCGGCAGCCACAGAAGCAGCAACGGTAATTGAAGAATTTATTGCTTGCTTGGTTTAACTAGGCCACGCTAGATGGCACCACCTACACAGCCTAACAGGCAAAAACATAACTTTCGAATCATTCGCGCCATTCACCATAGTAACGCCAGGTGGTTTATTTTTTCTAGAAATGAAGCAGAAATTGAGAAGTAGCATTTGATTTTGTGTTGTATGACACGGAATGTTATTTTTACAACCGCTTTTTTTAAATACCATTCATGAATTGTAGTCGGACGCTCTCACGTCATTGGGATCACTTCAAAAAAATGTCTCACTCGTGGGGCATGTGGTGTCATACATTTACCTTATTGATCAATTATAGGAGCATTGCTGTTGATAATAAGGACGTCTTAGAAATTCTAAAATATTGATATTTTACTGTGAGGTAATTTGTTATTCGCCTTTAATCTCCCTTTAAAATGGGCTCTAGTGCATCACTTCGAGAATTATTGGTCATTTTTCTTTTTTATGCATCTATATACGCACGATAATGTCAAGATCTTATAAATAAATAAATAAATAAATAAATAAATAAATAAACATTTACTGAATTTTGGGGGCGCAAGCTGACTTCACGGCAACAACGTACATATTGCAAAAAAGCCGGCTCCACGGCAAAACATGAGGATATTTTTGTTTCTTTTTTGCTGGTTGTAGTAGGGTGCGCAGGTTATAGATGGAGGCTTGTTATATGCGAGAAAATACGGTAACATGTTAGCAGCTTATCATGCTCAGCACTCTTTTTGAGAAGATGTACGCAGTGGATACGGCAGAATTCGTTCCCCACGTTCCTCCGTGTTGATTATCGCCAGCTTTAGGGAGAATAGCCACGTTCGTTTGTTTCACGGCAGCCGCCATGGGAACGAAGGAAGTTGAAAACCACAGAGAAGCGAACGGTGACCGCGCACTACAGGAGATGACGAAGAGTCACAGCAGGAATCAATGTGTGGTTCCTGAAGGAAATGAAAAAGGGGCTGATCTCTCTCTGCCTAATCTGGTGACATGGTTAAGTTCCTTGTAGGGGAGGGGAGAAGGTAATAAAAGAATCGTAGATAGATAAAGAAAAGAGAGCACTCGCCGCACAGGAGCAACAGAAAGAAGAGATAGGAAAGATGGGGGACATAGTCGAAGGAGCCCGAGGACGGGGTACCGATCAGCGAGAGCTACATGGCGCCAGGAGATAGCGAATGGCGGGCCGATCGGGGAGAGCTACGCTGGAGTCGGAGATCGCGGATGACACTACCGCTCAGCTTTAAGTTCAACGAGAGAGTCTCACAGCACGAAGGGGTGTGGTGGTAAGCTGTAGTGTCTACTCGTTCCGTACGGCACCCACCTTGTTCCCTTTCCCAACTGCATGCTGGAAATGCCCCTATCCATGAAACAGCCACGTTTTTATGCGGGAAAGCCAACTTCTTGAGGCGTTTCACGTGATGTATGATGTGCTCCGGCTCCTTTTATTCTATATAGCGGTAGATATTGTTTTAAGCAGTGGCACTTAAGCATTGCACTTTTCAAAACTACTGCGCTATAAAGGGTAGGTTGATTATTTAGAGTTGAAAGTATTCGGACTTGACAATCCGTTCGTCCATCCATCCATCCATCTATCCATCCATCCACCGAGATGCTTTGATGTTAAGAGAGCGAGAGAGAGAGAGAGAGAAAAAAAGCCAGGCCGGCGAGTAATGCGCAACACAGTTACAGTAGATGTTGGAAGAGCGGCCTTACTAAAGCCCTTTGTAAGATCTCTTGGGGCAGCTACTAGAAGTACTTTGCATGGTACGCACTAAATCATAATTTTTATGGAGATCGGAAGCATACATTGCGCCATTATTTGCTATTATGCGGAGAAACGAGGTTCCCACTGCACACTTGTAAGGCATTATGTGCGCTTTGTTAATTCGGTGGTTGATGAAGATAAATATAGCTGAGCATTTTTTTATTGCGATAGCAATTATATGGACACTCTCGGCTAGATTTTGCCGCCGGCGTCGGCTTCGATGTCATGCACCGCATATGTATACATATCTATATATATGAAAACGCAGGAAAGAAAAAAAATCCCGAAAAACTCGGCCGTGCGGAATCGAGCGTGGGACCTCCGAGTCGTGAAAGCGAGGCGTTAACCACTGAGCCACTTCGGAGCTTTTTTTTTTCTTTATTACTGAGCCCCTTCGGAGAACATTGGTGACTGTTCAAATGGCAAGCTATTTATATCTACCACTTAGTGCTGCTTTGTTTTTGGCATTACCAGAAAGATGGCGCAATGAGCACACGTCGCCACTTTGCGCAGTGGCGCCCGCTGTAATCTCCTACGCATACTTTGCCCGGCTTAGAGAAGGGGAGCGACACTCCATCGCGCACCCTTATCTCGTGGTGGCGAGGAGGGGAGGGTTGTACGCCTTGGCTGGCTTCGGGCTTTAAGTAGAACGATTCTGCTGTAGTTACCGGACACTCAAAGGTCACTGTAATCATTGAAGTATCCGTTCGCGAAAAGCGCGCACTTTTCAGACTGCAAAATAACAAATGAGACGTTTATTCGTGTGCATCCGTACCTGTGAGTACGTTTCTTGCGTAATTTGTGCGCGAAAAAGGGGGGCACGTTTCGATCTGCTTTCCATTCTGCGCGTCACCTTTCAAATTGTTGCTATCGAGTCCATTGCTTCGCCTTTGCGGCAAAGGTGTGACGTTTTTCTTGTAATGCTTTGGAAGCTTTCAATGACTAATTAATTACAGAATTCGTATTTAATGACACCCAGTTGCTAATTTACTCTCCTGCCATGCTATAATACATGTGTTAACATGATGTTTTGGTAATGAATAGAAGTGCACTTGGGAGATATCCAAAACACCATAAAATATTATAATTTTTGGATTTATGGGGTTGTAGGAAAGCGTCCACTGTGCTATTATTTGTCATTCTTCGAAGAAGCGTGGTAACCACTACACACCTGTGAGGCATTGTGTGACGTTTTTTTATGCTGTGGCTGATGACGATCAAGCATTAAAGTGTAATGAGTCAGTTGCATTCCATGACGCATTGTTACACAATTCGCATCGTGTGACGCCTGGTTGTTATTTTGTTATTCTAGAACGCTATATTACACATGTGAACGCGGTTCCTTCCCAGATATGAAGCCTGCATAGAGTCTGTTTGCAACAAAGTTTCAAGCACCGATGTCGCTCCGTTGTAAACACTCGTCTGCTATATGGAGGGCCAGGATTCGATTCCCATTCTCTCCTGAATATTTTTACTTGTTTCGTTTCTTTTCGCACTATAGTGGTTATTTTCATCGGTGGTAGCGGACAGCTAAGGCGCAGCAAGAGGTTCTGATCTAATATTAGCTTTCGCTGTAACGACATGGGCCTCCGTAAGTTACTTCTTGGAAAAACAGATAATTGATAGTCAGTTGTGAGGACGGAATGAAGTACAAGAGGTTCCAACCTCGAAAGAGGGCAGCTAAGAGTTAGGTGGATCAAAGAATTTAAGATCGCAGGCATACATTGAAATCAGCTCATGCAAGACATGGTGGGATAGAGTTCATTTGGAGTGGTCTTCGTCCCGCCGTGGTCGTAAAGTAGTCCAACGACAATGATGATGACTTACTGTCAAGACTAAAAAAAGTCCGCACGTTTGCCTTAGATCTGACATATAAATAAAAAATGTGGTCTCGCAATTTTTTGCCTTATGCTTGCTTTTACTGCCCTGAACATTTTGATTAAGAATGCCAGATGGTTCAAATTATCCGTAATCCTTCACTACGACGCATCTCATAATTATATCGTGTTTTCAGTATGTAGAACCCCAATATTATTGACATAGTGAGCTCGTAATATCGATCAATGTATCGCAGGTTGGCTGCGGATCAAGTCCTGATTTCAAGCTCCGCAATATTTAGATGAAATAGTGGTCGGTACTTCTTTGTGAGCTCTTGTATGCACCCCCCCCTCCCCCCGCCGTACGGTCTGCACTCTGCTCAGTTTTTTCTTGCTGTTTTGGTGGTGTTTGGGGGAAATAAAAAGTGAGGAAGCACCTCTTTTACAACAGCTGTCATTGTTCTGCGGCTCTCTTTGAGGGTGGACCAAAACCCCGCAGTGGTGGTCTAGTGGCTAAGGTACTCAGCTGCTGACCCGCGGGTCATGGGATCGAATCCCGGCTACGGCAGCTGCATTTCCGATGGAGGCACGGAATGTTGTAGGCCCGTGTGCTCAGATTTGAGAGCACGTTAAAGAACCCCAGGTGGTCGGAATTTCCTGAGCCCTCCACTACGGCGTCTCTCATAATCACTTGGTGGTTTTGGGACGTTAAACCTCATATATCAATCTATCGAGGGTGGACCAAAGCAGACACTTTTTCAATTGACCTGCCTACCTTTTTCCGCCATTTATTTGTACTTCCTTCCTCGTTCCTTTTATCCTTTCATTCTTAGGCTACCTCTTCGCTTGAGTATCACAGTGCTTGCATACGTATAGCTTTATCCTATTCGACACCTGTTATCCGCAATTCCTTACCACTTTTGAAACAGACTTCTTTTCCAGCTCTGTTTGCGGATGCTGAGGTGACGGGGAAACTGAGGTGCTTCATGAGTAAATACTCTTACTTCCACTATGACAGTTTGTACAAACTTTCCCCTTAATATTGATGGCAAAGTGTTTTTATTTTCATTCTTGTTTGCATACTGTGTAATGAGCAGTATCTTTGTTTTTCATAATTCACATGTTTTCACTGGTTTCGTTGTCAGGAGACGTAGGAGTCACCTTCTGACTTAACTCGTGTACATATTTCACACCGTGAATTCAATACATATGTCTGAAATAAACAAATAAACAAACAAACGTCGCCATGCATCGCCTAGAAACGCGTTAGAGGAAGTAAAACAGGAAGGGGAGAAGAGAAATGGAGAGAAGATAATTAATAAAACTAAGAAACATTCCCAGCGATGTGCGATTGTCACACGGCTACCAACAGTCCGAAGGTGAGTGTCGTAATTATTTTGCTATCCAGATTTCCTTGCAGAGCAAGTGTTTTTGGAACCGTATAATTGAGTTGCTATGAGAGAGAACACGTGAACAAGGTTGAGAGAAGGACAGAAATAGAAGGGAAAAAAAGAGACAAAAAAAACGGAGGGAAAAGAAAGCATAGCATAACCATTTATAGTGTACTGCGCCATAGCAAGAAGGTGAGAAATAGAAGCGAGCGTGAGAAACAAAGAAGAGAGGAGAGTATGAAGCACGGCACTGCCAGGTGTAGTATACAGCAAAGCAAAGAGGTAGGCAAAAAGAAGTGACCCTAAGGAGAAGATATGGAGGTTAGGAGGAGAGGTGGGGGGGGGGGGAGAAGCCCCGCTGTTTATTCTGTTTTCACACCAGTACTACATAGCTGCCTCATTTTTAGTTGTCTTTAGTTTGGTAGGTGTTTTACAAACGATCTAGTCATAGGTTAATAAAAAGGGAAGTAGTTTCTGTACGAAACGTCGTATAAATACCGGAGACATGTAGGAGTACTTTTGCAGAAAATACATGTTTCATCACGTAGGTTCAATGTGAAAGACAAGATATAGAAATTAAGAAAGTATCGTCGATGACAGCTATGCTACCTCACTGAGGCGCTGGATAATTCTAAACCACCCACTACAGCATTGCGTGTATCTCAAACCTAAGGTTAAAAGACCCCTAAACAGCATCTCGGGAAAAAAAAACGTGGGTGTTATTCTCTCCTGGTGTTTCTTGTCTTTTCGGCGCTCTTAGTGACACCGTGAAGGTTATTCGTGCGATGTCATTGCGGTACAAATTGTCGATTGGTCCATGTACGAGGAATATCAGTTGTTAATTTACCCTCTAGTCTGCTATGCAGTCACCCAACCATTCTTGCTTGTCTCGTATGGCAGTCGTGCGCGACCAACACATTTCACTTCGTCCTGTTCATTCCCAAGTGCGCGTATAGAGACAACAGCGTGTAACCGACAAACGCGATAAGCACAATGCTTAGTGATGACATTGTCCACATGTTATGTGAATAAACGACTAGTGAGGAGTGGAGATCGCCTGCAGTGAAGGCATTGAAGTTGAAATAGACACCACTCCGTCGTCTTTGAACTCGGGAGTGATTTAGGCGCCCTTTAACAGACACGTGTAATCGACATCAAATGAAGCTTTGAGAGTGGAAATCCCTCGCGATGGTATACAGGGCATACGCGCCGTCCAGTTATCACCACTGACAGACGCGCGCATACTACCAGACAGCTCTGCGCATATGTGCGTGCCTGCTCATGGTGACAAGGGTACGGCGCACACTATACCATCGTAAAGGCTTGCCACTGTTCGGGTTTCATTTGACGCCGGTAGTACAGTTCAGTCCCTGTACTCCAATTCTGACGTGGGCGCACCCTCGCGTATACAGCGCTCACCCATTGGAGCGCAGCGTTCGGTGACGAAAACGTTTCGCCCACGCCCACTTGATGAAGGCAATATCACAATAGAACGCCGCGGACATCGGTCACGTTTCTTTTTTTATCTCTCTCTCCCCTCTCCTTTTATAGCCGAAAGCAGAACCCTTTGGGATCCAATCAAACCGATTGCCCCGCGGATGGTCACGGACAATGTATGAGCTGCTGAAGGGCGCATATACTAATGCTGATGGGCAGGACAAAACGCTTCGAGCCACGACGGAGCTTGGTTTAATATCACGCCAAACCTGTACGCAGCGGATCCGAGTGATGCGCCGCACATGACTGCTGTCGAAGTGCACCGACGTTTTGCGCGCGTCCACGAGTGCGCGACAGCCACTCAGGCGGAGCGCTGAAAAGGTAGGAGAGAACGGACAGGAAGGCCGTGACTACGAGCAGCACGTTGCACATATCAGTGTGCGTTGCAATCACCCCAATTTTTCTTGCACTCCATCCTTTAGGTTCTTTATTTGCACGAACGTCAAATGTATGAATGCCTGGGTCCACCAAGACTTCAGCGACGTAGTCGCGGCCGGACAAGGTAGTATAGACATGACCCACGCTGCGTTTTCTTATAATACGGCCGTGGCGTTCAATGGCTTTTAGGGGCGAAGCTTTTTATAGCGGCACCTGTTCGTCCCTCGTAGCCATTGTAGTGTGTAACAAGTATAACATTTTGACCTTCAAGGTGGTGCCGGTGAGATATTTCTTTTGTGCGTTGTTGAACAATAAAAGATAGTGCTCAATGTACATACCAACGGCTGCTAAGGGGGGATGAGAGAAAGGAGCATTCGGCTTTTAGCTAACGCGCACGCTGCGATCCCTATTAGTATAGTCATTGGCATGCACATTGAGCGCTATCTGACAAAGAAGGGTTGCTACGTTATACTTGCTGGGTGTAACCTCCTTAGTTTTAGAAAGGTTTAGCGAGCGTTGAGCCGCAGTGCCATAAATACAATGAACTAGTACGTACCATGAACTCGAGGTGGTTAAAGGTGGGAAGTAGATACGAAGCGCAAGCCGTAAGAAAGTAAAAGCCGAATTCTCCTGTCTCTCATTTCCCATTATCAACCATTGACATGTACATTGAGCACTATCTGACAGGAAAAGGTTGCTACGTTATACTCGCTGGGCGTAACCTCCTTGGTTTTAAAAAGGTTTAGCGAGTGTTGGGCCGCAGTGACATGAATACAGTGAACTAGTATATACCATGAACTCGAGGTGGTTAAAGGTGGGAAGTAGACGAGAAGCGCAAGCCTTAAGAAAATGTGCGTGGGCCACCTCTAGTTTAGTCCTTGGATTGTCCGCTGGATGGCGGTGCTTATATATGGGGAATATATGATGAAAAGATGCGAGATGGTGGTACTTGGAGTGTTGAATAGATGGACGAACGGACACACAGACAGATCCATAGATGCACGCATGAACGAACGCCGGGGCGGATGCATGGACGAACACAGGGACGGACGCACGAACAGACGCACGCACGGACGGGCGGGTGGACGCATGGACGGTCACACAGACGGACGCATGGACGAACGGAAGCAAGAGCGAATGAATGGACGAATGCTTCACCCCACTCCCCATCATCCACTCCATGGATATGCAGCAGGATGGCGACCTTCGTTAAAGGTCTGCGTCCAGTCACCGATGCTGTTCTGGCTGTCACTATATACGCTTTATCTGATTCACTCCAACTATACTGCAGCTGCCACAAATGTTTGTTTAATCGTTGATCGTGGACGTTAGTCGTCGGGATGCAGATGCGCCACCAAGCCGTAGATGCATACAAGTTAAACAGTGTTATAGCTGCTAAGCACAAGGCTCTTTTGTATTCGGCGTCTCTCATAATCATATGGTTGTTTTGAAACGTTAAACCCCACATATTAATCATCTATCAATCTTTCGTATTCATCATCGTCAGCCTGTCTACGCCTACTGCAGGGCAAAGGACTCTTTCATCAATCGCCAATCAACTTGGTCTTTTGCTTTCTTCGGCCACATTATACGAGCTAACTTTTTAATCTCATCGGCCTATACCCAACTTTCTGTCTCCCCCTCGCGCGCTTGCCTTCTCTCGGAATCTCGTCAGTAAACCTTAATGGCCAGAGGTTATCCTGTCTGCCCGGGCCATGTCCACTTCTTCTTGGTTTCGACTATGATATCCCTTACCCCGGTTTTTCCCCTGACCCACTCTGCTCTCTTCTTGTCTCTTAAGGTTACACCTACCATTTTCCTTTCCATCACTCGCTGCGTCGTTCTCAATTTAAGCTGAACCCTCTTTGTAAGCTTCCAGGTTTCAGCTCCATAGGTAATTATCGGCAAGATGTAGCTGTTAAATACCTTCGTCTTGAGGACAAGGGGTAGATTACCATTCATGATTTGAGAGTGCTTGCCGAATGTGATTCACCCCATTCTTATTCTTCTAGCAATTTCACTCTCATGGTTCACCTCCACGGTTACTAGTTCAAAGTAGACACATTCCTTTACAACTTCCAGCGTCTCTTCATTTTTCGCAAAGCGCTGTTTTGTGCCGAGACTGTTACCATTATTTTAGATTTATGCATATTAATTTTCAGACCTACTCTTCTGTTTTCTATGTCCAGCTCAGAAATCATGAGCAGTAATTTTTCTCCTGAGTTCCTCATCCAGACATTGTCATCAGCGAAGCGCAGGTTACTAAGATACTCTGCACTAACTCTTAAGCATAATTTTTCTCAATCCAGGGCCCTGAAACGCTTCTGTAAACATGCGGTGAATACATCGTGTCTCCCTCTCCTTACCTTGCACCCTTCTTTATTGGGATCATGTCACTTTCTTTGGTGGCTGTGGATCGGCTGTAGATTTCTTCGAGTATATTCATGTAGGGTTCGTCGATGCCCTGATTCCGTAGTGCATGCATCACTGCAGATGTCTCGTCTGAGTCAAACGCTTTCTCGTAATATATGAAGGCTATGGGTTGCTTGTATTACGTGCAATTCCCTATCACCTGATCGATTGAAGGAGGTCTGCGTCACGTAGCCATTAGACAAAATGTGCACTGTATGTCCGTACATATAGGCAATATACGACAAAGCGAAATGCTTAATTCCAGCAGTTCGTATTTTGACCTTTTTTGTTATCTGCGGGATCAAAAGTCGCACGATCAGCTTAGGCATCGTCCAGAGTGGTATGTCGGAGATCACATGTGGTGCATAATTTGAAGGCCGCAGATCTTGGTGCGACATAACAGCTGCTGAGCATGCAGCATTAGGTCGTAAATTGAAATTGTCTACCAGTTAATAGTCTTGATGGCTTGCAGTAACCTCAGATGTACTCGCAGTGGCTTGTGTTGAAGAAAAAAACGAGCTGGACAAGCACGTGCTTCTTCTGCAATAGTGCCCCATGTAGAAGTGCATCGAGGTATTCCTAGGCAAATTCTTAGGGCACCCGCCTGAACCCCCTCGAGCGTGCGTAGAGCAGATGTGCAAACATGGAAGGGAACAAGAGCACTGTAGTGGAGGTATCCAACAAAAAGTGCCTGGTGTAGCTGTATAGTATAGATGATTTAGATGGTTCAGATAATTTTCCAGACATATAGCGAATGACCTGGACAAAACTGTGTGGTTGTTCTCTTAGCGCAGAGGTGTGCTTCGACTAAGAGTCCAAGACAAATTATGATCGATTATAACTCCGATTAACTTGTCATGAGTTACCGAAGGTATTAAGTTCCCATCGATCACTACGCGGTAGCAAGCCATGAATTTTCTCGTGAGTTCCAAGGTGGCACTTTTCGTTGGTGACTGTTGCAGTCCGCAGGTATTGGGGTATGCAGACGTTGTCGATACCGCACGTTGTAGCTTCGTTTATACTTGCAGACGTCTTAGACTCGTGGTCCAAACGGAGATGTCATCATCGTACAAGACCAAGATTTTGCCTCCTAGTTTTTAACAAGGCAAACAAGTACAATTTTAATTAATGTTGCGCTCGGTACTCCACCTTCAGGTATGCCACGATAAACGGGAGGCTTATTTGTGTCGCCGTCTAGAGTAGACATGAATATAGTTCTTTCTTGAAGATCGCTGGCTATCCATTGATTCATGAGCATTTATAATGGCGTCATACAGAACATTGTCGACTGCACATTTGATATCAAGAAAGACTGCAGCCGTCAACTGGTGGCGCTGTTTCTGATGTTCAACAATTGTTAGTAACTCAATCACACTGTCAATTAGTGACCTTCCCTTCCGAAAGCCAGTCATGGCATCTGGATATACTCTTTGCTTGAGGATAAGGTAGCAGCAGATCTGGTGGAAGATGGCGGAGAAATTGTGATAAAAAAACTGGCCACTTTATATACGAAGTGTTTCTAGACGGGAAAGATACCAAAATCTTGGGAGAACGCCAACATCATCTTGATTCATAAGAAAGGAGACGTCAAGGACTTTAAAAATTAAAAGCCGATCATCTTACTGTCTATTCTCTCTCATATAGAGTACAGTACACATTTAACTACTTTTGTGTATAAACGATTTACTTTCGTGTTATACCGATTCCTATGATCAAGGGACAAACCATGTTTTTTTTATGACTATACATCGCGTATTGCTTTCACATGAAAGTGCGCAGTGTATCCGTGTCAGTGATGAACTCTAGCGCAGTGTCACGGTTGAAAATTGCTACAAATAGTTGAACGGACACGTTCAGCTCAATTCCTCCCACGTCACCGATATGCAAAGCTTCCAGGATTGCGTTGTCTTCAGAAGCTCATTTAGCCTTAAGAAAATAGCGGTGGTTTTACGCGACATAACCAGGATATCATCATGAGGTTCGCCGCATACACTAGACGTTCTGGAAATTTCAACCATTTGGTGTTCTTTTCAGTTCACTTACATCTCTGAGTGCACAGGCCTCAAGCAAGACTATAGGTCCTCGGAGCAGAAGAAATTTTTCAGCAACTGAGAGGCTTTTCTTTCCGAGAAATCTGTGCATGGATTTTCTTATGGCTTCGTGCTACAATAGGGGAATTGTCAACCATTCCATTCAACATCTTGGTTTTTACGTGCCAAAACACGACGTGATTATGAAGCTCGCCGTAGAAGAACCCGCGCCCTCGCACTTAGAAGCGGGGCACCTATATATCTGCTAAGCTACCACAACTTTTTGACAATGCGCGATATAACAACAATGACGTTTTCCGTGCTGTAGTTCCGCGATTCTGGCTTCTTTGTCATAAAGTACATTATAGGGTCGCTTTTCGTTTTTTTTTCATTTTGTACGCAAAGGCCCAGAATGCATACAAAGCTTACAATATCGTTTATGCCATATTTCCGGTATTCCCCCCCCCCCCCCTTAATATATCCGAAAATTATTCGCCCGTTCCTCGCACTTTCATCATGCCCTTTACCATATAGTCTAAAGACGGTAGCGTGTTTCGCAAAATAGCAACCACCGAAATCTCGCAGCCGGCTGGTTCTCTTTCGCGAAAACTTCAAGGCCTGTTCTATCTCTTCCGCATGCTGGGCGCCAAGCGCGTTTATTAATCCGCTTGTTTTTTCTACTCTTCGTGCACTTGCTAATGTGACACGGATCACCGAAGCTTCGTCTATCTTTTTTATTTATTTTTTGAAAGAAAAAAAAGAACAAGAAACGCGCATTCCAGGGCGCTGCGCTATTTTCGATCTCCGCCTACTCATAAAGGACTTCAAGTTGGCTCAGCCGCTCACACAGGCAGGCGCACGGAGCCAACGTGAGGCCGACCATTTATATTGATCCTCGAGCGCGCCTTTGTTCATTCAGCCGGATGCGCACTACTCCGAGCGCTAGCGCGTGTCTTGCACCGTAGAACGCACTTGACGCGCTACGCCCTCGGGTGCAATTACGCAAGTCCGCTGTACGCCGAGCAATTCGACGTCGGTCGAGTTTCGATTGCTTCCTTTTTTGGACAGCCTGGAACAAAGAGAGAGAGAGATAAGGGCACGGAAAGGAGGTGGGCACGAGACATTGTTGACAATTATTTTGCTTTATTCGGCATGAGAAAGGATACATCTGAGCATGCTTTCAACGTGTCGGTGACGATAAATCCCGAAGAAAGACAGCACCCATGAAGTAAGCACCGTAAGCAAGCCTAATCAGCGTGCACGTATTTTTCTTTGGTGTTATTGCACAATACCTGTCCCGTAAGCGCATCTGTTTCCATTTATACGTCATCGTTGTTGATTTATACTTAGAAAAGGGAAGTATGTATGTTATTTGAATTCCCTAAGTTATCCGGCTTCCCTATGATCTCACATTATGCTAAATGTCTCTTCGCCATTTCATCAATATACTCGAGGCACGTCATGCGCACATAACGTATAGCAAGCTTGCTAGAGTCAATCTTTCAATAATTTTTTTAAACTAAATTGGCTGTCAGTTTCTATCTTTTGCGAACTACTTATACAGTAGTTCTACTTATTCTATCGGGTGAACGTAATAAGTGTACATTTATGTTAAGGGCTCGTTTCTTTTGTTAGACACACCCTTAATAAGAAATAACAGGCAATGATGCTAAGGAAAGTATAGTGGATATTATTGGATATAACTGTAATGTAAGTGTGAAGAAAGAAACGAGGACGAAAAGAAAACTTGCCGATGGCAAAGACCGAACCTGCCACCTTCGAATAACTCGTACGATGCTCTACCACTGAGTTACCACGGCGACTATCCCCCTATGCCTAAACGTATGTGATTTTGTCATCATTTGTTGGTTGCAGTAATCTTAGAATATTAGATGTGACTGAGCCTCGACTATACATTTGATGGCATAGGCGACCTCTATCGTGAGGCCGGGTAAAAATGTTACACCCTCCCTCCCCCCTCCCCAAAAAAGGGGGGTTGACATCCACCGCGGACGTCGATTACGTCAACGTATATGAAACATGACAGTTCACGGTTTAATTTCTGCATTCTAATCAACACGTAACACGCCCATAGGGCACATGAAAAGAAGTACCACGTGTAAACAGCACCTCACTAGTAATGTAGACACATCATGCTACTGCTATTATCCACTAAGCCATGACGCTGGTCAAGCGCTTAGTATTTGCTTTCGAAGTTTTGTCCACTATATTTTTTTTTGGGGGGGGGGGCATATTGCACTTCACGCAATACCTCTACACGAAAAGAACTGCGCATAGAAGTAAACGCTTCGACCAGCGATTATTCGTCAAGGCAAGTTCACGAAGTGCACTTCTTAAAATTTCGGCAGGTGACCGAGCCTCCGTGTCACCGTCATTCACCTCGCGACTTGCAAGCCTGTACCTTTCGGCGATATCACATAGTGCCGCTGAGCCCGAGGTAGCGTGTTCAATTCTTTGTTATAGCTGACGAACATGGAAGCGGAATGCAGAACATCTCTCGCAAAGTTATTCAATCATATGAGTTGCGAAACTTCCCTTAGGTTCCATGTATCGAAATTCGGATACGTCATTCACCCCCATGCTAGGAGGGAGCCGACTGTCGCGCCACCTTTTGATCAGCACACCAGCTATTAATCACAAAATTTGTGTTTTGTGTTGCCGTTCCCAGGTGACGCGACCATCGTCTAACTTTCGAAAAGATCGGGCCAACTGCGTGTCTGGGTTTTAGAACGTAGTTTCGCAACTAGTATGATTGAATAACTCTACATCTCTTGTACTTCAGCGCAGTCTTACAATGTGAACCAATGTGTTCGCGCGAGGATTGTTATTACATGATGCGTGACATGAAAGTTTTTGCGATGACAGCAGGAAGATAATTTTTACAGCCGCGTTATACATGACGATAATGACACGACGTTTTCGTACAATTCACAGTTATATTACTACGGCGTAGGAGTATGAGGGTAGGGTGGCTAAAAGAAAACATGGTGCAAAGCGCGACGTTTAGACTTTGCTGGCCTCTGTAGCTAATAAAAAAGTACTTTTCTTTGTTTTTTCAACAATAATTGATGGTACTTGTCTACCTTTTCATGTGTAAAAGTTGATGATTGCTCACAGTGTTCACGCGGGAAAAATTACGCGGCTAGTGTCGGTGTGTTAGTGACCCGTCAAAAAAGAATTAAATTCTGCTTAACCAAATTTTCGTATCCATCTATGAAGCTACTTTGGCGTCAGTACAGCGAGGTAAGTATTTATTTTGTTACTTTATATTCCTAGATACTTACCACCAAAAGTGTAGTTCATTTTGTGTCCGGGACCAAAGCAATTTTTTTTAAAATTCGGGCATGCCAATGGGGCAAAACTCGACAGAAAGGCATCAAGTTACCTCAGAGAGTGTCTTATTAGGTCAACCATTTACTTACATTATTATATCATTTAATTATTTGTTTATGCGGGTTCCGACGTACCAGAGGATATAATATAAAGCTTCATGGCAGGAAAACGACATTAGAAATCCTCCCTTCTGTTAAGGACAGGACTCACTCTATTCGCGCTGCATCGAGGTTGTTCCACATTCCCAAAGACGCTCTCAAGAGGCTCATGCAAAATTGGAAGAGTCTCCAACTCAAACCGTTCACAAAAACGTTTTGGAATCAAGTTGTGATGAGTTTTTTTTTATACCAAAATTTTAGAAAGAACAACTATTGGAAATTTGAAATTCATCATCTCAGAAAGCCCGGCTGATGAAGTTGAAAGCCATGAAATGCCCATGCAGTTCTATACTCCAAAATGGCAAAAAGATATGAACAAAATGTGTCAGAACATATTTAGATTTCAATCTTAAATAATTCGAAAAAGTGCAAGTGTTGAAAAAGACATTAGCACAAAAATGTTTTGATCTGCAACGAGTTCGAAGCAACTGAGCTCGGGTATATCTAGACTGAACGCGTGGAGTATAACAACTGGACTTAAGAAGACTGCGTGAGAGCCAATGGAGGGAATTTCAAGTGATTTTACTGAAACAAGTGAAGAGATATTTTTTTTTCACACTGTCTCGTTTCAGCCAACAGGTTGGGGCAAAATGAGACACCTGGGGCTTTCTTTATTTCTTTATAACAAAATGACAAGCGGTGGCACAGGTTCATATTCCCGTAGCACATACCTTATACCTAAAGCACCGTTTTTGCATTGACGTTTAATGGTAATGAGTGAAATAAAAAAGATATATTGACTAATTTGAAATTTTTGTTTCATTTTACCCCACCCTATCCTAACGAGATCTAACTGACAATCATGTCAAGGAAGGTATAAGTGATGTCATTAGAAATAATTGTAACGTAAATGTGAAGAAGCGAAAGTGGACTAAAAGAGAACTTGCCGTGGGCAGGGACCGAACTTTATAAGGTACAGGGTGGCCAATCCCCCTTGTGTGTACGAACCATAATCTTTTAGGCGACAAAAGAAAACAGAACCTGCGACCTTCGAAATGGTCCTATAATTTCTATTTTGTCGACGTTGGCGTTTGTAACCGTGGCGCGATTTGAAAAAAAAAAAAAGCCTCGATGAACAATTTCGCTAAGTCTGCGTTGTCAGCCTGTGAGTTCCCTCACCTCAATTATTGTTGGAAAAATGGATCGCGCTCTTCCAGAAAGCCCGAGATATAAACTATCATAATACGATGCCGAGTCCAGCCACTGAAGTTATACATACACAGGTCGGGTCTTGTGCAGTCGCCTTTATGCCTCCATTCCCATGAGAGTGAATCTCTGGATCATTTCTTTCCAACGTGCAAATTATTCACCAATCAAGCGAAAATACCTTTAGACAAACCGCTTCGAAGGGGTTGAGATTAAATTTATCCCTTTCTGTTCTTGTTTCCTTAGGGGCTACCGTACTGCTTAGCCACGGGAGCGTTTGGGAGGCCGTAGTCGATTTCATGGAATTCAAAAATATTTCTAAAAAATTAGTCATCTTTTTATTTCTAAAATAAATTGCATTTAAAGATTATGAGAACCACACATATATAATAAGCACATGAGTTTTTTTCTGTTTTATTGTAAAATTATCTAACAAATGATTTTGAAGCTATCTATTACTTACCAATTCGGAATTATCAACAAATTTTTTTACGTAGCAAGGTACCGCTCTTTTTCTGCGATCCCCCATGGTGGGTTGCTCCAGAATAAAGGAAGAATCAACTAATCAATAACACGTCCGATGCTCTACCAAGTGAGCTACCACAGAGGCTATCCCCTCGTCCACTTTTTGCGGTATATATAGGTGGATTATTTGTGGGAGCGTCAGTCAGCATCGCCAGTAGCCATGGCGGCGAATGTGGAACACTCTATATGAGCCTGTTTTAAGTCATGTAGCACGTGATCTTATTACGAGCTGGCAGCTGACCAACAATCCTTCGTTACACTTGATGTCGTTTCCAGCCTATTTCAATCCCGGAGGCGACATTCCATGCCGCGCAGCGTCTATAGTCGCGCTACTGGTGCCATCTCCTGCAAAAAAATAAAGCACTGGGAAATGTGACCTTATTCTCAAACGGTATACCATGTAGCAGCACAGCAAAGCACTATTATTAAGGATAAATGGCGTACTATCACTTTTTCTGAGCTACTTGTTGCTATGCGACGTGCTAGACACGAAAGACGGGGGCAAGCTTGCCTATTATTTATGCTTTCAATACAACCGCCTTTGCTCAAGTGGGGACTGGCACACGCAAATGTCTTCTTGTGTTTTTGTTCGCTTGCTGTTGTTTTTTATAATTAGCGTGTTTCTTTCGATGTTGCGCACACGGCAACAGTTATCCAATAAGTGGGCGTCGGTACGAATGAAGCGTGCAGGCATATGTGACTTAATGGGCGGAGCTTCGGGCTTTTGTATTCGGGGTTCCAGGTTTGGGCGTGGACCCTATATGCGCAGGCCTTTTTTTTCGATAACATCCAGCAATAAGGAGGAAGTTAATTATTCGCGATAAAGTGTTTGCTGACCTGTAAGAGAGGAAAAAATTTAGGCAGAGCTAGCATAAAGAATCTTGCCAGCCATTACCTCGATGAACAAGCCTCGCCATTAGGCTTCGCAACAGCGCACGCAACATCAGTGAAACGGCCAGTAGCAAGAATTGATTCGGTTGTCTTTACATCTACGTCTGCCGGCGGAATTCTCACTCGCATACACGCTCAGCTACAGCTTATTTCGACTATTGTCATTTTCCTGCACACAGTATAATGTTGCTTTGTGGCATCACCTGCGGTCACGCGGCTGCAGTATCGTAGTTGTACGTCTATTTAGGCCCTAAACCACGCCGTCCATTATATAGCTGTTACGGAGACCAAAGCGATGTTCACGATTAATGGCCATGCGCTCGCGTGCTCTAAAGGCACAGGGGGATTTGCGAAGGTATTTCATGGCGACTGTGAATAAGAGCAGTAAATAGCTTGTTCAATTACTGCTGGTGAGAACTTTGTGTGTGTGTGAAGGGGGGGGGGCACACGGCTACTGTGCACGCAATGAGAAGCTCCGAGAGAACGCCTGAAATCGAAAGCGAGGCGTTACGCAGAATCGTGGCCTAATTGAAAGCAAAGTCAGAGCATATCCATGGAGTGAATGATGATGAGTTGGGCGAAACTTGTCTGTCTGTCTGTCTGTCTGTCTGTCTGTCTGTCTGTCTGTCCGTCCGTCCGTCCGTCCACATAAACCGTCTGTCTGTACGTCGGTCCGTCTGTCTGTCTGTTTGTCCGTCTGGCTGGTTACGCCTGACGCAGGACAAGGTTAGACTATATAAGAGGAGCTTCATCCCTAAAAGATAAACGGGAATGGACGAGGCCCTTCTTGTCCAACAGGTTAACAGCTAATGAACCGATATATGATAGGCAACGTTCAATCACAAAGCACCATATGCAAGAAACGCGCTAATAGTTCATCTACATCTCTTTTCTGGTCACTGAAGGCTGTGACTTGGTCCTGCTTGCCATAACGAAATTACAATATGACCCTGTAGGTATGTCATGCAAGGTTTCCGTCACTGTGCTGCTTTTCTTCGAGCTGGCTGTCACGAGCTCATCACTTCATAAGGGTTAAAGCCGCAGGCAATGCAAGGTTTTAGTGACAACTACTGACGTTTATTTACCAGCGAGATTACGAACAAAGGTACTCAATGACCACAGTGAGCACTCACAGACTCTTCTGGTTTTTCCGCAAATTCTGGGAGCTACCGCTCTCTCCTTGCGAGAATGGATGAAGAAGCCTCTCAGGATTTTCGAGATGGACAACCGCTACGCCTGGCAGCGGCTAGGAAACGTGGGACCACCTCAAGTGGCACAGACAGCGAAGCAACACAGCTCTACTCCGTCAGCTTCGAGTCATCGGATGAGGACTGTACACAGTCGTCATGAGCCGCAATGCAAAAAGGAGACTGCTACGAACATCGTCCACGGCGAGTTTATCCACCATGCAGGCTACCGCGCAGCGTTGGCCATACACTATACTCCTCATGGCTGTAGACCCTTCAGTCAACCTACGGCGGCTTAACAGGCAAGTCCTCTCTGAATACCTCGAAGGACTCGCTCCAAATGAGATTAAAGACGTCAGGATCAACTCACGGAAGAATGTTTTGGCAGTTGATGTTCTACACCGTAGTGCGCTGCAAAGCCAACAGAACATCTCTGAAATCGACAAAGTCACAGTTAAATCAGTGATCCCCACTGACTGTAAGGGCAGTGTTGGCGTCATTTATGACGTGGACATTTCCATTCCCGCTGACTATTTTCCAATCTTGATAAAGCCAACTACAGACGACATTCTCATCAAGCACATCGCAAAGCTTGGTCAGTCACGTTGCCTGAAGATTGTTTTTGAGGGAGACAGTCTTCCCCCACACGTCAAAGTTGGCCACGTTCGCCACCAGGTCCGTCCATACATACCGAAGCCCCTACAATGCTACAGATGTTTCAAGATGGGACATGTAAAAGGAGTATGTACCAGCAATGTCGTGTACCGGCTTTGTACCGAACCTCATTCAGAAGACACCTGCCACGCAACTGCGTTCAAATGCTTCAACTGCCACGGCACTCATAAAGCGTCGCCTAAAGATTTCCCGCGAGTGCGAAATGAACGCGCGGTGCTGAAACGCATGGTGCGCGACAATTCAACGCACAGAGAAGCCGCTGCTACTGTCAGGAGGCGTCGGTGTCACCACAGCAGATCATCATGAAACGTGATATCTGCCGATAGACACCCGTCATCTCAAGCAAGAACAACTGACCCCCCCCCCCCCCCTCAACAAGCTCTGCCAAGACGGATACACTGAAAACAGAATCAGGGTCAACACTCCAACCTCATGAAGAGGGGCCATCCCTTCCACGAACACAGCCTGTTTCAGAGGTGCATCGAATCCCGCCAATCTCGATGCCATCACGAACCACTGATGAAAAGACAACTGAGGATCGCCAGGTCATTAACATGTTGCAGACCCTTATGAGTGCGATCCGCATGCTCCTAAGCAACATGAACACCCCGTCAGCGCAGAGCGCACTCCAGATGCTGGACACTGAGTCCGGTGCTTGCAGCTCTAAGGTGAAACCATGGCCCATGACACGTTATTCTTTCGAGATGAAGTCAAGAACGCATCTGTCCTTCAGTGGAATTCCAGAGGACTTAGGGCGCGTATGTCCGAGTTCCGCCAATATGTATTCACGATCCAGTTCTCCATAATTGTGATTTGTGAACCAAACCTGTCAGCTTACTCGAGACTGTCTGAATATGAGTGCTTTATGTCTTCTACCCACGGAGAGCGCAGCAAGGTCGTTGTGTTCATACGGCGTGACTTAACTTATGTTCATCGCCCTGTACACCCTGACGAAGAAAATCAGTACGTTTGTTTAACATTAAAAAACAAGAAGACCACATTCACAATCATCGGAGCCTACTTACCTCCATCAAGTCGTCTAAACCGGGAGCGCTTGCGCGGAATTTCGAATTCAACTCTCCAGCCATGGGTGATAACTGGCGACTTCAATACCCACCACTACCTATGGGGAAGCTCCAGGGTCACACTAGAGGTAGACAGTTAGTGTTTTTCGCTTCTAAAGGTAAACTTATCATCGTGAATGATGGCAACGCTACTTATCTGTGCGGATCGGCCTATAGCAGTTGCCTGGACCTCACTTTCGTCTCACGCTTGTTCGCCAGCAAAGTACACTGGTTTTCGGATTTGGAAACAAGGGGCGGTGACCACATCCCAACATACCTGAAGATTGACGGCTTTCCAAGTCTCAAGTCCTCCAGAGCCGTCCAGTGCACCGATTGGCAAAAATACAAGCTAATCATGGAAGACTAAACTAAAGTTTTTTCATTCCATTCCATAGAAGACTATGTTGGCGGCTCACCCTTCAAACTAGAGGACGCAATAAAGAGTGTCCTACAGTTCACCACGCGTTCACTTCCACGCGTTCGTTCATCTCGCAGTGATATCGACATTGATCTCGAGAACCTCCGAGCGATTTGCCGTCAGGCAGAACGACGTTATAGACGCACGAAGTCACTTGGTGATCTGAGAGTTGCCAGACGCACACAAAAGAAAATACAGCGTCACATGGACAAGTTAGATAAGCAACGATGGGTACCTTTTTGCGAGTCTTTGGATCCCAGAAAGCCTCTGTCACTAATCTGGAGAGCTGTCCGGTCTTCGTACAACCATTACTCAGCGCTACCCATTAAAATCTTTGGCACTTCGCTTACGCTGCGAAGAGATTGATGTCGCAGATTCTTTCTGTCGAAGGATTGCCTGCGGGACGAATTCAAGTGGGACGAAGACGCCCGACTTCTCTGTATCCTCACGTGATTCCCGAATGGAGTGTTTGTTTTCAATGGACGAACTAAAGGCAGCGCTTGCTTTGTGTAGACGTTCTTCAGCGCCAGGACCTGACTGCATCACTTACCGCGCTCTGTGTCACCTAGGAGATCAAGCTTGGAAGGCCCTCTTGCTGCTGTACAACGACTCTTGGAAGACGGGCATGGTTCAACAGGAATGGAAGTCAAGTCGCCTGATTCCACTTCTCAAAGCCGGCAAGTCACCTTTCGACATTTTCTTTTACCGCCCGATTGTCCTCGCAAGCTGCGTGGGAAAAGTTATAGAAAGAATGATTTTAAGGCGTCTGGAATGGTACTTAGAGTTCTACAAAATATATTCAGACGCCATGTCCGGGTTCAGACGGGGCCACTCATCAATTGACAATGTAGTTGACTTGGTTACATATGTAGTGCACCACAAGGCCTGCAAACAGTCATCTGCTGCTCTTTTTCTTGACGTTAAAGGGGCATACGACAATACCACCCACAAAGCCATTCTCAGCACATTACGAGTGGGACTCGGTGGCAAGGTACATACGTGGGCTCAGAGCTACCTACAAAATAGATCATTTCACGTGCAGACAGAGAAGGGCCTGATACCCGAGTATTATTTTAGCCGAGGAGACCCACAAGGCGGAGGGCTAAGCCCAACGCTGTTCAACCTAACACTCATTGGTCTAGTTGGCAAGCAACCAAGCAGTATACAACTATCCATTTATGCTGATGACATCTGTGTGTGGACATCAGGTGTGACTCGACTTCAACTTCGTGCTATTCTTCAGAAGACAGCATCAGTGACATCAAACCACCTACGCAAACAAGGGCCCGAAATCGCAAGTGGAAAGTGTGCAGTCATGGCTTTCACCAGAAAACCAATCTTCGCTTACGGCATATCAATTAACGGGCAGTTGGTGTCATGCAGCCGGAGTCACAGGTTCTTGGGAGTGGTAATCGACCGAAACCTGTTTTGGACTCCACACGTAAACTACGTGAAAAAGCGGCTGACCGCCATTTGTCACCTGTTCATGTTTCTTGCCGGGAAAAGTTGGGGAATGTCTGTCGAGTCTCTGTTACAGCTGTACAAGGTAATATTTATTGGATTCCTGCGGTGCAGCCTACCTGTTATATCTATCACGTGCAAAGCGAACCTGCGCACAATCCAAAATATTCAAGCCCAGGCGCTTAGGATATGCCTTGGTTTACCCCGCTGCGCATCGACAGCTGAAACAATTGCCATTGCACAGGACTACTAGATCATGACGCACATCACCATTAAAACGATGCCTACGTACCTCAGGCAACATGCTAGGAAGCCTTCTCACCACTTGGCAACCCTCGCTACTGTGAGGCCCCGCACGAAATTTAGTGCAATTGTCTGTGCACATCGTGCGTCGTTTACGTCAGGTTTTACGCCCGCCGAGAAACTGGTGCATCCTCCATGGTGCCTGACACTTGCGCAAGTACGGCTTTCAATTCCAGGAATACAGAAAAAATCAAATTTGCCTTCATCAGCCCTAAAACGATTGAGCTTGTACCTACTGTATGAAATGTACAATGACCACGTGCACATATGCACCGATGGTTCAACCACAGCGTCTCATTCTGGAGGTGCGGTGGTGATTCCAGCTAGAGGAATCACTCTGCGAATCAAGCTGTCACACGTCACTACGTCTATGGCGGCAGAACTTGCGGCTTTGCGCGGTGCCCTAGAGTACATCAAGTCCCAGAGACCGAGTAAATGGGCTGTGTTTTCCGAGTCGAAACCGGCCCTACAGAGCATGCAGTCAGTCCTTCGACGAGGTTGCCATTAACAGTAAACTTACGGGGTTGTCAAGCTTCTTCACCACGTCACAGAAACAGGCCACGAGGTCAAGTTTCAATGGCTACCTGGCCATTGTGGGATCAGTGGCAATGATTCCGCAGACAACGTGGCTCGCACATCGCACCAAGAAGAGCACACCCTTCCGATTCCTTTGTCAAGGACTGACGCTGCAAAACAACTTCGTCACCTGGCACGTAGTCTGTCTCTGCTGGAGTGGGACACCTCAAGCATAAGACATGCGAGGGTCTACCGAATAAACCCTCGACTGGAACTTCAACCTCCATCCGGACTTCGTCGACGTGAGGCTTCGCTTCTGTGTCACCTTGGGTTGGGGGTTCCCTTCAAAAAAGCATATACAATCCTCATCGGATTTACCAACAATGCGGAATGCGTCTGCTGCACCAAAGAAGACATCAACCATCTGATATGCCATTGCCCTCGATTTGCCTTTGAAAGACAGAAGTTTCGGACGTATTGTGACAATGGGACGATCGGCCACTCTCTATGCAGATGCTACTGGAACACCATCCTCACCTTTCATCGGCTCAAAAAGCAGTCAAAGCTGTCTTGTGCTTTTTGAGAACTACAGGCCTACGTGACCACCTTCAATTTTTGTGTAGTGCCACCGCTGCATATGGGTCAGCCCATTGACTGGCAATTTTTGTTTTTCTCTCTTTTTCTCTTCCCTTTCCTCTCTTTCTCATCTTTATGCCCCCTTCCCAATCCCCTAGCGTACGGTAGTAAACCGGGCATGTGCCTGATTAACCTTCCTGCCTTCTTTCTTCTTCTTCATCTCTCCCACAGACTCTTCTGACTTTCTGCTCCACCCAATGAATGACTGAATGAATGTAAAGATAACATGAAACATTAAAAAGCGAGATATGGTGAACTGCGTTACAAAGAAATATCTCTATATAACTGGCTTTGGTCGCTTACCCCCCAAAAAAAGTGATGAACTTGCAAACAGGCCACTCGTACTTCACGGTCATGCTTTGCTTCAGGCTCGGCTACAAGTACGATGCATATTTAAAATGTCACAGCTTTGCCACAAAGGCGGCGCAATGAACGCGATAGCAACTAATTGGAAGATCACGTGAAGAGTGGCAAGCAGATCGAAACGTGACCCGTGTTTCTAACGCACAAATGACGCTTGAAACGTAATCGCAGGTACAAATGAACACGAATAACTTATTACGAGCGGTAGAGAACCTGCAATATATGCATAGCCCCTGAATACGTAGCTGTGTCTCAAGAAGCTTTCTCAGTGGCTATGTATACTCGTGTGCATGTTGTCAAGTGCAGTTAGCGACTGTGGCAGGTATGATTACACAAAATCAGTTTCACGGAAAAAGTGAAGCAATGAATGTGATAGTGACTAATTGCAATGTTATACGAAGTGAGGCTGGCAGTCAACTCATTCAAATCCGATCTCACCTAACTCTACAGAACGCTGGTGTTGGGAGAACACAGCCACTCCAAGTACACTCTTGGCACCATTTTTTTGTTGTTGTTGAGAGCGCAGCCCGTAGACGCTTTCGCCTGCTGTGGGGGCACAAAGCACGCGCTGATCATTGCCACCATACCATGGCAATCATATGCGCCCCCCCCACCCTTGTTCACTCACGAGATAAGCGCGCGAGCATACGACCGTGGCTGGAAAGGCGATGTTCACTCAGCATCAATAAGAGGCTAGCGCATCTTTTCTGTATATACAGGGTGTTTCAAGACATGTGTCAAATATTATTTAAAAATCACAGAAAGAAGGTACCTACGGGCTAGCTGCAGTGATCCCTTCAGTTGCCAGAAAGGATCTTTAGATGTGTACAATTATTAATTACGGCTCTAATAACAGAAATTAAAGCATTTGACTTTTTAACGAGTAAAAATAGTCGATCAAGTCCAATGGGCGAACTGAAGTACTTCCTACGAATAATCCACAACGGCTTTGAAACTTTTGGAAAGACGGCCACTGGTAATCACTGCGGAATGGTGAGTTCTGGCCAATTTATGTGGTCGGAAACCGAAACCGACGCCCCAAACAGCACATATAGCATTCACTTCGACAACGACTTCAATGACGACACTGTTTCCCTCGCCGTTATCAACGATCAATGTAGACACTACGCTTCGTGGCCGTTCAGTGACGCTCGTTTATTGTTTCTCCCCAATGCGAGGAAAACAGTGTCGTTATTGCGTTATTGAGGGAATTGTCGAAGTGAATGGTAGATGCGCTGTTAGGTGCGTCGGTTTCGTTTTCGCCAGCTGAATTCACAACAGAACGTATCACTCCGTGGTGATCACCAGTGGCCGCCTCCCCAAAATTTCAAAGTGGCTGTGGGCTATTCGTAGGAAGTACTCTATAGTTCGCCCATTGGACTTATTCAGCTATTTATACTGGTTAAAATGTTAATTGGCTTAATTTCTGCAATTACTGCCGTAATCAATGTTTGTACACATCTGAAGATGTCTTCTGCAAAGTAAAGGGAACACCGCAGGTAGCTCGCGAGTACCTCGTTTCAGTGATTTTTAAATAATATTGGACACATTTCTTGAAACACTCTGTATACATATACATATACATATACACAAATATGAGTGATGGTGGCGGTGGCGGCTACTGCAAAAAACTAGCCGATACTGTCCATATATTTGTAATCGCAATGAAAAACAGGTTCCTTTTTATCTCTTTACGAGGAACAAAAAAAACACAAAGAAAGGCCTAGTGCCAGACAGATGAACCAAATGCTTGTACAACACTCACATTTGTACAGCAATCTACCAGTGTGTATTGATAATGAAACCACCTTCAGTGTATCCAATACAACCTTAAATAATAAAACAACAGAAATGAAAAGACACACACAATTGTGACTTATAGTTAAATGCAGCTACACCTAAAAAATGTGTGCTAAGACAATAAATTGGCATAACATAAAAAAAGTAAAAGTATAGTGGAACAATGCAAAACTAGTGAAACACAGAATTGTTATAATACATGCAATATAAATTCCCATCAGCCAACTATTATCACTGCATGCAAGAGTGTTCAATAACATTATGTGTGTCCTAACTGTCAAAACGTACATTTTTTAGCATCAGGTAGTTTTTAACTCCTATATCGAAATGTTTTTTTTTGGGGGGGGACAACTGAAATTAGGCTTTTGTTTGCATTTATATAATATACAAGTTATCTGATTCATAAACTTGTGCTTCTTATAGGTTAATTGTGTGCTTTCGATTCGGCTGAAGTTTTAGCTCATGAGTGAGTGGTGTTCCCCAGAACATAAATTTTTGATATCCATTTTTTCCTATATATAATTTATAGTAATTTTAAAATTAACGTGATGTCTTCAAATTTAAAAACTTTCTATGCGACAATTGCAGGAATGCCTCAGAACTCACCTCTATAGAGGCACTAGTTTCTTGTAATTCTCATAGTTGTTCCCCTCACGGTAGCTCCGTATCCCTCAGAATGAAAAAAAAAGGTGACGCTATATATGTAGTTTCAACCGCATCAGTATAAGCTTAAAAATATCTAGTTAACACGAACACTTTTCGTAAGGTCTATAAAGCGTTAGCTAATCCATGCCTTCAAGCATAATTCTTCATTAAAGTCACATAAAAAAACAACTCGCTTTTCACTTGATGCAAATTCAACCCTGCATAAGTAATAGTCACTTCACTATGAGCGTATTTCCGGAAATAAATATGATGTATCTTGGCTTCCTGCGCTTGACAGCCATTTATTTTGCTTCATTTACCACTCTATAATACACGGTTGCATTTCACACTTCAAACTCAATTCGGTGCCGTGATCAGAAAAGTAGACTCGTATCACCCGCATACATTATGATTCCTGGTGAATCGGACATCATAACTGTACCGTTACATAATATTATGAATAAAAACAGACCTAATTTCGAGTCCTGAAGGATGACTTGTTTGTTGGACGGCTAAAAAGCTAGACGAAACATCCGTCATGCGTACCAACTGCCGTCGACTATTTCAATAGCACTCATGCAACTGAGCTGCAACACACCATACTCCGCATTTCTTAATCTCACGAATGAAATTTTCTAGCTTTCAAAACAAAAACCTTCATTTTGATTAAAAATTAAAGCAAGCGTACAGATCTTGTCCTCAATATTTTGTATTGTTTTGTATCTATATATAAACGAGGTTGTTCGATAAAGTTATTACTGTGCAGACAGACCCTTTGTAATTCCCTGGTGCACTATAAAAAATTCAGGGCAGCTTTGCACTATAGGGGTGACAAGCTTGATAAAAGTGCGGAGCTTAGCGGCCCTTCTTGTTTCTGTTATTTTTGTCCTTTTTATTATCTATTTTTTCCTATATTATCCGTTTTTTTGTCTTTTTGTCTCTGTTTATTCCTAATTATTTTAATGTCTGTATATTTGTTTCTATATGGCTTCTTTATCGCTTCTGTTCTTCCCTTCTTTCTGTCGCTCTATTTCTTTTTCTTTTTCATATCTCTATCTCTATTTATTTCTTTTTCTCTGTTGCTCTCTTTTGTTTTCGGCATGTTGTATTGGTTTCTTTCTATCTCTTTCTCTCTGTCAATTTATGTTTTGTGTTTTTTTCCTATATATATATATATATATATATATATATATATATATATATATATATATCTTCCTTTCTCTCCTTTCTTTCTTTCATTCTTTCCTTTTGTCCATCCGTCCGTCAATCTGTATATCTATCAATCTATCTATCTATCTATCATTCTGTCTGTCTGTCTGTGTGTCAGTCTGTCTGTCTGTCTGTCTGCACTCGTCTCGCCCATCAGAGTGATAGTCCATGGAGGACAAATCAGTGAAATGTTATGAGATAGAAACTGAAGATTAAAAAGAACTCGAACAGGAAGGAGAAGATAAAAGTTTTATGCTCGCTCTGCACGAACTAATGATCGGTGTAAACAGCTCTCGTTACAGGGGCTCCGGAACCAGGGGGGAGGGAGCGTCGCCCTTACAGGTTAAAAACCAGGGGGGGCATGCTCCCCCACTGAAGCTTCAACGGTGCAACTACCCCTCCCCCTCCTTTTCTTGCTTGGGGGGAGCAACAACTCCCCCCCCATATATATATATATATATATATATATATGTATATATATATATTTCTTTTTGTCCTTCTTTCCTTTTGTTCGTCCATCTATCTGTCTATCTATCTATCTGTCTATCTGCCTGTATATATATATATATATATATATATATATATATATATATATATATATATATATATATAAAGTCAAGTACATCCTCTGTGAGCGGTCACAACGTGATTTATTTTGAAGTTTCGGCCTAGAGTTTGGCCTTCATCAGGATTGAGGGTACAGTTTCTTGGTGCTCAGCTTTATACAATCTTAAATCAGATACGCAGAAAGATAAAGAGGAAAAAATAAGCAGAAGAAAATAAGATAAAAAAAGAGAAAAAGAAACGTCTGAAACGCGCATTCCCATCCGCTCCTGGCATCGTTTACCGACGACCACGCAACCTCAAAGACACACTTGTCCACTCTCAAATGATTACCTCACCCCCTAATAATTCATGCCGACCTTGTTTAAAGTCGCGATGTCTTGTATGTAAAGCGATGCGAGAAATACACAAAGCAACCACCAGCAAGCAATCCTAGTTTTCGACTAACATACGAGGAAACCTAACATGCGATTTCTCTAATGTGGTATACCTACTCGAATGCAACGTGTGCAGTATCCAGTACATCGGACAAACAGAAACACCATTTAGGATTCGCTTCAATAATCACAGAGCCCATGCGAAATCAGCCCCAAATATACCCCTATCAAAACATCTCAATCTTCCTGACCATGCATTCTACTAACTATGAGTAGTGCCGTTAGAGACGGGATTTAAATCAAACCGAGAACGTGAACAATGAGAGTCATACCTTATCCACGTATTTAACACTCTCGATAGAGGGTGAGATAAGTGAGAATCCGGGTACACTTGCAGCTATAAAGCATTAAAAAACAATAACGGCAATAATGAAAAAATTATAACTGAGTGCATGGCACTGCAGCTTCGAAGGACACTGGACAACTCAAAATAATTCCAAGTGTAACTACTCTTCCTTAGTACGGCCGTCGTCTGTTTCTGTTTTTACCTCACTATTCAATCAATTGCGACAAACATGACATGCCCAACAGCAAATCTGTGCACAGTCGGGAGGCCCTACTGCACGCGTAATGCAGGAGCGGGCAAGAATTGTCATTGCACCCACTTGCCAGCCTCTGGGGCAACACGCGGCGCCCCTGTTTCTACGAGGAGATGTCGACGGGGCGCAGAGTGGTGAAAAGCTTAAACTTCTTAAAAAGATCTTTTTCCCCCAAACGGAACCGCCAGAGCCAGGAGGCGCGTTCTGGTCGGGAACAATGCGTTAGTGGAAGGAAGGATACACAGACCGCAGACATCCTAAAGGCGAAAGGGAGGAAAGGGAGAGGGAAGGAAAGGGAAGGAGAAGGAAGAGTGAAAGGAGGCACCCGGGGGAGCTAACCTTATATTCTCCTTTTTTCTTTTCTTTCGTGTTCTTTTTCTTCTTTTTTCTTTTCTTCTTTTTTCTCTTTTTCTCTCTCCCCCTCTGATTTAAGATTGTATAAAGCTTAGCACCAACAAACTGTACCCTCAATCCTGATGAAAGCCAGACTCTAGGCCGAAACGTCGAAATAAACCACCACGTTGTGACCGCTCACGGAGGATCTACTTGACTACTTGCAACGCTACGGCCACCCAACCACCATGCCTTCAAATATATATATATATATATATATATATATATATATCATCATCAGCCTGACTACGTCCACTGCAGGACAAAGGCCTCTCCCATGTTCCGCCAGTTAACCCGGTCCTGTGCTTGCTGCTGCCAATTTATCCCCGCAAACTTCTTAATCTCATCTGCCCACCTAACCTTCTCTCTCACCCCAACCCGCTTCCCTTCTCTGGGAATCCAGTCAGTTACCCTTAATGACCAGCGGTTATCCTGTCTACGCGCTACATGCCCTGCCCATGTCCATTTCTTCTTCTTGATTTCAGCTATGATATCCTTAACCCCCGTTTGTTCCCTAATCCGCTCTGCTCTCTTCTTGTCTCTTAAGGTTACACCTACCATTTTTTTTCCATTGCTCGCTGCGTCGTCTTCAATTTAAGCTGAACCCTCTTTGTAAGTCTCCAGGTTTCTGCTCCGTAGCTAAGTATCGGCAAGATACAGCTGTTATATACCTTCCTCTTGAGGGATAGTGGCAATCTACCTGTCATAATTTGAGAGTGCTTGCCGAATGCGCTCCACCCCATTTTAGATGCGGAAGCATCTTATACTCGCGCCTTGTAGTGCGCCGTCCGCACCGCTTCTCGAACATTCGACAGCTGACGCGCGCGCATGCGCCGTCGCGCCGTCGCCCACCATCTGTGCCGCGCGCGCTTCTCCTTCGAGAACATTCGACAGCTGACAGCGCATGCGCCGTCGCGCCGTCGCCATCTGTGCCGCGTGCGCGCTTCTCCTTCGAGAACATTCGACAGCTGACAGCGCATGCACCGTCGCGCTGTATATATACTCAAGGTCGGCGCTCGCTCGCTCAGTTGCCGCTCGTCGGTTGGTTTGTACGGCGCGTCGACGTCCAAGGTCGCGGTGAAATGAATTCCAACGAATCCACAAACACAATGATCGACGTCCCTTCGACCAGCGCCGCCCTTTCGCATACGTGTGTACGTGTTCACTCATTTAACACCCCCTCCTACAACCACGTTAACCAATTTAGCCATCGACCCAAGTAAGTCGCAATTTAACACCCCATTTCACAACCACGTTAACCAATTTAGCCATCGACCCAAGTAAGTCGCACTTTAAGACCCCGTTAACCAATTATATGCTCCGCATCCTCCCCAGTGTTCCCCCGAGGGAAGCTGCGGGCAATTTTTTATTCTTCTAGTTACTTCAATGTCGTGGTTTGGCTCTGCGGTTATTACCTGCCCTAAGTAGACATAGTCTTTTACAACTTCAAGTGCACTATTACCTATCTCGAAGCGCTGCTCCTTGCCGAGGTTGTTGTAATATATATATATATATATATATATATATATATATATATATATATATATATATATATTATATATATATATATATATATATATATATATATATCACTGCAGAACAACAAACAACTCGGTCCTGTGCTTGATGCTGCCAATTTATGCCCGCAATCTTCTTAATCTCATCTGCCCGCCTAACCTTCTGTCTCCTCCTAACCCGCTTCCCTTCCCTGGGAATCCACTTAGTTACCCTTAATAACGAGCGGTTATCCTATCTACGCGCTACATACCCAGCCCATGAAGATCTCCTCTTCTTGATTTTAACTATGATATCCTTCACCCCCGTTTCTTTCGTAATCCACTCTGCTCTCTTCTTGTCTCGTAACGTTACTCCTACTATTTTCCTTTCCATTGCTCGCTGCGTCGTCCTCAATTTAAGCTGAACCCCCGATCCGTAAGTGAAAGATATATTTCCGGAGCCCTGGTCGTTAAGAATGTTATTAAGCGGTCATAAATTTTTTCCCAATTTTTTAAACGCTTATAATACACTGATAATGAATATTGCTAAATGCTTAGATACTAGCTTCTAATTTTTATACTGTTCTTGATTCCCATCTTTATTTATTGGTCGGACCTTGACTAATAGTTTCTTCTGGGGAAATTCCAGCACATGGCGTTTAATTCAGTAAGCACGCTGAAGCGTCGCTAATGTGATGCAATACAAAGTTTCAAACAATGATGTACATATACCTGCACCTGCATTAAGAGTGTCACTGTGACGTATATATATACCTACCTGTGTTGCGCTAGAAGGTGAGCCAGTGCCGCGGATTACGACGAGATAACATTTTCCACAGCAAGTACCAAAACACAAGGAAAAGCATTAGGTTGAAAGAGCTGGTGATTACTTAACATTGCTTAGCATAAGAAAGGAATACCATGCAAAAGATGACTGTGACGTGTTATACTGTGCGGTGGTCCTTTAATGAAAGAAAATATATCGTTTAGCAAAGCATAATATTATCTGGGTTTTACGTTCCAAAACTCACGATAGGATTATAAGAGACACCGTAGTGGAGAACTCCAGAAATGTGTTCATTAACGTGCACTCACATTGCACAGTAGACGGGCGTCTTCCATTTCGCCTCCATCAAAGTTCCACCGCCGCAGCCGGAATTGAAAGCGTGACCTTCAGGTCTGCAGCTGAGCGCAATAGCATATGCTCCATCACGGTGGACTTAGCAAAGCGCGGCTTTTTAATAAATGTATTGCTTATGGCAACTCAACCTTCTTCTAATCGAAGGACTAATTTTGCCTTCTTAATGAGGCATCACTTTTCCGAAGCCTTCCAAAGTTCGCAAAATGAATTGAGGGCCTCAAGCATGATACGCCGTGATGCAAATCTCTACACCGTTTTGCACCTTCTACCACCCAAATCACAACCTCTACCATGCAGTACAGCTTATTCCCTTTTTTGAGGATCGACTGTACAATCAAGTATCCCAATCTCATTGTACTTTTTCAAACCACTATATATTCCAGTTACTAGACTCTAGATCAGCGCACCGTTAAATCATTTGTATAGAGCTAGGCAACCTGACATTTTTGGGGCGAAGCTCCTTAGGGCGTGGGCTGTGCGTCCCCTGTAGCCTGTATGTAGCCAACTCTAGTTTAGTTCTTGCAGTGTTCACTAGATGGCGGTACCGTCTCCTGTATGTAGCTACCTCTCGTTTAGTTCTTGTAGTGTTTACTAGATGGTGGTAGTTGTAGCTGATGATGAAAAGATGCAAGATGTTATAAACTAGAAAGCGGTACTTGTAGTTGATGAAAGACGCGAGATCTTATAAAATAGGAATGATGTCACATATGGCGCGTGTCATTGGTTGAAGGCAATCGTTCGATTTAGTGCGGCGACGTACACTAGGGGGAGCGATGTAATAAAATCGAGTGTGCAAAATGTACAGAGGATTCATGGTTTACCAGGTTTACCTCCGGAGCTTCGCCCACTCATCATCATTCACTTCGTGGATATGGCAGAATTTTTTTTCGTCTCATTTTATGTATATAGCCAGCTTTTAAACGGGACTTGATTGAGAGTGTAGAGTAACTGCTTTTAGCATTTATTCTCTTCCTCTTTCCCCTGTCCTCTTTCCCCTCTTCTTAAGCTTCTTACTTAGGTTGGCGTTTTATTCCTTCTATATTTACAGAAATAATATGTGAAACCTTCAGAATAGAAAAAAAATATGTCAATTCATAAGTTGACCAACATCTACTCCGCACAACCCCAACTTCTTTTTAGTGTTTACCATTCACTTTAATGCCCTTATTACTGTACAGTACCCCGAAACAGGTAAGTGCCAAGGTTGCGAACCATAGGGTAATTATTGGAATCGTAGGGTACTTGAAAAATTTTCAGTCAACATAAGAGAGTAGGGTGGTGACGGGGGTAGTTCATACATTTGCTCGTCATTGATCAATGAAAAACGTAGAATATCCGCGCGATATATTCCAATGTTACGTTGTAGGAGAGACCTGAAATGGAACTGTCTTAATTTCATTGGCAACAGCACAAAAGACGAAGGATAATACGTGAGACATCTTTGGGCTATGTTTGCAGCTTGTAAATGCTGAGATTTGTAGTAGCACCTACTCGCAAATCTGGCGTCGGCGGTGTCGTCTATACACCCCCACTGCGCATGCTCGGATGTCACGTTTCGTCCCTCATGCTCGCGTCTCGTGCCAACTGTCGGTTCCGACCCGGGCAGGGATGGCGTTATTACCAATAGTTTATGTCTTACCAAGAAGACCGAATTTGACCCCTTGGCTCTATCTGCGAAATTTGTTATTGTGTTCTTGAACATGATTTGCTCCTGTCAGAGTGCAGGTTCATGTCTTTCGACCATAACACTTTAGTTGGAGTCAAGCGCTTATGTTGACATGTTTTTGCATGTGCGTGATTGTGCACTTTTGCGCTACTTCATCAAATGAAATGCCCGAAGCTAGCACGAAACTGCCAAAAAATCCTGAAACAGCGAAACTGGGCCATTCTGAAGGCTGTGTCTGGTTGCTTTTACGTTGTTACTAGGCTCTCGGCACAGAGTGGTTCAAGTTCAACGCCGGACAGCCACAGACACGGTACGGGCAAGTCGTCGAACATCGGGCTTCCATCGCTTTGATGTGCTGTTTTCTTAAATACTTGAGTAACGCAAGTGTTTGGTGGGTTTGGCAATTCATCGCCTAGAAACTTCTCTAAGGTATGGCAAAATATCAACAGAGAAAAGGAGACGACACAAAGTAGTGCTAATTCGTATCCGCGCTTTTGATTGTGCATGTTTTTCCTGCTTTTGAAATTTTTCTTTAGGAAGAGTTGGTACTCTTCTCCTATCAAGACGTTCAGCAATTGCCAACACACCCCAGTGTGGATTCTTGTGCTTGTTAATGACCAGCGATCAATTTCATTATTTGCAATACTGGCTAGTAAACATGGGCAACTGTGCACTCTAAAGCATGGAGCTGGGTAAAAATATTTCCTTTTTTATAAAACTTTTATGACCTCTTCAAGGAACCTAAATAATGTATTTTAGCTATTGAATAATATGCAAAAGTAATCAAGGGTACAAAAATGTTTTGCTTGCTTCCTCCAATCTGTTGCTGGTAGAAAGATGTGTAGAAACGACCTGTAACATGTTACAACCTGCATATCTGTGTAATATACTGTAGGTTACAAAAAGCACAATTTTTAATTGTTTTCACTAGAATTGTGTAGCTGTATCTACTAGACGTAGCTCTACATTTCATGTGCCTGTTTGTTGCTCAATTTCACTTTGCACATAGGCGTGCGCATAGGAGTAGGGGCCAGCTCCATTCTCCCCCAACTGGTTACCTAAGACGGGGGCTACTAAATTGGAAGCTAATTTAACTAAGTAAGGGGGAGTGCCGTGGTGAACTTCCCCGCCACCCAAGTGTAGGGAAACCCTGCACACGCCTATGACTTTGCACATCTGAGCATGAGCCCTCAATAGTTCTCAGTTAAAGAAGAGGCATTTTAATGTGGAAGTTTTGTGTAGAACAAAGTTGTGGAATAGACCCACTGTTGCATGCCATAGTCATACATTGGGTGCTATTGGAATCGTGAAAGGAAGTTATTCTGCAATATTGCCTTAGAGAAGCTGACTCAGCTGATTTATCTGTTTGTGATAGCTGGCTTCTCTCCAATTACTGATGAATCTGCAGCCCTCTGAACTGATGTGTAGTAATTAGTTTTTTTTTAATGCAGCATGAAGTCAAGGCTATGTTGGTCGACATTGAATCCAGATGGATTATTTATTATAACTGATATATATATATATATATATATATATATATATATATATATATATATATATATATATATATATATATATATATATATATATATATATATATATATATATATATATATATATATATATATATATATTACTATTTGAAAAAGGCATAACTCATAAATTGCAATGTCTATTCATGTGCTGCGCTAAAATGCATGCTTCAGTGCCTTTTAAGTTTTTATGTTCTCTCTTGCAGGTTTTAAATACAGCAGCGGTGCAACCACGACGGCACTACACGAGACCCTATCATCAGTGCAAAGTCGAAAATTAAATACAAATGCAGTTATTCCTGGAAATGTCTCATTTGGTGTTTCATTGTTTGTAAATATAAAACAGCACTTTTGCAAGAATTGTAAACAAGGACGAACTAGCTCCATTTATTGTCCTATCGGAACTGAATTGCTTGACAATGTAATGCGTGTTTCCAAATGCAGGCATTATATACTTGCAGCATTATTTATCGGCCTCGAAAGATTCTGACATGTAAAGGACAATCAACTGTTGGTTGGTGGAAATGGTCTGGTGGTATTTCTTTTACAATCCTGTAATGTGTGCACACTTTCATATTGATAATGAAGCTATTTATTGATCTGCTTTTGAGCAAATGGTCTATTGATGGCATAGGGCCTTAGTCTACAATGCGACGTTTGATGTCAACCTAATGCATATGCTCGATGGCACTTCACTAGACAATGGCCATCAGAAACTCAGATTTCAGGACTCTATAAACTAACGCTAGCCAATTGCCATCAGAAACTCTCATGTCGGGCCTCTATAGACCGACGCTAGACTATAGTCAGCAGAAATTCTAATGTCATAACTCTATAGACTAACGGTGGCCAATTACTACTAGACTCAGGTACGCATTAGGAAAGCGCAGTGGACTGATATTAGACAGTTTAATGATTGTGATGTCGAATGACATTAGCCTGTTTATAAAAGTACACTAAATTTTTTCACAGGGGAATATAAGGCTCCGTCTTGCTAGACGGCCAGAGGGATCCTTAAGATTCGCCAGCCAGCACAGGCAATGGTGGTCACTGACTGCTCGTAATGGTCTATCGTAGAAGTACGGTCGAAATTTACTTACGGCCCGGATGACCGCGAGACACTCTTTTCTCTTGCAGAGTAGTTTGTCTCAGCTTTCGAAAGCTTGCGGCTGGCATACGCTAGCACTTTTTCTTCGCCATTTTGCCGCTAGACTAGAATGACTCCGAGGCCGACATTACTCGCATCAGTGTGAACTTCAGTTTCGGCAGTCTCATCAAAGTGGGCGAAGATTAGAGAGGCTTGCAGGCGTGTTCTTAGCTCATCAAATGCTTCCTGTTGTTCACTTTCCCACATAAAGGGCACGTCGTCTTTTGTTATTAGTAAGTGGTTCAGCAATGTTCGAAAAATTTTCCACAAATCGTCGCTAGAACGCGTATAAACCCAGGAAGGGACGTACTGACTTCTTGTCTATGGGTGTCGGGAACTGTGCGATAGCAGCTGTGTTTTCGGGATCTGGACGAACGCCTTCGGAGCAGACGACGTGTCCGAGGAATCGCAGCTTTTCAAAACCGAAGTGGCATTTTTTCTGGCTCGATGGTCACGTCTGCTGAACGAATGACTTCTAATACTGTGCGGAGTCGCTCTAGACGTTGGTGAAATGTAGCGGAAAATAAGACGACGCCATCCAAGTACACCAAGCAGGACTGCCATTTCAGTCCTGCGAGGACAGCGTCGATCATTTTCTCAAACGTCGCTGGTGCTGTGCACAGGTCGAATGGAAGCGCTTTAAATTCGCAGAGGCCGTCTGGGTTTATGAATAACGTTTTTTCACGGACGCGCTCATCCACCTCAATTTGCCAATATCCGCTCTTGAGATCAAGGGAGGAGAAGTATTTTGCACTCCGTAGTCGATTGAGTGTATCATCTATACACGGCAGAGGGTATACAGCCCGTTTGGTTACGCTGTTCAGTTTTCGATAGTCTACGCAGAATAGAAGGGTGTTATAATTCTTTTTTACAAGCACTACAGGAGACACCCATGGACTGCTGGAAGGCTGCTTCACTTCATCTGAAAGCATGTCCTCCACTTGTTTCTTGATGACGTCTCTTTCCTTTTATGATACTCAATATGGGTGCTGGCTAATCGGTCTCGTGGTTTCTTCTATTATGATCCTGTGTTTTGCAATAGCCTTGCATCGCACCTAAAAGGAGGTTGAAAAGCAGTTGGAAAACTCTTTTATAAGGGCAAACAATCGTTTATTTTGACATTCTGGGAGCCTATGGTTGACGTTAACTGATGCGTCGACGTTGCAGGTCTCCTGTGGAGTGGTTAGCGTTGTCGCTAAGCTGCATAGTTTGGTCACCATGCAGAACTCGTAGAAATAGGCGATAGCCATACCTTGCGAGATGTGCTGACATTCATTCCCGAAATTCGTAAGGAGGACAACTGAGCGGTAATTTGTTAAGTGAACAAGACCACTCGCCACGGAAATTCCTTTGTTTAAATAGAGCCCTACATTTCAATCCGCTATTTCTTCAAGGTCACAAAATGCCTTATTTTCGACAGGCTTAATTACACTACAGACGCGTGGCACAGTGACGTCATCATCAACAACGCGCAGAGCAGTAAGACGTCGCTTTTCCGATTCCTCCACCGACATAGCTTGTTCGGTCGAAAACGTTACACTAGATATGTGAAGATTAAGTATGGCTCTATAGGGTTCTAGAAAATCCATTCCTGATATAAGCTCCCTTGAACAGTCCGGCAGTACAATGAAGTCAGCAACGCAAGTAAACCCTCCTATTTCGAGCCTTGAGGGGCATCTGCCAAGCAGCGTAATAGTGTGGCCGCCTGCCATGCGTATCTGTGCCCCATTCCATTTCGTCTTAACCTTTTTCAGTTTCTTGGCCAATTTGTTCCTCATTACCGAATAATCAGCGCCAGTGTCAACTAAAGCATTTAGCTCGTATCTGTCTATTTTCAACCGCAAATTTGAAGTAATCTTCGCACTGCTGCACTTACCCACTGTAAACACAGCATCGCCACCTTGAAACCGTGATGGAGGATCTTCGCAAATGTAGTTATCAGCGGCGTCACCTACACAGGTCGCTTGCTTCCGTTTTCCGGGTGTGGGCTTATAGAACGGTGCCCAGGCCGTGCGGAAGAAGCACGTGGGCTGGGTGATCGGTAAGACCTGGGCGACGGCGATCTTGGCTGATGTTGGCGTGAAGTGAGTGGGCTCTGGCGCGTGGACAGGTACTCTTCGATCTCCGCTGGCCGTTCACTGTTTCGAGGGCATGGTGCGTACAACGGAAAGCCACTTAATCTTGCCCATCGGTAAAGACAGCGCCTACACAGGTGACCTGCTTCCCCGCAATGGAAACACAAAGGCCTGCGCTCATGGTCACGCCAGATGTAACTTTTCCGGGGCTTTTGATCAACGTAGTGAGCTACACTACGGGCTTGTAGCAGGTAGGTAGCCGTCGGTTGCAGTGGACGAGGTGCGCTGCGTACCGTCTGTGGGTAAGAAGCGGCCATCGCAACTGCTGCATTGATGTGCGCCGCGGGTTGTCTGAGTATTTCAGAGAACGTTGGGGTGCGTTGGATTGGCTGTGGCTCACGCTCCGGCTCACATATTATCTGTTTCAGTTCATCTCGTACTACGTCGACGACAGACAGTGTTGCTGTAGTGTGAGGTGCTTGCAACTTGCTGAGCTCTTCCCTGATCACCGATCTGATGAGTTGTCGGAGGGCGTCCATGTCACTTCGCTGGCCTCCAGAGAAGACATTGGCAGGTGCGTAGCTTATGTCCCAATTTTACCGTCGAGCCCGCTATTCTAGCGTTTTCTCGATGGCTGTCGCTTCCGTATGAAACTCCGCAACTGTTCGTGGTGGGTTGCGGACAAAAACAGCGAATAGGTCTTGTTTCACCCCACGCATGAGGTGGCGCAGCTTTTTATCTTCAGTCATATGGGAATATGCACGCTTGAACAGGTGGATCACGACCTCGATGTACATTGCGACTCTTTCGTTGGTGAGCTGGTTTCTGGTTTCAAGCGCTGCCTGCGCCCTTTTTTATAAGTAGCCAGAGCTTGTCGCTGAAATTCATCCCAGGTAGTAAAGGAAGTTTCGTGGTTCTCATACCACGTCTTTGCAAAGTCCTCCAAAGCAAAGTATACGCGGCGGAGCTTTTCTTTCTCGTCCCAACCGGTCAAACTTGCTATTCTCTCAAAGAGGTTCAGCCAATCTTCTACGTCTTCATACGAGTCGCCATGAAATACTGGTGACTGGTGAGGCTGATTGATCACCACGTGTGCCGGTATAACCTGGCTTGTCATGGTGGTGGCGCCATTAACTGAGTTTTCCTCGGCGTGGAGTGGACTGAATTCTGGTGAGTCACCTCGAAGACGGCGACTGGTCCTGTTATGCACAGGTGTCAGATCCACAGCGTCAACTTGCTGGTGGTAGGGGCTACGCTGTATCGCGTTCGTAGGGCTTCAATTCATTACCCAGCACCTCCACCAGAAATGTAGCGATATTGAAGGACTCGGGGATGTAATAAAACGTATTTCTTAGAAAGGCGAACCTGTTCCTACAACTCAAAGTAATTCTGGTCGTAGGACGTGTCAGACGAACACCAAAGATGTCCTTCCGCTGGCTTCTGCTTCCCTTCCAAGAGAGGTTCTGAGCGCGTGGCGCAGATCAGCCGGGTGCTCAGACCATCATCGTCTCTGCACAACACAAGACGGCGCGCATGTGTGTCCCTGTGCGCGCGGTGATGGGCGCGTTCTTTGTATGCAGGCAAGATGTCGTGGCTATATATATATATATATATATAGTTATAAACTTCGAGAATAGTGCAGTATAGGAAACAAAACAATAAAATATTTATTGAATCCTAACAGTTTCGGCTGGTGGACCAGCCTTCTTCGGAGGATGTAAGTGAAATGATACAAGTTCCCGTAGCAGAGGGTCACCCTCACAGTTTAAAGACCCTCCAAAAAAAAGAGAGAGACAAACGGGCGAACGAGGTAGCAGCAGACAACAAGAAGCAGAAGAAGGAGAGGAACTAGAAAGGAGCGGCAGAGAGCCGCCGGAAACGAGCGGGTAATTCTGGCATTGTTACTGGGTATAGGTAAGACGAGCCGCCAGCGGAGGCGACCAAGAAAAACGGAAAAATGTGGAACATGTGGCCGCTTACTCGCATCCCACACATGGATCGAGTTTAAGTTCACGTGGTTCGGCGGCTGGCCCGTGGCATCGGGCCACACACACACACACACACACACACACACACACACACACACACACACACACACACACACACACACACACACACACACACACACACACACACACACACACACACACACACACACACACACACACACACACACACACACACACACACACACACACAAGAAGCATACGACCCGCTCCAGCTTTCGGAATATAATGGCCACGTTGGAAAGCTAATGTGCCCTCTCCCCCTCCCTCCACCTGCCCTCTTTTGCAGAAAAATGTACAACCAGTCATACTGAAAATAAATGAATGGGTATTCTTGTAAAGGATGAACAAACAAAAACGTAAACAAAAATATATAAAAATAAATAATACTAAAAAGTACTCAGAAATGAAAATAGAGTCTAATAATACTAACACACGCCTTTGGTTCACGTAGCATCGAATTCGTTTAGTTTCACGCGCTATATTGACCAACTTGCGTGTGCGACTTCCCGTATGTATAAATAAATTAATTGAGTAATTCAATTTCTGTGTTTCACGAAACGTCGCGGAGGCACGTCAGTCGCCCAGGGTTCTCGTTGATTCCGTGGGTAAGTGATCTGAATTTCTTTATAAAGTATGACTCCCGCTGTTCGCGCTCCCGTGTGTTCTGGAAGCCGGATTGTAGGAGTATGACACTTACGCATTCGAAAGAGTGACCAGGAAGATTGATATGTTTAGAGAACGGCAAATTGGGGAGGCCCTTTACGTGTGCCCTGTGGTTGTTGAAACGCAAACGGAACGCGGTTTCCGTGTGTCCAATATATTCCTGTTTGCACACCTCACAGCGAATTTTGTATACCACATTGGCTGAGTCACAGTTGAGGTCGTCTTTAATTTTGTACACATAGTCTGAACAGGAGGCTTCGGCCGTATCTGTGGTCACCATGTGTGTGCACACCCTGCAGCGAGGTTTCCCGCACGGTCTACAGCCCTGATGGTGGTCGGATTTGTGTGTTTTCGCCCTGACCAGTAAGTCTCTCAGGTTTTTATTTCTTCGGTAAACCACCTTGGGCGGAGTCTAAAAAATGGCAGAGAGGCGACTACTCTGTTTAAGTATGTTGAAGTGGCGGTTTAGTATAGAATTCACCCGAGGGGCGGCGGCGCAGTATGTGAGGATTAAATTTGCCCCTGAAGTTATATCATCTTTATTCCCACCTTTTTCTCCCATTGTTGATTCTCGGTCCAAAGAGCGAGCGCGCTCAATTGCATTGTCAATTATTTTTTCGGGGTACTTTTGACGCAAGAAGGCTGTTCTCAATTCCTGTGCGTGGGTGTCAAATTGCGTGATTTCAGAGCAAATTCTTCTGTATCTGTGGGCTTGAGAGTAAGGAACACCTGTTTTGCAGTGATGGGGGTGACTGCTATGGAAATGCAGATACTGTTGGCGGTCTGTTGGTTTTTTATACATGGAAGTAGATATGGTGGTGCCACTGAGTGATACAGTGACATCCAGAAAGTGAACACTCTTCTGTGAATACGTGTGCGTGAATGTTATCGAAGGATGCACGGAGTTGAAACCGGAAATGAATTTGGAAAGATTATGTTCACTATCGGCCCACACGAAGAATATATCATCGAGGAAGCGTCGGTAAAATATAGGTTTGAATGGAGAATTTTCGAGGAAAGGAATCTCCAAAGAGGCCATAAAAATATTTGCGTAATTTGGGTCATTTTAGTTCCTATGGCAGTTCCGTTTACTTGCAGATAATGTTTTTGGTCGAATTCAAAGTTATTATGTTTATATATATATAAGGGAAAGAAGTGTATACCTAAGGGCTCGTTTTTCCGTGTTTTAACACAATATTAATGAGATCTAACAGACAGTAATGCCAAAGAATGTACAGGGGAAGTTATTCGAACCAATGGAATGTAAATAAGAAGAAAGAAAAGTGAATGAAAACATAACCAGCCGTGAGCAGGAATCGAACATACACCCTTCAAATAACGTGTTCGATGCTCTAACCACTGAGATACCACAGCGGTCTTCCCTCCATTCACTTTTTTTGGGTTAATATGTGAATTTAGAAGTAGGAGTGACAGTCAGCGCCATCTATAAGCCAAACGACGAGTGTGAAAACACTTATGCGCATGTTTGGCGTCACGTAGCACGTGAACTTATTATGAGCGGGCAGCTGATTAATTGTCAACCTAAACACACCAAGTCTGCCAGTACGAGACCCTCGTTCAATGAAATAAGGGAAAGACGTGTATACCTAAGGGCTCGTTTTTCCGTGTTTTAACACAATATTAATGAGATCTAATAGACAGTAATGCCAAGGAATGTACAGGGGAAGTTACTAGAACCAATGGAATGTAAATAAGAAGAAAGAAAAGTGGATGAAGAAATAACCAGCCGTGAGCAGGAATCGAACCTACGACCTTCGAATAACGCGTTCGATGCTCTAACCACTGAGCTACCACAGCGGCCTTCCCGCCATCCACTTTTTTTTGGGTGAATAAGCGAATTTAGAAGTAGGAGTGACAGTCAGCGCCATCTATAAGCCAAACGACGAGTGTGAAAACACTCTTATGCGCATGCACAAACACGGAAAAACGAGCCCTTATGTATACACTTCTTTTCCTTATTTCATTGAACGAGGTTCTCGTACTGGCAGACTTGGTGTGATTAAGTTGTATAAGAGGGACAATTAATCAGCTGCCCGCTCATAATAAGTTCACGTGCTACGTGACGCCAAACATGCGCATAAGAGTGTTTATATATAGAGAGTATATATATATATATATATATATATATATATATATATATATATATATATATATATATATATATATATATATATATATATACATATATATATATATATATATATATATCGTTATGATGAATAAGAGACGTGGCGTAGCTCATACGCCATGTTTATTCTAAGGCACTTTTTCCTCATCTACTTCTCCTAACCATCCCTGCCTTCTTACGTCACAGGCTTCTCCCTCCCCCTGAAAGAAGTCGCGTCAGACGAACAGAAACGAAAACTGAACATGTACGGCTTAAAAATGAACACTGTCAAATAGGAAAATTCCTTCCATGTCCCAGGAAATTTCCGTAAACACACTATGGCTTCATAGGAGAGGGCTGCAGTGCAGTAAGTGCTGGAGTTCTGGTGGGCGAGGCTGACTGTTGCGCAGTGGAAAACACAAGTACACCTTGAACGTGGAAACTGCAGATGATGAAACTCCTTGTATTCTTGCTAGGAATGAACGTGGCGTGAATGCTTTGGAGCACCAGCAGCATGATTTGCATAAGCGTCGTGCTCTTTGCTTTAATTGGTACATGATGCAGCACCACCCGTCTGCGTGTTTGTTGACCAAGACTGATGCGGTGACTTCTGCGTCCTTCCGAAATACAGGATGTGATTTGGGCATCCTTCGTCACTTTGTGTCCTGTTATCTCAGTAGCTTTGATTGTATACTGAGTCTTGATCTCTTCCGGAGAAAACTTGTGCGATGTTCCTTTTTGCGAACATATCTTGAATTAGATGATTTGTGTGTCTTAAGCGAGACATCTAGAATTTGTCGTCGCTTCTCTCGACCCGCTTGTAGACGCCTTTGTTCAATCCTTGAGTGTTCTCCCGAAGACATTTCCGTTCGTCGTCCTTGTTGGTGTAGCCCTTCGAGACTCTGTTGTTGTTCGTCTAGCTTTTGCTGGCATTGATTGTGTTGCTGCAGAAAGAGCTGAGGTGGAAGCCGTCATTGACCATGGCACTGATTTGCTGGGCAACTTGATGTAGCGTCCAGTAGGCAGATGGTAGTCTGTGGACTATTATGCGACATTTCAGGAAATGAAGGTTGTGCGCTAAAACTTACTGGATGATCTTCGGAGGCTCTTGTGACACCATTCCGAATGAATGCTTCTAGCTCTCGGAAACGGGTGCGATTTGATGCTTCCGAGCTTGCTGTATTGTTAAGACTTTCAGGTGTCTGAGCACTGGATGGTGACACCGCAGCAGTAGTGGTTTGTTCAGATTTCAGTCAGAAATATTTGTCTTTCGGGTTAACTAACGAGTTAAGGTGTTTTGACGCATGCATCTGCACAGAAGGGCCAGAGCCAGGCTGAGTATTTTCCGAGTTCCTCGCCTGTATATCAACCATAGTGAACATGTGAGATGCGACACGATCGTTGTGAATAACTGAAGAGCCAAGCGACGGAAAAGCAGGATGTGGTTGAAATGTCCGAGAAGGAGAGTACAGTGCACAGGTTGGCTCTGAAACGCGAGTGATACGGTGCTGTGATGACGTAAAAGTTGGTTTTCGATCAAGGAGCTGCTTAACGCGGTGCGGTGGAGGGTACACTCTTCCTGCAATCAGATCTGGCTGCCTTTCAGTGAAAGGGAGCTTTAATTGGTCTCGTTTCAAAGGCCGATTCATTCTTGGTGTCCCAATGCGTGAGCAACTCTTTTGACTGTGGCGACCAAGTGCAATTGTTTCCAGATAGTTGGCAATAAGAAAGTCATCATAGTTGCGAAACCGGGCGATCATCTCTTTGATCATTTCACACGATTCGTCGTTTCTGAATATGTGTGTCAAGTAAAACTTTAAAGCCTCACCGGAGATGTAGTCAGTGAAGTTGGTGATCATCTCCCGTTCCGACCATGGTGCAGCGGTACTGTGGAGCTGGAACAGGCAGAACCTGTCCTGCACTGGTCCATCGTCCGCTATTTCGGTGTACTTGGGGATGGGAAGGTCGATGGTTCCGTCATGATAGTTGCAATGGTGTACCGTGGTGTTGCAATTCTGTAGTCCACGTTCGGTCACTGCGTCTCGCTAAAGTCTTCAATGATGATGGCCAGTTGAAGAAGTGGTCGAGGTCTTCATCCTGCCTACTCGTGTGACGCTATGATGTGTAGGAGACGTGGCCTGTCTAAGGCACTTCTTCCTAATCCACTTCTCCTAACCATGCCCGCCTTCTTATGTCACACACACACACCCACCCACCCACCCACCCACCCACACACACACACACACACACACACACACACACACACACACACACACACACATATATATATATATATATATATATATATATATATATATATATATATATATATATATATATATATATATATATATATATATGACGTATCAAGCGTTGGGTAGTAGAGGCAGAGGAAGAAGAAGTGCAGTATAGAATAAACAAGGGGTATGAGCCAGGCCACGTCGCCCATTTATCATAGCATCACACGAGTCGACAGGATGACGACCTCCCAGCCACTTCATCAGTGTCTCATCATCAACGCAGTTCTACACAAGATGCCCTGACCATACATCGACTACGGAATCATCTCCTAGCCGCACACAGCGACCAGCACCATGACAGAATCATCGACCGACCTTCCCATCCCCAAGTACACCGGAGCAGCGGACGATGGACCCGTACAAGACTTGTTCGACCTGTTCGAGTTTCACGCTACCGCTGCATCTTGGTCGGAACGGGAAGTGGTTACGAACTTCAGCGACTACGTCACCGGTGAGGCATTTAAATTTTACCTCACCCACATATTCGACAACGATGAGTCTTGGCAAAAGATAAAACAAGAAATGATCGTTTGGTTTAAAAAATACGATGACGACTACGACGAAGACTTGCTTGTAACCCACCATCCACAGACAACTGCATTCAGTCGTCCATTTTACAGGCAGTCATCAACCGTTCAAACGCACAACAAGATTCGACCTCTGACAAAAGACGAAGTGGCACACGAGTTCAGTGGCAGACGACAACGCGTATTTTGGGAAAAACACAGCCATCAAGCGCGCCTCCCTTCTGCACGAAAGTCGGCATTTCCGAAGTCATCGCTTCAGCATATGACCCGAGACGTTGCCCAACCACCTGATGCCGTTCACTCTTCGTCTGGCATACGTGGTCCACCACCTGGGTTTTCGTCACGCGGTTCTTCAAGCGCTCCTAACGCTCTTCACTTGCCTTATAAGGACGCCTTGCTCATGGTAGACCAGCTGACGCATGGAGAAAATACCGAACAACGCCATGACTACTCGAAGAGTGAAAATTCAGGTTTTACATCACTTGGCTCTTTCATCGCTCACAACGCTCACCTCACGCCTCACTCGCCCACTACGGTTGAAATAGAGCTGCAGAACTCCGAATATACTCGGCCAAGCCCTGAACCTACCATCCAGATTCAGGCGCAAGAACCACTTGCAGCGAACAGCGACGAAGAAGCCCCTGATGATGTATCTGTCAACTCTGAAGCATTACCTTCATTACCCGAAATGCAGCACAACAGCCTAAAGACTTCTGCCTGCCCACTCTACACCACATTCAATTGCCCAGAAAGTCAGTGTGATGGTGAAAAAGGGCTGCCACCTCAGGTCTTTTCTCAGCAACATCATCAATGCCAGCAAATCCAAGAACAACAGAGATTCCAAGGGCTATACGAACAAGGACGACGACGAATGGAATCATCTTCGGAAGAACACACGCGGTTTTTGGAAAACCGTTTACAAACGTGTCAACCAAACCAACGACATATTCAAGATTTCTCGCTCGAAACAAAGAAAGCATCGAATCCAGGATATTTTCCCAAGGGACGTCGAGTAAGCTTTCTCCAGTCGAGATCAAGACTCAGGCAACACGACATACAACGTCGAGAAAGGCGCCAAACCATGCCCTGTATTCTGCAAGGACGCAGAAATCACCGCACCAGCCTCGGTCAACAAGCACGCAAACGGGTAGCGACGCTTGGTTCCACTCAAGACAAATAGCACGACACCTGCGCAAATCAACCAGCCAATGCTTCAAGGCCATCACACCACCTTCATTCGTCGCAAGAATGTCGGCTGTGTTTCCATCTGATTTCACGCTCAAAGCATGCTTATGTCATCCAGAGTGCAACAGCCAGCCTCGCCCTCCAGAGCTGTACTTGATACCCCGGATTGCTGTCCTCTCCTGTGAAGCTATAGTGTGTTAACGGAAACTTCCTCGGACTTGAAATGACCTTCTTTTTTGACAGTGTTCAGTTCTAAGTCGTGCATGTTCAGTTCTCATTTCTGTTCGTCTGACGCGACATCTTTCGGGGGGCGGGGGAATCGTGTGACGTATCAAGCGTTGGGTAGTAGAGGCAGAGGAAGAAGAAGTGCAGTATAGAATAAACAAGGGGTATGAGCCAGGCCACGTCGCCCATTTATCATAGCATCACACACACACACACACACACACACGCACACGCATATATATATATATATATATATATATATATATATATATATATATATATATATATATTTATATATATATATATATATGTGTGTGTGTGTGTGTGACGCTATGATGAATGGGAGACGTGGCCTGGCTCATACGTCGTGTTTATACTTTTTTTACTTCTTCCTCATCTACTTCTAACTTCTAACCATCGCTACCTTCTTACGTTACAGGATTTCGCCTCGCCCGGAAGAAGTCGTGTCAGACACTTAACAAAACAACAAAACTGGATGTTAAAGCGAGCTAAAAATGTCATAATGCACCATAGTTCTATTTCAGAAGGGAGTTCCTTAACTCGCACAAAACTACAGCAGAGGGATGCAGTCCGGCCATATCTAAGAGAACTCGGGTAGACGATGCTGGCTGTTGCGTCCTGTATGGCATAACCATGCATTCGACGTGGAAAATGATGATGACACAGACTGCATAGTAGCGAAAAACGAACAAGGTTGTGAGTCCTTGTATCGTTGGAAGGCTGGATGTATCATGCGTCGGATTTCGAGTCGTGGCGGCGACAGACGCATCGTATCTAGAATGCGTGCTTCTTGAGAGATAATGACGGGTAGATGCCCGTGTGCTGACGGCGTGCAAGAAGTGCTTCCTCGTCTTTTTGGGCGTTTTCTTTGGTGTTGTCGTCTGTGTAGCCGCAGGCGCAGAGAGCGCCTGTGGCGATGTTTCTTTACCCGGAAACGTCCTACTTCTTGAAATGGCCCTTGTATCAAATTCCTTAATTTTTCGATTTGTTCAAGTTGTGAGTGTGCTTCCGTTGAAGTTTTCGTTCGTCGTCGTATTTTCTTGGTTTGGTGATGGCTCTGAGAAAATTGCGCTATGGTCATCGTCATTCAATTAGGAGACGCTGTCGGTAGTCCCAGCATTATTTACGAGTGGGATGCAAGCATTATTCCTGTCAAGGAAAGCAGTAGATACATTTTGGTTTTTATCGGCGAGACTTGCATCGAATGGTGACTCCGTAACGTTTCGACTTTCGGTTGGTCCGGTTCCTGAGAATGACATCGCCGCAAACATGGCTTGACGTGGTTCCGATTCCGTAGGTTTGTATTTTTGCGGGAGAATTGAGCCAAGCGTTCCCGAAGTACAATCGCTTTCGGAATAGCAGTGGCTTGACAAGTTATTTGGCCGATGTTTCAGATGGTTCGTTACGTATGCGGCGATATCTTGAGGGATGCGATAAGAGTGACGAGCACCAGACGAGCTACTTGGCACAAAACTAGGTGGTGCCTTACGTAAGCAAGATGAAGAGTCAAGTACATTGGGGTGCTTGAATATTGTCTTGATTTGTGTATTGTACGGAAGAGGTTAGCGTTGGTGACATTTGTGTGAATGAAAAACCAGGTGGAAGGTTCGGCCTTGTAGAAAAACGGCTGGGATGTCTTTTTTGGAATCCTGTAACGTAAGAAGGTAGCGATGGTTAGGAGTTAGAAGTAGATGAGGAAGAAGTGAGAAAAGAATAAACATGGCGTATGAGCCAGGCCACGTCTCCCATTCATCATAGCGTAGCGTCACACACACACACACACACACACACACACACACACACACACACACACACACACACACACACACACACACACACACACACATATATATATATATATATATATATATATATATATATATATATATATATATATATATATATATATATATATATATCAGCCTGACTACGTCCACTGCAGGACAAAGCCTCTCCCATGTTCTGCCAGTTAACCCGGTCCTGTGCATGCTGCTGCCAATTTATACCCACAAACTTCTTAATCTCATCTGCCCACCTAACCTTCCGTCTCTCCCTAACCCGCTTGCCTTCTCTGGGAATCCAGTTAGTTACCCTTAACGACCAGCGGTTATCCTGTCTACACGCTACATGCCCGGCCCATGTCCATTTTTTCTTCTTGATTTCAACTATGATATCCTAAACCCCAGTTTTTTCCCTAATCCACTCCGCTCTCTTCTTGTCTCTTAGGGTTACACCTACCATTTTCCTTTAAATTTCTCGCTGCGTCGTCCACAATAAACTGAAACCTCTTTGTAAGTCTCCAGGTTTCTGCTTCGTAGCTAAGTAGCGCCAAGATACCGCTGGTATATACATTCCTCTTGAGGGATAGTGGCAATATACCTGTCATGATTTGAGAGTGTTTTCCAAATGTGCTCAACCCCATTCTTATTCTTCTAGTTACTTCAATCTCGTGGTTCGGCTCCGCGGTTATTACCTGTCCTAAGTAGACATAGTCTTTTACAGCTTCAAGTGAACTATTACTTATCCCGAAGCACTTTTTTCTTCCGAGGTCGTTGTACATTACTCTCGTTTTCTGCAGATCAAATTTAAGACCTTATTTTCTCCTCTCCTTGTCTAACTCCGTAATCATGGGTTGCAATTCGTTCCCTGAGTTACTTAGCAATGCAATGCCGTCGGCGAAGCGCGGGTTATTAAGATACTCTCCATTAATGGACGGACGAATGCTTCGCCCCACTCTCCATCATTGACTCCATTGATATGCTGAATTTTTATGATGAAAAGATGTGAGATGGTGGTACTTGTAGTGTTGACTAGATAAACGAACGGACACACAGACAGATGCATGGACGGGCGTATGAGTAGCTGCACGGACGGATGGACGCATGGACGGACGCAGGGGTGGATGCATGGACGAACGCAGGGATGGACGCACGAATGGACGTGCGGACGCACGAACAGACGCACGCACAGACGTGCGTATGGACGCATCGACGGTCACACACATGGACGCATGGACGGAAAGACGCAAGAAGGAATGGACGCACGGATGATTCGCCCTGCTCTCCATCATTTATCCCGCGGATATGCTGACATTTTTTTTCTTTCGCTTGCGAGTTGCGACAGTGGCACCCCTGTAACGTGCCACGACCTTGCTCTGGCGGGGAGAGGTGGAGGCAGCACACATTGAAAGAACGCTGTACCTTTCCTTCGTAAAAGTACTGCGATCTGCTCTCTCTCTCGCCACCTCCTCTCCGGCACGTAGTTTTTTTATTTTTCACTGCCCTATAGAAAAGAAACTTGCGTACACTTCATGTATTATTCTCTAACACCGAAGCGGAAACCATGTTTTTAGGTCTTCTCACTGTAAGAAGTCTTTTTTTATAATTGGGGGTAAAAAATAGCGCTAAAAAATTTACGAGTACCCCTTAAAATCTTGTGTATAGCTTAGAATATTTGTTAGAAATATATTGCTTTCGAGATGTTTCCTAAGGCTTTCTTTCTCCACCACAGCTAGTATGCTGTTTCGGGGGATGAAATTGGAAGCCGTCAAGGGTATGTGTATTAAACACTGAAACCATTTATAGGCGTTTACTTAACGCGATAACGATAAAAGACCAGCGCAGCAGAAAATGTGGTGTCCACAGTGGTCGCGTTGCACGAGAGCGAAAAACCCCGTGGATATAAGAGAGATGGACAGAAATAAACGAGGAGAACTCCGTAAGATGGCAGGTGAAAAGCCTCCCAAGTTCTGGAACCCTCTGGTTTCCACAGTCCTTTCAGCCCTGGTGATAAGTGGTCGCTCGTCTTCTAGGTCCTCGAAATAGAGCTTGGCCTCCGTCATGTCAGTTTAGTTGGTTGTTTGTGTTTGATGCTTGGTTCCCGTCCATATCCGGTTGGATATTGCGGTTCGCAGGACACTAGAATTCCAAGAGCAAGTGTACAGTGCGCCTCCGCACTAATAAGGCTACAATAGGATCTAGTTGGTAGGTTTTATGTTATGATGTGCTTCCAGTGGCAATGTATGGGGCTGACTTTGTATAATGAATGACGTAGTAGGTATGAACCAGATCTGAGGGGGAGAGGGGCAAGAAAGTGGGAAAGATGGTTAGATTGAGAAAGAAAGAAATAGAGAGAGAAAACGCGCATGTACACGCATGATAAATGCCCTGCCACGGTTGTCTAGTGGTTAAGGTACTCGGCTGCTGATCCACAGGTCGTGGGATCGAATCCCGGCTGCCGAGGCTGCATTTTCTATGGAGGCGGAAGTGTTATAGGCACGTGTGCTCATATTTGTGTGCACGTTAAAGGCCCCAAGTGGTCGAAATTTCCGGAGCCCTCCACTACGGCGTCTCTCATAATCATATGGTAGTTTTCGGACGCTCAACCCCACATATCAATCAATCAATCAATCAATCAATCAATCAATCAACGCATGATAAACGCACATTATTATAGGCGCACGCAATTACACACACACAAACATACGAAAGACATTCTAGCTACGTCATTGCGCTTACTGTCTTACAGATGCTGATTTGGCCCTGCACTAATAGTTAAATATGGTGTACTGGGCACTTCGGCATTTGCTTGCCGTTGGCGCGCTGGGAAAGTTTAAAATCGCAGTTGTACTTTCCTCGCGGCGCGGTTGTAGTATACAAGAAAAGCTAAAGATGGCAAGCGAATGAAAAAGCTGTCTGTTTGTCTATTTGGTTATCTGTCTGTCTGTCTTTTTGTCTGTTTATAAGTTCGTCTGTCTCTCTGTATGTGATCCTCACTTTAATCTGAACCCTCTTTGTAAGTCTCCACGTTTCTGTTTCGTAGCTAAGTGCCGGTGAGATACAACTGTTATATACCTTCCTCATGAGTGATAGTGGCAATCTATCTGTCATGTTTTGAGGGTGCTTGCCAAATCTGTTCAACCACATTTTTATTCTTCTAGTTACTTCAATCTCGTAGTTTGGCTCCGCGGTAATTATACCAGTCCTAAGTTGACAAAGTATTTTACAACTTCAAGTGTACTATTACCTATCTCGAAATGCTGCTTTCTTTCGAGGTTGTTGTACATTACTTTCGTTTTCTGCAGATTAATTTTAAGACCTACCTTTCTGCTTTTCTTGTGTAACTTCGTAATCACGAATTGCAATTCATCCCCTGCGTTACTCAGCAATGTAATATCATCGGCGAAGGGCAGGTAACTAAGGTACTCTTCAGTAACTCTTATTCTTAACTGTTCCAATTCGAGGCCTTTAAAAACGTCCTGTAAGCACGTAGTAAATAGCATTGGAAGATTGTATTCCCCTGTCATACACCCTTCTTAATTCGTATTCTGTTGCTTTCTTTATGGAGCACTATGGTAGCAGTTGGTCGCCTGTAGATTTCTTCCAGGATGTTTATATATACTTCATCGACGCCCTGATTCCGCAATGTCTGCATGAATGCTGATATTTCTATTGAATCAAACGCCTTCTCGTAATCTATGAAGGCTATGTATAGCGGTTAGCTATATTGTGAGCATTTCTCTATCACGCGAATAATGGTATGAATGTGGTCGATTCTTGAATAGCCTGTTTGAAATCCTGCTTCTTCCTTTGCTTGATTGAATTTTAATGTTGTCTTAATTCTGTTACCAGTTACCTTTGTAAATATCTTGTATACTATGGAGAGCAAACTTATCCGCCTGAAATTCTTCAAGTCCTTGTCATCTCCTTTCTTACCTTTCTTATGTATTAAGATGATATTACCATTCTTCCAAGATTCTGGTTCTCTTCCCGTCAGGAGACACCTCGTAAAAAGGGTGGCTACACTTTCTAAACACAATCTCTCCTCCATCTTTCAGCAGATCTGATGTAACCTGATCCTCAACAACACCTTTGCCTCTTTACATGCTCTCCAAGGCTTTACTGACTTCATCTATCATTACTGGTGGGGTGTCATCTGGGTTACTGCCGGCTCTTATATTATGGTCATGGCTGTGCTGGCTACTGTACAGATCTTTGTAAAACTTCTCCGCTAATTTTACTATCTTATCCATATTGGTAGTTATTTTGCTTTCCTTGCCTTTTAGCGCTTACCTCTGGTCTTTGCCTATCCCAAGTTTTCTCTTCACTGCTTTGACGCTTCCTCCCTTCTTCAGATCATTTTCAATTCTCTCCATGTTTTACCTTCTTACATCGGATACCTTACGCTTAATATTTAACTTCGAAAGATCTACCAATTTTTTTGTCTGTTGTACTGGAGGCTTTCATGCTTTGGCGCTTCTTAATGAGATTCTTCGTCTCCTGCGACAACTCCGTTTCACATCACGTGGGAGGGTACGCACCACAATGAAGAACACCACAACATGACCAACACAGAGTAACAACGGGAGGCACTGCTGTCCAGCTCGGCCATTGTTGATCAGCGCTGGCTGGTCCCACGGGTAGAAATGATGGATAGGGCCAGAGGAGCGCTGGAATAGAGGTCCGACCACTTGGTATGCTCCGCGTTATTCGCAAATAAAGTGTTCCTCTCTCTCTCTCTCTCTCTCTCTACATGTTATACCTTCTTACATCAAATACCTTACGCTTGATAATCAACTTGGAAAGCTCTACCAACTCTATTTTTTTCTGTTGTACCTAAGACTTTCATGTTTTGACGCTTCTTAATGAGATTCTTCGTTTCCTGATACAGCTGTCAGTGCCCTGTATAACTACAGTACCTCAACCTTCCAGTGCACACTCCGTAATGATACTCGTTAAATTATCATTCATTGCGTCAACGCTAAGGCAGTTTTACTCATTAAGAGCTGAGTACCTGTTCCGAAGCGAGACTCTTAAATCCTGTACTTTCCCCCTCTCTGCTTGCTCATTGATTGGCTTCTTGCGTATCAGTTTTTGTGGTTTCTTTATCAAGTCTAGGTGAATTCGGGACCGTACCATTCTATGGTCGCTGCATCGTATCTTGCCAAGCACTTCCACATCCTGCACGATGCCCGGGTGTGCATTCAGTATAAGGTCTATTTCATTTCAATTTCACAATTAGTGCTCCTCCATGTCCACTTACGGATCCCTTGCTTTCGGTAGAAGGTATTCAAAATCCGTAAATTATTGCGTTCTGCGAATTCTACTGGTAGCTCTCCTCTGTAATTTCTAGACCCGATGCCATAATCTCCTACTGCCTGCTCTGCAGCCTGTTTCTTCCCTAGTTTTGCATTGACGTCTCCCATCAGTATAGTACACTGTGTGTTTACCTTCATAGCGGATTCCACATATTTCACATAGCGGATTCCACATATTTCACATTGCGGATTCCACATATAGCGGATTCCACGACACCCACCTAGTTTCACACTTCTCTTCGGTTCTCTTTAGTTTTTGCTGTACCCACCGTTGTCTTGCAATTTATACTGGTAAACGCCTTCGTACGGCTAGCAGTATGTGTGTTGGAAAATGCGTGTGTATGTTGCACACCTCGGCCATGTACCTTGAATTTCTTGTTATTCAAGCTTTCTGCATATCGGTAAACATTCACGTATTACATTTGTTTGAGTGTCAGTGACTAGACACGCTTTGTCACGATGTTGTTTTATTTTCTGTGCATTCCATGTTATTGATGACCGCCCTATTACTCTTTGAAGTTTGTACCCCCCTTACTCAATGCTCTCATTGAGCTTGTAAGGTATCATAAATAAATAAATAATAAATAAATAAATAAATAAATAAATATTCATAGATTTCAACGGTGGCGTCATCATGGCTGGACGTAGGCGCCTGTACTACCTTCTTGTTGTATCTCTTGTTGAGTTTAATCGCGATACCTACCACCCTTTAATTAATGCTATAGCATGCCTTCATGTTTCCAGCTTTGTTTATGTGGAAAGGAAACCCACTCCCAGTTCTCTTCTGTCAGCCAAGCCCTGATAGCAAAGGACATGCCTATTCTGTAGCGCTGTATAGCCCTCATCTGTCCTCCTAACTTTACTGAGCCTTATTACACCCGATTTAACGCCCTCTAGCTTCTCCAATAGTACAGCTAGACTTGCCTAACTAGATATGGTTCTAACGTTTGACGTTGCCAAGTTCAGGTTCTAATGGCGGACTGTCCGGATCCAGAGATTCTTAGCACCCTCTGCTGCGTTGCAGATTTGACCACCGCCATGGTCAGTTGCTTCGCAGCCACTGTAGACTGAGGGCCATGAGTTAATTCACGAGTTTACATGGCAGGTAGTGGCCATATACTGCACTAGGGTGGCCAATCCTTCTCTGGTGAGGGAGTGCGTTATTGGCGGTGGCCACCGGTGAGGCCGCACCTCAGGCCTCCTATACTGTTGCTCGAAAAAAAGACAACCGTAGAGTAGTTACCCCACTTGTAGGGTAGTTTCGAAAATTTTCGGCAGCGTAAGAGAGTGGGGTGGTGACGTGGAGTCGTTTATACATTTCGCTCGTCATTATTAAATGAAATATGTAGAATATCCGCGTGATATATCCGAACGTTACGTTGCGAGAGATTTCAGAATTAGAACTGTCTTAATTTCCCTGGCACCAGCACAAAGAACGAATGATATTACGTCCAACATCATCGGGCTAGGTTTGCAGTTTTTAAATGCAGAGCATCTTATAGTTGCACCTACTCGCAAATCTGGCGTCAGCGGTGTTGTCTACACCCACACTGCGCATGCTCGCGTGGCGCGTCTCATACCGCATGCTCGCGTCTTATTCCAACTGTCGCTTCCGACCCGGGCAGAGATGGCGTGCTTACGAATGGTTTGTGTCTTACCAAGAAGACCTAATTTTACCCCTTGGCTCTATTCGCGCAATTTGTTATTGTGTTCTCGAACATGATTTGCTCCTATCAGAGTTTGCGTGCGTGTCTGTCGACAATAAAGCGTCAGTTGGAGTAAAGCGCTTACGTTAACGTGTTTTTGCATGTGCGTGATTCTGCACTTTGTGCGCTGCTTCATCAAATGAAATGCGCGAAGCTAGCACAAAACTGCCTAAAATGCTGAAGCAGCGAAACTGGGCAATTATGAATGCTATGTCTGGTTGCTTTTACGTTTTTACTAGGCTTTAGTAATTTGATTCTAGCCTTTTTACATTGACTCTCGGCGCAGAGTGGTTAAGTTCAACGTCGGACAGCCACAGACACGGTACGGGCAAGTAGTCGATGGCATAGGTCTTCCGTCGCTTCGGGGTGTTCTCAGAGTGGCCGTTCCCTCCTTCGTTCTTTAGTATTCCCTCGTATACCCACCTGCAGATTCCTTGCCTCGCTTCGACCCCTCTTGTTGGGCTAACTGCTGCCTTCTTCCTTTATACTGTAAGTTGTGTGTAGTGGCAGTCACCCACTTTTTGTGGAGCATACCCGCTAATGATGATGACATGCTTTTTTTCTACGGAGTGAAAAATGTACGACTTTTAAAGCCGCATCGCTGTCGATATAGTGACTCACTAGCTGGCCCATCAATTCGTACTAGATATAGGACTGAGCCGATGGGTATCAATTCATGACTGTGAAAAAGTGCGAAAAACGAAGACACTGAGAGAAAAAAGAGGGCCGAGCGCCAACTGCCAACAAGGCGGTTTTTTTTCTTTTTATTTTTGAGAACACCAATATAAGTATGTCCACTGTGTCCATGTCTTCGTTTTTGGCGCTAGTTTACCGCCTTCAAGAAGGTATAATAGATTATTCCAGTCAATTCTGCTCCAATGCTGCGTCGCTTTTATGTGAAACCTTTACGACGGATAATAAAAGAAGAACAAGACCAAGGCGAAAGTTAAATGAAATGGCCCGCTAAATTTGGTGCGCGTGACATTTTTCATTTCTTGTAATTGACACTTCAAGTTAGCAACTAATTACAATTATTAAGTAGAGGTTGTAATATTAGAGAGAGGGACAGATAAAGAGAAAAAAAGGAAAGGCAGGGCAGTTAACGAAGTTGAACCCGCTCCAGCCAATCCGCTCCAATGGGTATGTGTCATGTGGGGAGGACAAGAAGAAAACGGAGATCAGTGGCACGTGGATGCTTTTCGGAACAGGGGCTTCCAAAGCTACGTGTCCAGAGTGTCTTTCTGTGACTTTTGCAAAGCTGGCGTGGAGTTGTGACGTATACAAGGCGGTGATAACGAGGAAGACTTCAGAGACATGCCTCTTTGGCCCGACTCACGCATTAGGTAGGTGTGTCCTGAAGGCCGTCCACCTGCATGCCTTGTCCGCACACCTGTGCCAGGTCAGCGTGGCCACCCATACATTGTGGTATTGCGGGTTTCCAGACAAGGAAGCACGGCAGTGGATGCATATGATCTTCGGCTTGGCCCATACGCTTCGCTACTCATCTGGCGTCAAAAACGCACTGCTCCTGCACAGCGTCTTCCTCCACGAGCTGACCACCATTGCTCGTGTTCGTGGCGCAAGCAGGCCCGCATTTCATCCGTTCCACGAGAACATGCTGAATGCCATCTGTCTGCTTGCCCACCCATGTCTCCTGTACCTGGTGAACGCGGCCATTCATCACCTGTGTGAGCCCAAGTTCCAGGCCTCCGAAGACCACCAGCGGCTGCGTCTGAGCACTGGCTTGTTCCCTACCCGCCCGTACTCTGGTGGTGGGAACCCTATACAGCCTATTGACCCTGCACAGCTTTTTCACGTACAAGCTCTCATGTTAATTGTTGGTCCTGGCCATCATGATGACCCTGCTAGCTTGGCTGCTGCGTGATCACCGTTGTTTTCGCATAATAGGTTTGCTTGCCATGGTCGAGCAGACACACTTTCCGCCGTCGCTGGTATTCTCGGGCACCTTCTTGACGACAGGTGTGATCCAAAGCTCTGAAGAGGGTGGAAGAAATTGGTACATCATCGTGAAAGCGCCCGCAAATTATGGCCACCCATCGATCTGCAGAAATGCTGTGGGTTGCTCAAAGAGGGAGCAGCGCACTGGTTTTTTCACCTGCTGATCGTCATCTGCCGATGTCTGGTGAAAGAATGCCGTTCAACAGAGCTACATAGCCGAAATATTCATGAGTTGCTTTCACTTAATAGTCTTGTGCTTAACTTGCGGAACGATAATCGTGAACAATAAAATCGATAGTACGAATGTAGATCATGCGTGATGCACTCCAGAACGCTTTAGAGTCCTGGTACGGTTTCTGCCCATGGCAAGTTCTTTTCTCTCACTTTTCTTTCTTCATATTTACATTACGATTCGGTCTAACAACTTCCCTTGTACTTTCCTTGCCATTATTGCCTGTTAGAGTTCCTTAATATAGTGTGCAACATCGAAATACTAGCCCTTAGGTATACCCTTCTTTCCTAATTGACTAATATTGAATGTCTATACTGGCAGATTCGGCGCTTTCAAGCTGTATGTGATGGACTGTTGGTCAGTTACCAGTTCGTAAGAAGTTCACGTGTTACGTGACGCTAAGCTGGCCCATAAAGGGTTCGCTACACTTGTCGCCATGGATAGTGGTGGCGCGGACTGATACTCCCACATTCAATTCATATATATACCCTATAAATTGGCTAGGGGTCTAGTCGCCGTGGTAGCTCAGTCGGAGCATCGAACGCGTTATTCGAAGGTCGTAGGTTCGATTCCTTCTCTCGGTAAGTATCTTTTCCCCACTTGTCTGACATTTACAGAATGATTTCGTCTAATTACCTGCCCTATACTTTCCTTGGCATTATTCTCTGATATCTGAATAATACTGTGTGAAACACGGAAAAGCGAGCCCTTAGGTAGACACTTCTTATATATATATAAATATATATATATATATATATATATATATATATATATATATATATATATATATATATATATATATATATATATATATATATATATATATATATATATACGAGAAAGAAGTGTATACTTAAAGGCTCGTTTTTTCATGTTTCACACAATAAGAATGAGATCTATCTAACTAATAATATATATATATATATATATATATATATATATATATATATATATATATATATATATATATATATATATATATATATATATATATACTCTTTATGAGCCTGTTTGGCGTCACGTAACACGTGAACTTATTCCTAACTGGCAGCTGACCAATAGTCCCTCGTATATAACCTAATGGCACCAAGTCTGCCAGTACGAGTGCGTCGTTAATGAATAAGGGAAAGAAGTGTATACTTAAGGGCTCGTTTTTCGTCTTTTTACACAATGTTAATGAGATCAAACAGACAATGATGCCAAGGAAGGTATAGGTGAAGTTATTAGGCCAATTGTAATGTAAGTGACAAGAAATAAAAGTGCGTGAAAAGATAACTTGCCGTGGGCAGGATCCGAACAATCGACCTTCGAATAACGACTTTCGAATATATATATAAATATATATATATATATTTAATCAGCATTTCTTGCATTTTCTTTTGTTTTCTTTACCTTAAAGACAAGAAACTTCCGTAAACTTCATGTATCATTCTCTAGCACCAAAGTGGAAACCATGTTTTCGGTCTTCACACTGTAAGAAGTCTCTTTTCATAATTCGGGATAAAAAGAGCACTCAAGAAATGGACCACGACCCCCGAAAATCTTGTGTATAGCTTAGAATATTTGTTAGAAATATATTGCTTTCGAGATGCTTGGTAAAGCTTCCTTTTTCTGCCACAGCTAGTATGCCGCTTTAGGGGACGAAATCGAAAGACGTCAAGATTCTGTGTTTTTAAACACTGAAACTTTTTATAGGCGCCTATTTAAGCCAAAAAAAGGGGGGGGGGGTATTTTAAATGAAAAGAAGAGACAAGTGAGCCCCGTAACTGTCTCTCAGTGGGAAGACACCTCTACAGTAGCTCACGAGAAGTGGGGGTAAAAGAGGGATTAGAAGGATAGGATTAAAAGGTAAAGAGATAGAGACAGGAAAGAGACAACTAGGCACAGGGACAGCGAACGACGGAAGTGAGGAGAAGATAGGAAAGATGGACATGGTCGCAAGAGTCCGAGGACGGGGCACTACTCGGCGAGAGCTGTTGTCGGCGTCAGGAGATGGCGATGAGTGAGCCCAGTCGGCTAGAGCTGCGCTGTCGTTGGAGGTTGCGGAGGCACAACCAGTCGGCACGAAATCCAGAGGGCGAGTCCCTAACTCCATAACGTTAAAACACCAGTGTACCAGAAAACGTGGTGTCTACGGCAGTCGCGTTGTAGGTTAGCGAAAAAGTCCGTGCACAGATATAAGAGAGATAGACAGAAATAAACGAGGAAAATACCGTGAGCTGGCTGGTATCACCATCAGGTGGGAAGCCTCCCTAGTTTTAGAACCCTCTGGTTTCCACGGTCTTTTCGGCCCTGGCGATAAGTGGTCACTGGTCTTCTAGGTCTGCGAAATAGAGCTTGGCCTCTGCCATGTTGGTTTAGTTAATTGCTTGGGTTTGATGCTTGGTTCACGTTCATACGCGGGTGGTTGTTGCGGTTCGCAGGACACTGGCATTCCAAGAGCAAGTGTAGAGGGTGTCTCAACACTAATAAGGCTGCAATATCATCTAGTTGGTAGGTTTTATGTTGTGATGCGCTTCCAGTGCCAATGTATGGGGCTGACTTTATATAATGATGGACGTAGTAGGCATAAACCAGATCTGAGGGAGAGAGAACGGGAAAGTGGAAAAGACAGTAAGATTGAGAAAGAAAGAAATAGATAGAGAAAACGCGCACATACACGCATGATAAATGTCCTGCCACGGTGGTCTAGTGGCTAAGGTACTCGGCTGCTGACCCACAGGTCGTGGGATCGAATCCCGGCTGCCGAGGCTGCATTTTCTATGGAGGCGGAAGTGTTATAGGCACGTGTGCTCATATTTGTGTGCACGTTAAAGGCCCCAAGTGGTCGAAATTTCCGGAGCCCTCCACTACGGCGTCTCTCATAATCATATGGTAGTTTTCGGACGTTCAACCCCACATATCAATCAATCAATCAATCAATCAATCAACGCATGATAAACGCACATTATTATAGGCGCACGCAATTACACACACACAAACATACGAAAGACATTCTAGCTACGTCATTGCGCTTACTGTCTTACACATGCTGATTTGGCACTGCACTAATAGTTAATTATGGTGTACTGGGCACTTCGGCATTTGCTTGCCGTTGGCGCGCTGGGAAAGTTTAAAATCGCAGTTGTACTTTCCTCGCGGCGCGGTTGTAGTATACAAGAAAAGCCAAAGATGGCAAGCGAATGAAAAAGCTGTCTGTTTGTCTATTTGGTTATCTGTCTGTCTGTCTTTTTGTCTGTTTATAAGTTCGTCTGTCTCTCTGTATGTGATCCTCACTTTAATCTGAACCCTCTTTGTAAGTCTCCACGTTTCTGTTTCGTAGCTAAGTGCCGGTGAGATACAACCGTTATATACCTTCCTCATGAGTGATAGTGGCAATCTATCTGTCATGTTTTGAGGGTGCTTGCCAAATCTGTTCAACCACATTTTTATTCTTCTAGTTACTTCAATCTCGTAGTTTGGCTCCGCGGTAATTATACCAGTCCTAAGTTGACAAAGTATTTTACAACTTCAAGTGTACTATTACATATCTCGAATTGCTGCTCTCTTTCGAGGTTGTTGTACATTACTTTCGTTTTCTGCAGATTAATTGTAAGACCTACCTTTCCGCTTTTCTTGTGTAACTTCGTAATCACGAATTGCAATTCATCCCCTGCGTTACTCAGCAATGTAATATCATCGGCGAAGGGCAGGTAACTAAGGTACTCTTCAGTAACTCTTATTCTTAACTGTTCCCAATCGAGGCCTTTAAAAACGTCCTGTAAGCACGTAGTAAATAGCAGTGGAAGATTGTATCCCCCTGTCATACAACCTTCTTAATTCGTATTATGTTGCTTTCTTTATGGAGCACTATGATAGCAGTTGATCACCAGTATATTTCTTCCAGAATGTTTATATATGTTTGGTCGACGCCCTGATTCCGTAATGTCTGCATGAATGCTGATATTTCTATTGAATCTAACGCCTTCTCGTAATCTATGAAGGCTATGTATAGCGGTTAGCTATATTGTGAGCATTTCTCTATCACGCGAATAATGGTATGAATGTGGTCGATTCTTGAATAGCCTGTTTGAAATCCTGCTTCTTCCTTTGCTTGATTGAATTTTAATGTTGTCTTAATTCTGTTACCAATTACCTTTGTAAATATCTTCTATACTATGGAGAGCAAACTTATCCGCCTGAAATTCTTCAAGTCCTTGTCATCTCCTTTCTTACCTTTCTTGTGTATTAAGATGATATTACCATTCTTCCAAGATTCTGGTTCTCTTCCCGTCAGGAGACACCTCGTAAAAAGGGTGGCTACACTTTCTAACACAATCTCTCCTTCATCTTTCAGCAGATCTGATGTAACCTGATCCTCAACAGCACCTTTGCCTCTTTACATGCTCTCCAAGGCTTTACTGACTTCATCTATCATTACTGGTGGGGTGTCATCTGGGTTACTGCCGGTTCTTATATTATGGTCATGGCTGTGCTGGCTACTGTACAGATCTCTGTAAAACTTCTCCGCTAATTTTACTACCTTATCCATATTGGTAGTTATTTTGCTTTCCTTGCCTTTTAGCGCTTACCTCTGGTCTTTGCCTATCCCAAGTTTTCTCTTCACTGCTTTGACGCTTCCTTCCTTCTTCAGAGCATTTTCAATTCTCTCCATGTTTTACCTTCTTACATCGGATACCTTACGCTTAATATTTAACTTCGAAAGATCTACCAATTTTTTGTCTGTTGTACTGGAGGCTTTCATGCTTTGGCGCTTCTTAATGAGATTCTTCGTCTCCTGCGACAACTCCGTTTCACATCACGTGGGAGGGTACGCACCACAATGAAGAACACCACAACATGACCAACACAGAGTAACAACGGGAGGCACTGCTGTCCAGCTCGGCCATTGTTGATCAGCGCTGGCTGGTCCCACGGGTAGAAATGATGGCTAGGGCCAGAGGAGCCCTAGAATAGAGGTCCGACCACTTGGTATGCTCCGCGTTATTCGCAAATAAAGTGTTCCTCTCTCTCTCTCTCTACATGTTATACCTTCTTACATCAAATACTTTACGCTTGATAATCAACTTGGAAAGCTCTACCAACTCTATTTTTTTCTGTTGTACCTAAGGCTTTCATGTTTTGACGCTTCTTAATGAGATTCTTCGTTTCCTGATACAGCTTGTCAGTGCCCTGTATAACTACAGTACCTCAACCTTCCAGTGCACACTCCGTAATGATACTCGTTAAATTATCATTCATTGCGTCAACGCTAAGGCAGTTTTACTCAATAAGAGCTGAGTACTTGTTCCGAAGCGAGACTCTTAAATGCTGTACTTTCCCTCTCTTTGCTAGCTCATTGATTGGCTTCTTGCGTATCAGTTTTTGTGGTTCCTTAATCAAGTCTAGGCGAATTCGGGACCGTACCATTCTATGGTCGCTGCATCGTATCTTGCCAAGCACTTCCACATCCTGCACGATGCCCGGGTGTGCATTCAGTATAAGGTCTATTTCGTTTTTTAATTTCACGATTAGGGCTCCTCCATGTCCACTTACGGATCCTTTGCTTTCGGTAGAAGGTATTCGAAATCCGTAAATTATTGCGTTCTACGAATTTTACTGGTAGCTCCCTCTGGAATTTCTAGTACCGATGCCATAATCTCCTACTGCCTGCTCTGCAGCCTGTTTCTTCCCAAGTTTTGCATTGAAGTCTCCCATCAGTATAGTAGACTGTGTGTTTACCTTACTCATAGCGGATTCCACATATTCATAGAAGATTTCAACGGACGCGTCATCATGGCTGGACGTAGGCGCCTGTACTACCTTCATCTTGTATCTCTTGTTGAGTTTATTTGCGATACCTACCACCCTTTCATTATACCTATAGTATGCCTTCATGTTTCCAGCTTTGTTTATGTGGATAAGGAAACCCACTCCCAGTTATGAGATAGAAACTGAAGATAAAAAACAACACGAACATGGAGGAGAGGATGTAAGTTTTATGCTCGCTCAGCACGGACTAATGATCATTGTAAACAGCTCTCGTTTTAGGGGCTCCAGAACCAGGGAGGCAGTGGGGGCAGGTTCCCCCACAGGATAGACCCCAGGGGGGCATGCCCCCCCCCCCTGAAAGCTGCAACTACCACCTCCCTCCCTCCTTTTCTAGCCTTAGCAAAACAGATATGTAGAAACACCCAAACACCCATATATATATATATATATATATATATATATATATATATATATATATATATATATATATATATATATATATATATATTGTCACAAAGACACAGGTACGCAGGTACAATATAGGGCGTTTACTTTCGTAACCCAAGGGCCAGAAACGCGAACACCAGAGCACGCGCACCCCGAACTACTTCGTTGTCCTCCTCAGAGGCTGGCTACTATAGTTGCCTTGCGCCAATTCGCCCCTTTCAAGAGCGACCGTCCCGGTCGATTGACTGAGATGCTATAGGTGGCCATGAAAAAAATGATCACGTCAACAAAAAAAAGCCCACGTTGTTGTGGATAATAAGGAAAAAGTTTGAAGTGTTCATAACTCGCGGGCGTGGTACGGTTTCATCCGTACTACATGGACTACTTCTGGACGTGGACGTCTTCGGTTTAAACTGGTGTCGGAGCTTTGGGGAACTACCTCGTAATTCACGTCACTGAGGCAGCGCACAACTTCGTAAGGGCCAAAGTAGCACTGCAATAGCTTCTCCGAAAGCCCACGATGTCGAACTGGTGTCCACACCCATACATAGTCCCCTGGTTGATAGTGGACGTTCCTTCGGCCTTGGTTGTAACGGCGAGCGTCAATATCTTGCTGCGCGCGAACGTGGTACTGTGCAAGCTGGCGGGCTCCCTCGGCTTTCTCGACAAAGTCGTCAACGCTGTCATTTCTGCTGTTGTCCTGATCTACGGGGAGCATAGCGTCTAACGGTGTTGTGACGTGACGGCCATAAACAAGCTCGAATGGTGTTAGGTCTGTGGTCTCTTGCACAGCGGTGTTATAAGCAAACGTGACGTACGGCAAAATTTAATCCCACGTTTTGTGCTCTACATCAACATACATACATAGCATGTCGGCCAGTGCTTTGTTTAACCTCTCCGTCAAGCCGTTCGTTTGGGGATGATAAGCTATTGTTTTCCGGTGGTTGGTGTGCGTCAGCTTGGTGACTTGTTGCAATCACTCTGCCGTAAATTCTGCTCCGCGATCGGTTATGAGAACAGCAGGTGCACCATGACAAAAAACAATGTCGTGGACAAAGAATCTGACGACTTCAACTGCAGTTCCCTTAGGCACAGGTTTTGTTTCTGCATAGCTAGTCAGATAGTCGGTGGCGACAATTATCCACTCATTTTCTGAGGATGACGTAGGGAAGGGACCAAGAAGATCGATTCCTACTTGCTGAAATGGTGCTCGAGCTGGATCTAACGGTTGGAGGAAACCGGCGGGCTTTGCGGGTGAAACTTTACGCCTCTGACAGTCACGGCAGGTGCGGACATAGTGCTTAACGGACGAATACAGCTGTGGCCAGAAGTAGTTCTGTCGGATGCACGCTAATGTCCTAGCAAAGCCTAAGTGACCAGCCGAAGGATCGTCGTGGCATGCCTGCAAAACTTCCTCACGCAGTGCCGTTGGAATGGCGAGGAGGAAAGTTTCCTGGCTGCTCTCAAGATTTCTCTTGTAGAGAACATTGTTCCGCAGGCAATACGTTGTTAAACCATGCGAGAGCCGGCGTGGGACAATAACGTCTTCTCCTTGAAGATGTTGGATGACAGGAAGTAGCTCAGTGTCCTCACGTTGAAGCTCAGCCATCCGCACCACATCGACGATGCCAAGAAACGGTAAATCTTGTTCAGTGTCAGATGATGTCGGGAAAATAGGAGCACGAGACAGGCAGTCAGCATCTGTATGCTTATGTCCTGATCGGTAGACTACCGTTATGTCGTACTCTTGAAGGCGGTGGCTCCAGTGGGCGAGGCGGCCTGATGGATCCCGTAGATTGGCAAGCCAACAGAGCGAATGGTGGTCACTGACTGCTCGAAATAGCAAGCCGTATAGGTAGAGTCGAAACTTGGTAATGGCCCAAACGACTGCTAGGCACTCTTTTTTGGTGGTACAGTAATTAGCCTCTGCTTTCGAGAGACTGCGGCTCGCGTAAGCGATCACACGCTCTGCGCCGTTCTGCCATTGATGTTGAATGGCTCCGATTCCTACGTTACTGGCGTCTGTGTGGATCTCGGTGTCGGCAGTGTCGTCGAACTGTGCCAGCACTGGAGCTGTCTGCAGTCGATTGCGTAGCTCTACGAAGGCTTGTCGTTGTTCTTCCGTCCATTCGAAAGGCACATCTGACCGTGTCAGTCTTCTAAGAAATTCTGCAATTTTTGAAAATCCTTCGACAAAACGGCGGTAGTACGCACAGAGTCCGAGAAATCACTGAACACCTTTTTTGTCGTCGAACTGTGCCAGCACTGGAGCTGTCTGCAGTCGATTGCGTAGCTCTACGAAGGCTTGTCGTTGTTCTTCCGTCCATTCGAAAGGCACATCTGACCGTGTCAGTCTTCTAAGAAATTCCGCAATTTTTGAAAATCCTTCGACAAAACGGCGGTAGTACGCACAGAGTCCGAGAAATCGCTGAACACCTTTTTTGTCTCCAGGACAAGGGAAATCGGCAACGGCAGCCAACTTCCCCGGATCTGGTCGAACACCCCCCGGGCTCACCACGTGGCCGAGAAACTTGAGTTCCTGATAGCCGAAGTAGCACTTTTCGGCCTTGATAGTAAGGTTCGCTTTTCTCATTGCAGTGAGGGCACTTTTTAGCCTTGAAAGATGCTCGTCAAACGTGCTTGGAAAGATAATGACATCATCCAAGTATACAAGACACGTCTGTCACTTTAGTCAAGCTAGTACAGTGTCCACCATGCGTTGAAACGTGGCGGAAGCGGAACAGAGACCGAAAGGCAGCACTTTAAATTCGTAGAGCCCGTCAGGCGTCACGACCGCGGTTTTCTCACGGTCGCCCTCGTCAACTTCAATTTGCCAGTACCCTGACTTGAGATCTAATGATGTAAAGAACTTGGCGTGGCGTAGACGGTCTAAGGCGTCATCAATCCGTGGCAGGGGGTAAACGTCGCGTTTTGTGACTTTGTTAAGCCGTCGATAGTTGACGCAGAAGCGTAGTGTGTTGTCTTTTTTCTTTACTAAGACAACAGGTGACGCCCACGGACTTCTCGAGGGTTGAATGACGTCATCATTCAGCATTTCTTGAACTTGACGCTTAATCACCTCTCTTTCCTTCGGGGACACACGGTATGGATGTTGGCGAAGAGGCAGTGCCGACTCCTCGGTAACAATGCGGTGTTTTGTAACAGTGGTACGCTGAACTTTTGATGCTGTGGAGAAGCAGTCCGAGAATTCCCTCACAAGGTTTAGCAGCCGCTCTTTTCGTGAATCTGGCAAGTCTGGATTAACGTGAATGCAACTTCCCAGGTCAGCACAAGCTTTTGCATGCGGTGAAGTCGTATCTAATGTGCCGATTTCGAAAAAGTCGGCGATTTCACTGGGGAAAGCAACAGTAGTCCCTCTAGGGACGTGCTGAAACTCATTGCTGAAGTTGGTCAGCAGAACTCGAGAGCGTTTATTCTCTAACCGAACAAGGCATCGGGCTATGCATATGTTTCGCTTGAGCAGCAGTGGGATATTTGACTCTGCAATACCTTCGTAGTCGTTGAATTCATCAAAAACACAGCAGGCTACCAAGGTGAACACGCTACTCTTCGATGGTAACGTGACGTCATCGTCAACAATTCTCAAAGCATTGACGTAACTACCATGAGGGTAGTTACAAATCAATCACGGCTCTATGATTGATTTGCAAGTACTTGCAAATCAATCACGGCTCCATTATCACGCAGAAAGTCTAGTCCGAGAATTGGGTTCCTCGAGCAACTCGGCAGTATTACAAAACCTCCGAGATACATAAATCCGTGAATACTGACTCGCGCTGTGCACCGTTCCACCAGAGTGAGAAGATGGCCTCCTGCCGCACGTCTCTGCGACCCAGCCCACTGGATAGAAACCTTCTTCAGCCTGCAGGCAAGACGCATGCTCATAACGAAAGTGTCTGCTCCAGTGTCAATTGGCGCCAGTACTTCTTCGTCGTCCAAAGTTACCGCAATGTTTGATGTCACCACTCTTCGTACCATGTTTGACTGCGTCTGTACATCTTTTTGCTGCCGTCGCTGTCGTCGTAGTGGAGGATCTTCCGTATAGTCAACGTCAGTGGCCTCACCTCCGAAGGCTTTTCCGCAATGGAAACAAAGGGGCCTGCGGTCTGGTGTACGCCAGATGTCACTCTTTCTCGGTCTTGCTTCGGCGATCAACGGTGAGCTGCGAGAACAGAAGCCTATCTCCATTTTCTGAGCGTGTCGCTCATTGGGGTAAAATACGCTGGTTGAACTGCACGATGGAGGACGTCGCACTGCTTCCGCGTAGCTCATCTCGACGCAGTGCCTCTGTTGTGGCGCCTCGGACGGTTGGGGAGCGTGAACGGCTTGCCGTAGCTCGGTGCGTACCTTCTCCTCAATGGAGAGCTGCTCTACAGGTGAAGCACTCACCTGCATCTTTTGTAGCTCTTCCTTAATGAGAGCTTTGATAAGCTCTCGCAACGCGCTGATGTCATTGCCGAGAGTGACAGAAGTTACCTCACTTGCGTGTACGCCACGATTATGCTGCCTGGCACGCTGTTCAAGGGCCCTCTCCATGGCAGTGGCTTCGTCATGGAACTCCGCCAGTGTCGCAGGAAGGTTTCGAACCAGGCCGACAAAAATCTCTTCTTTAACACCACGCAATAGGTGGCGAGCTTTCTTGGATTCGGACATAGAGAGCTCTGCACGCCTGAAAAGCCGATCCATGTCCTCCACGTAAGTCGTCACCCTTTCGTTAGGACCTTGAACTCTTGCCTCTATAGCACGCTTCGCGGTCTCTTTCCTGTCCTCTCGGGCAAATGCCTTGAGGGACTGCCGGTGAAACTCATCCCATGACGTAAGTGCTGCTTCATGGTTCTCAAACCACGTTTTCGCGGAGCCCTCCAGGAAGCAGTACACATTGCGTAGCTTACGCTCTGGGGTCCAATCGTTGATGACGGCGACCCGGTCGAAATGCTCGGGCCAGTCGTCGGCACCTTCAAAAGCAGCTCTGATAAATGTCTTCGGCGTCTTGAGCTGATTGATAACCAGGTGCACTGATGCTGGCGCGGTGACGTTAGGCGGTGTTTGATTCATAGTCCTCTGACGTTCACACAGCAAACCGTGCTGTGGCTCAAATCCCTGGAGATTTGGCTGAGCTACTCGGCTGAGCTACTCGATGAACTTGCGTCAGGGGTGCTCTGAGGGGACCGTATCATCTACCGTACCCAGCACTTCCACCAGAAAATGTTACAAACACACAGGTACGCAGTACAAAATAGGGCGTTTACTTTCGTAACCCAATTAAGGGCCAGAAACGCGAACACCAGAGCACGCGCACACCGAACTACTTCGTTGTCCTCCTCAGAGGCTGGCTACAATAGTTGCCAGCCTACCTTGCGTCAATATATATATATATATATATATATATATATATATATACGGGGACTGATATTATACGAAGGAACATTGGTCAGCTGCCAGCTAGTAATACGTTCACGTGCTACGTGACACCATAAAGGCCCATAAAAGGGTGTGGCATACTCACGCTATAGCTACAGATGCTGCTGACTTACACTCCCACGTATCAATTCGCATATATACCCAATAATGTTGCTGGGAGCGAAGCCGCCGTGGTAGCTGAGTGGTAGCGCATCGAATGCGTTATTCGAAGGTCGCAGGTTCGGTTCGTACCCACGGAAGTTATTTTTTCACCCACTTTTCTTTCTTCACATTTACTTTACGATTCGGTCCAATAACCTCCCCTATACTTTCCTTGGCATTATTGTCTGTTAGATTTCATTAATAGTATGGCACAACACGGAAAAAAAGCCCTTAAGTAAACACTTCTTTCGCGTATATATATATATATATATATATATATATATATATATATATATGTAGTGCATTCCACAGATCAAGCATATATATATATATATATATATATATATATATATATATATATATATATATATTGCAGAGAATAAATTCTTGGACGCCGGTAAATAGTATGAATAACAAGAAGACACACGTCGAAAAACGGAAAGGTTTCTTTACATATCGGCCGTGGGACCGGCCTTCGTAAGAATAACAGATGTAACAGTGGTGCAACAGCATATAAGCGCATACGTTTTGCTTGCAATAATCACATGAGTGCAAACATCATAAAAACAAGTACAACAATCAGACATGAAATCCATATGGTGGCCCCCGCATCACATCCTACTTATAAGCGATCAAGTAACAAGTCAGGACACATGCACAAGGATTACAGCTGGTACAAGCAATAACATCTACAGCGGTCACTGGTGCAAGACGCTGAGTTTCCCCGTACTCTCATTTAAACCGCCCTCGATTGTATTGAACTTAAAGACGAGAAATGATTCGCGCACTTCCCTGTCATGATGCGTTCGGAAGCCAGACTCCAGAATCATGGCTCTAATATTGTCAAATGAGTGGCCGATTACGTTAGCATGCTTTGATATTGGAAGGTGAGGAAGTGAAGAGATATGAGCCTTGTGATTGTTAAACCGATATCGGAAGGGTGTTTCGGTTTCGCCTAAGTACTGCATTCCACAGATCAAGCATTCAAGGAGGTAAACTACATTACGCGTGTCGCAGTTATAGTCACCATTTATTTTCACGCTGAAGTTAGATGGCGTGCTGTTTGCGATAAGTGAAGTGGTCAGATGCCGGCAGACTTTGCAACGAGGTTTTTTGCAAGGACGGCAGCCAGTAGGTTTACTGCGTACGCTTTTTGACGACATGAGTAGGTCACGCAGATTTTGCGCTCTTTGTACGTCACACGCGGTGGTTCTGGGAAAATTGATTTAAGTCGTTCGCTTTGTAGAAGTATGTTATCGTGCTTTCTTAAAATGGCATTTACGTGTTGCGCAGGCGCGGAAAACGTTAGAACAAGGTTAGTGCAGGAGAAGACCGGCTGTTTATTCTTGGTGCTTAAAAGCGTGTTGCGGTCCTGGTTACTTGCCCTTTTTATGGCGTCATCTATAATTTTGGAAGGGTATTTCTGTTTTGATAAAGCATTCCGAAGCTGCGCACAGTTGGAATTAAAATCAGTTTCTTGGGAGCATCTTCTTTTAAAACGAAGGGCCTGGCTATAGGGTATGCTGGTTTTAGAGTGCTTGACATGGTTGCTATTAAAATGAAGGTACTGTTGAGTATCAGTTGGCTTTCTGTAAACTTTAGTGTCAAGCTTGTCGTCACACAATGTCACTGTTACGTCAAGAAAGTTGATAGTTTGTCCTAAGTAGCTTTGAGAGAATGAAATGGACGGATGAGCGTTGTTGAAATTGTGAATGAACGATAAGAGATAAGGTTCACCGTGCTGCTAAATCATGAATATATCGTCGATGTACCTTTTGTAGTACAATGGTTTAAGTAAACGGCTTGTCAGAAATTCGTTTTCGAGTATGCCCATGAAAATAATGGTATAATTAGGGCCTATGGGTGTGCCCATCGAGGTGCCATTAACTTAAAGGTAATCAGTGCCGTCAAATTCAAAGTTGTTAGATTCCAAGACGAATTTTTAAAGGGTCATCAAAGTCGAGCTGTCAATTATTTTGTCACAGACAGACTTGTATGAGTGAAGTACTGCTCGTATTCCATCCGCATGAGGAATGTTCGTATATAGGGACGCTACGTCAAGGGTAACCAGGAGTGAATCAGGGGGGACACAAAGGTTGACGATGTCGGACAAGAAGTGGTTGGTGTCTTTGATGTACGATGGAAAAGAAGATGATGATATGTGGGGTTTAACGTCCCAAAACCACCATATGATTATGAGAGACGCCGTAGTGGAGGGCTCCGGAAATTTTGACCACCTGGGGTTCTTTAACGTGCGCCCAAATCTGAGCACACGGGCCTACAACATTCTCGCCTCCATCGGAAATGCAGCCGCCGCAGCCGGGATTTGATCCCGCGACCTGCGGGTCAGCAGCCGAATACTTTAGCCACTAGACCACCGCGGCGGTGCATGGAAAAGAAGACGGAATTCGGTTAATTACTGTATCTACAAAATGGGAGACCAGTTCCGTAACTGTACCAATGACGGAAACGATGGGTCGGCCAGGGTTTCCTGATTTTAGTCAGGAAGAAGGGCAATTCATGGAAGTTCTGCGTAGACTATCACTGCCTAAATCCAATTACAAAAAAAGACGTCTACCCTTTGCCGTGTAGAGATCACGCCGTGGACGGTCTGCCTTCTGCGTCTTATATTTCTTCTATTGACTTGCGCTCTGGGTATTGGCAAATACCTATGCATTGCTCAGACGAGGAGAAAACGGCCTTCGTTTTCATACATACAGTGGTTGTTTTAACACGCTGCACCCAGTTGTCATGTCCGGAGAAGAGCAGCTTTCCTCTAGTTCATTGCTTGTACAAGGTATGCGAAACAAGTCGCAAGCCAATGGACATTAAACAATACACATTTTATCGGACAAGGGCAGTATGGCGTCTTTTTCAGTGGTTTATGTCTTACTAAGATGGCCGAATATCATCCCTTGGCTATATCTGCATTTTTTTATTTTGTTCTTGAATATGATTCGCTGCTGTCACTGTGCATGTGCGTGTCATTCGACAAAAAAGCGTCAATTGGAGTCAAGCGCTTGCCTTTCCGGATTTTCGCATGCGTCTGATATTGAACTTTGTGCACAGCTTCATAAAATAAATGCACAAAGCCAGGATAAAACCACCAAAAAACCTGATACAGCAACACTGGGCGATTCTGAAGACTATGCCTGGTTTTTTTTTTTACGTTGCTGCTAGGCTTTAGCTATGTGACGCTAGGCTTTCTACTTTGACTCTCGGCGCAGAGTGGTTCAAGTTCAATCTCGGACAGCCACAGACACGGTACGGGCAAGTCGTCGATGGCACCGGTCTTCCATCGCTTTTTGGTGTTCTCAATGTCACCATTCTCTTCCCGTTCTCTAGCATTCCCTCGTTGTACCAACCGGCGAAGTCCTCGGTTTGCTTTTCTGCCTCTTGTTGGGCTAACTGCTGCCTTCTTCCTTTTTACTGTAAGTTGTGTGTAGTGGCATTCACCCACTTTCTGTGGACCATACCCGTTTATGACGATGATATGTTTTTTTTCTTGCTTCGCAGTGAACAAGGAACGACTTGCTAAGCAGCATCGCTGTTTATATCGTGACTCACCAGCTGGCCCATCAATTTGTATTACGTACGGGCCTGAGCTAATGGGTATAATTTCATGACTGAAACAGCGCGAAAAACGAAGACACGGAGAGAAAATACAGAGCCGAGCACCTACTTCCAACAAAGCGGTTTTATTTGATTTTCTGTGTGAGGACACGAAGGCCAGTATGTACACTGTTTACATGTCTCCGTTTTTTCGCGCTATTTCGCCGTCTTTCAGCAGGTGTAATAGATTTCTGTGCTTATGCCCAGTAGCTCTTATGTGAAAGCTTTACCACGGATAAGAAGAAGAACGAAAACAAGGAGAAAGGTCAATGAAATCTCCGGCCGAATTCAGTGCGCATAGCATTTTTCATTACTAGTACCTCTCTCAAGGACGGACGCTGCTAGGAGGCTCCGCATGCTTGCTCGCCAACGCTCCCTGGCTCTTCGGAATGAGCCTCTCTTTACGCATGCAAGATTACGATCCCTTGATCCAACGTTAAGCATGCAGCTTCCAACAAAAATTCGACGAGGCGACGCTACTGCTCTGTGCAGACTATGGTTGGGAGTCGCGTTTACCCGTGCGTACGCGTTCCGCATAGGTATGGCCGATACTGCCGACCGTGCACACTGCGGATATGAAGAAACAATTCGACATATCCTGTGTGACTTCCCGAAATACAACCCTGAAAGACAACACCTTTCTAATAAACTAAACTGGTTAGATGACCAGCCGCTGTCAGAAGAAAGTATACTGCGCCATCGTCATGACTCATCGTCACAGAAGAAAGCCGTGCAAGCGCTACTGGGCTTCTTACGAACTACTGGCCTGTCGGAACGCCTCTGAGTGGACTGATTTTGTGCGTGCGTGTGTGTCGGTGATTTCTCTTATTTATTTTTTACTCTTCATTTCTCTTTCAACCCCCTATTCCCCAACCCCAGTGTAGGGTAGCATACGGAATACTAGCATCTGGCTAACCTCCCTGCCTTCCTTATTTCTCGTTTCTCTCTCTAGTACTTGACACTTCAAATTAGTAACATATTCCATTTATCAAGTAGACGTTGTAAAAATAAAGAAAAAAATGGCAGCATATCCACGGAGTGAATGATGGAGAGTATGGCGAAGCATTCGTCCGTTCATGCGTCCGTCTGTGTGACCGTCCATGCGTCTGTTCGTGCGCCCGTCCCTGCATTCGTTCATGCATCCGCCCCTGCGTCCGTTCATGCGTCCATCCATGCATCTGTCTGTGTGTCCGTTCGTCCATCTATTCAACACTCCAAGTCCCACCATCTCGAATCTTTTATCATATATTCCCCATATAGAAGCACCGCCATTCAGTGGACATGCCAAGGACTAAACGAGAGGTGGCACACGCACACTTTCTTACGGCTTGCGCTTCGGGTCTACTTCCCACCTTCAACCACCTTGAGTTCATGGTATATACTAGTTCACTGTATTCATGGCACTGCGGCCCAATGCTCGCTAAACCTTTCTGAAACGAAGGAGGTTACGCCCAGTGAGTATAACGTAGCAACCTTTTCCTGTCAGATAGTGCTCAATGTACATGCCAGTGGCTGCTAATGTGAAATGAGAGACAGGAGGATTCAGCTTTTAATTTCTTACGGCTTGCGCTTCGTATCTGCTTCCCCCCTTTAACCACCTCGAATTCATTCATGGCATATACTAGTTCATTGTATTCATGGCCCTGCGGCTCAACGCTCGCTAAACCTTTCTAAAACTAAGGAGGTTACACCCAGCGAGTATAATGTAGCAACCCTTTCTTGTCCGATAGTGCTCAATGTACATGCCAATGGCTGCTAATGGGGATCGCAGCGTGCGCGTTGACTAAAAGCCGAATGCTCCTGTCTCTCATTCCCCATTAGCAGCCATTGGCACGTACATTGAGCACTATTTTTTATTGTTAAACAACGCACAGAAGAAATCTATCGCCGGCACCACCTTGGAGGTCAAATGTTATACCTATTTCGGGTATGTGCCACTGGTGGTTACGTACTACGAGAGACGCACAAGCCACGCCATAAGGAGCTTCGCCCCTAAAATAAGGAAAGGCAGGGCAGTCAACCAACTTGAACCCAGTACAAGATGAAAAAGACGTTGAGTGGCCCGCATATGCTTTTCATAACAGGGACTGCCGAGACTATGTGTCCTCGGCGTTTTTCTGTGACTACTGCAAAGCTAGCATGGTGTTTTGACGTCTCTAATGTGGTGATCACGAGGGAGACTTCAGAAAGATGCCTCCTTGACCCGACTCATGCATTCAGTGGGTGTGTCTCGAAGGCCGTCCACCTGCATACCTTGTCCACACACCTGTACCCGATCAGCACGGCCACTCATTTATTGTCGTATCACAAGGTTCCAGCCAATAAAGCACGCCAGCGGATGCATATGATCGTCGGCTTGGGGCATACGCTTCACTACTCATCTGGCATCAAAAACGCGCTTCTCCTGCACAGCGTCTTTCTCCACGAGCTGACCACCATTGCTCGTGTTCATGGTGCAAGCAGGCCCGGATGTCATCCGTTCAACGAGAACATGCTAAGCGCCGTCTGTCTGCTTGCCCACCCATCTCTCCTGTACCTGGTGAACGCGGCCATTCATTACCTGCGTAAGCCCAATGTCCAGGCCTCCAAAAGCGCCAGCGGCTGCTTCTGAGCACCGGCTTGTCCCACGCGCGTCAGTACTCTAGTGGTGAGAACCCTATCCCACCTACTGCCCCTGGACAGCTTCTTTACGTACAAGCTCTGATATGAAGGGTCGCCCCATGCCCATCATGATGTCCCAGTTAACCTGGCTGCTGCTTGATCACCGCCGTCTTGTGATAAAAGGTGTGCTTGCCATGGCCGACCAGACCCACTTTCCTTTTTAGCTGACAATCTCGGGCACCATCTCGACGACCAGTGTGATCCGCAAATGATGAGGATGAAAAGAATGTGCACATCATGCTCTAACTGTGGGCATCACAAGTTCACCGATCGACGTATATAGGTGCCGTCAGTTGCTCATGGTGGGAGCAGCGCATCAGTTCTTTCATCTGCTCCTCGTCATCTTTAGATGTCTGGTGAAAGAGTGCCGTTCCTAGAGAGCTACATAACCGAAAGAAGAATGGACGAATTTATTTTCCTAGTCATTTGCTTTACAAGTCGAACGATGACCTTGAATAATCATATCCATTATAATAATGGATATCATGCATGATGTTATTTTATTTACACTACCTCATAGACAGTTTTGCGAGTGCCGTAGTAACATCTAGCCCATTGCCCTCAGAAACTTTGGGACACTTGATGTATCATCCTCTAATGTCGAAGCGGACACCGTGTTTTCAGGTCTTCTCAGAGTAAAGAGTCTCTTTTTATTCAGGATAAAAGGAACGCTCAGGAAATTCACCAGTACCTCTTAAAATCTTGTGTATAGCGTAGAATATTTCTTCGAGATACTTGGATTTCGAGCGGCTCGCTAATGCTTTCTTTTTCCACCACAGTAAGTATGCTTGGAGGGGCACGAAATTGGAAGTCGTGAAGGGCATGTGCTTTTAAACACTGAAACCATTTATAGGCGTCTCCTTTACGCGATAATGTAAAGAGACCAGTATAGCAGAAAATGCGTTTTCCAAGGTGGTCGCGTTGTACTTGAGCGAAAAACCCCGTGGATATAAGAGGGAGAGCCAGAAACAAACAAGCAGAATTCCGTAGGATGACCGGTATCAATCCAGGTGGGAAGCCTCCTAGTAGAACCCTCTGGTTTCAACGGCCCTTTCATCCCTGGCAATGAGTGGTCGATGGCCTTCCAAGTCATCAAAACAGCGATTGGCCTCTAGCACGTTGGTTTAGTTGGTTGTTGTTTGTGCTTGATTCTTGATTCACAGTACACTGGCATTGCGAGAGCAAGTGTACAGGGCGTCCCATCACAACTAAGGCTGTAATAGTGACTATTTGGTAAGTTTCATCGTTTGATGCACTTTCAGGTTGTTTGATGCGTTGCCAGTGTCAAAATATGGGGTTGACTTTGTATAAATAAATGGTACCTGGTACGTAAGAACCAGCTTTGAGGTTGAGAACGAGGGGTGAAAAGGGGGCGTAAAGAAAGAGAAAAGAAATAGAAAAACGTGCACGTACACACAGGATAAACACACATAAACATGCATGCACCCAAGCACACACATAGGCAATGCATTCTGGCAACGTGACAGCGCTTACTGTCTTACAAATGCTCATGTGGCACTTCACTCATGGTGAATTACGGCATATTGGGCACTTAGAAATAGTACTTGCAGTAGGTGCACTAGGAGAGCTTAAAACGGCAATTGTCCCACGCACCAATTTTCCTTTCCTCGTGGTGTGGTTGTAGTATACAGGAGAAGCGAAAGATGGCAAGCGAACGAAAAAGCGATGAGAGCGCGGCGCGAAACGCTATCGCGTTCGTCTCTTAACACAAAGCTTAATCGCCCTTCAAGCTTTCTTGTGATCCCTATCAGAGCACGAAGATGTCACTCATTCTGGAGATACCAAAGAGACATGTGCTTGCATTTAGAAGAAGGTGAGAGGCCATATGTAAGACAAGAGACGCAGCACAAGAAGCCCAAAATGGCGCCTAACTCCGTCATCTTTGCTTCTACTTTCCCCTGTAGATGAATGTATACCAACTTGCCGACTATTCCTTGATGGAATCTCCTTCGATATTGCGACATCTATTACTCAAATACGGTGGAGATTAGCTTACCCTCACTCAAGAAGCAATATGAATCAGCAGCCACAAATAAGAAGGGTGTATGAAAAGAACAATGCAAAGGACGTTCTATAAAACACTGATAGTCATCGGCAGCTTTTTTAAGGGAGCATATATGTGAAGAAAGAACAACTATAGCACAAATAATTCGAAACCAAGCCGCTTGCCTCGGCAGCCATCATTATTTGATTAATTGAACGTTTTAGATGACATAACAAATGTGAAAATTGACCATCAGCGTTTGCGACGTTGGTGGCTTCAACATAAGGGTTTACAAAAAATATCTCGTGATGACATCTGCTAATGACGCCATCATGACCTCAACATGCCCCTGAATTGGTGACTTCCCTATGGAGTCTATAAAATTCCGTATGCCGTGACGCCACATACTGGGGTCATCCTAAGACAGTGTCGCTTCTCAAAACAAGACTTGCGAGGTAGACTGGTTGGTAAGTAATGGGGAGTGGTTGCAGTTCAAACTTGAGACAAGGATGCACGAATGATGACAACGCAAGCACCCATATCAACAACAATATTTGTGTCGCAGAACGACCAATACCGCTTGGTAAAAGGTCCATCCATCACGTAGGCAGGGCTAAAGTAGGTTAGATGCAGAAAGCCTGCAATGCCTCCAATCTTCGAAGCAGTGCGACCTCATGTTAGATGCAGAAAATTTCGGATGGTAGGGAGGAAAGATCAATACATCGAGTGAGAAGAAAAGAGGAGATTGATTCTGCTTGCTATCACTTTAGGCTAATTGCTAAACACATTTTAAGTTTTCTTTCTTTCTTTTTTTCAGAGTTCTCTCACTGTTCGACTTTGGCCAGTTAACAAAAAATACGCATAGGAAAGAAAATTTGTTGTGCGGAATTGGGTATTAGGAAGCTTTGCGATCGATGGGAATTAAAAAAATGCATTTAAGGAAGTAAGAAAATACATTGAAGGACACTGCCGTTTCCTCACTCTAACTGCAGAGTCAGCTGATCCCACTTATCCCTACCTGCTCTTCCGTAATATCTCCCAAATTGTTCACAATGAAACCTTTCACAATGAGAACTTTCAAGGAAAGAAGAAGAAGAAGAGGTCATACTCATCTAAACCAAAGTTTATAATCGAAGCATAAAGGTTCCACTTCGATATCAGATACATTGCTGCGGGAACTACGCAGCAATATTATTTGAATATTCAGTGCATATATAAGCTTTAAATAGAAAGTATACTAATTAGCACATGGTTGTCGTACTTGTGTTAACTTCAATGCGATTACGTTGGCTCTTGGCCATCGAAAAGCCGAATATCTCCGGCTACAGGTATGTCTCCTTCGAAATTGAACAATTTCTTATGCAATGTCAATGAACATCCTCTGAAACTATGAGATATAAAAATATCACTAGTATTTTCACTACAAATACATTTACTTTACAGCGGCGAAGAACGCATACCCATTAGAAGGTATGTATACATATATTCCTGCCATTTCTTTTTAAATATCCCATGGCGGTTGAGGAACATTTACGATGAATAAGAAAAAGCAAGTTCCGAGGCACGCGAATGCTGTTACGAACAACGGTATAGAGCTTCTTTTCGCGACTTTGATAGTTTTGGAATGTTAAACCCGACAAATCAATCAATACCTAACATATACCGCTTCCTCAAGGAATACGATGGCTTACATTAATTTTGGCTGACGCAACTTGCTGCAGATGCCAAAAGATACTTTAGAATAATAAAATCCATATTTTAACGGGTACTATGAAGGGTGACGCTGGAGTTTGGAAAGAGAGAAACGCTTCGGAAACTCTTGTGTCAGCACCGCGTCTTATTGCAGCTATAGTCTTTTCTGCGTGGGTCTCATTGCATCGGCATTTACACATCATTTGAGTTACTTTGCTAAAAGTCTTTGCGCATCCTTCTCTTTACTTCCTTCACCTCATAGGTACCTTTTTTACCGTGACAGCGTTAAACATCCCGTATCGCAGAAAATGTGGTTTTGGCAACGCTGGATATTTACGTGGAAAGACAAGGTTGATGCAAAGAATTAAGATCGCCGTTCTATCTCTAGTCGAATCCAGTCATTTTGATCTGCAGTCAAGTGCTCTACTGCGAAGCCACACCAGTGATTGAAACTGTTTGGCGAAGCACCAAATAGTACTCTCTCACGCCGGGTGAAAAATAACCTCAAAGGACTTTGTATTGCTTGGCAGAATCATAGGATTGCACCAGGAATCTTGCCATATGAACTGCTTAACCCATCATCGATAAAAAGCTCCTCACCTATTATATATGGCTCAGATTTAATGTTGTGGTTGATGATTGTTTAGTATTCTGGTGCCATTTGTTGAATATGTGCCTTAAGCGGAAGAACTTCTGAGGATCTTTAAAAAGTTTTTCGTACCGTACCATTCCACAACACCCCCACCCCCGGTGCTCTATAGAAACTTGTGAAGAGAGTGATTACCCGTTCATGTTTATTTAGCGCCCTCCAGAAATCCTATCCATGCAAGTATGAGGCCAGCTTCACCAACCAGGTGAGCTGGGCATCTATCGATTTCTTTCTTGTTTCGGCTGCGAAATGCATGCAAAAAATACAACAAATACAAGTGGCACCATAAGCAAAGACGGCTCGAGCAGAGTGGTTCTACTTTATGAGCATGCATTTCCCACTATCTGCGAAAGATAATCAACAAAAAAGAAAAGAAAGACGCCAGGCCTGCGCGCAAGGTGCAGCACAGCCACAGCGAAAGCTAGAAAGACCGGCCTTTCAGAGCCTTTTCAAAACACTTATTGGGTAACTACTGCAAGCAAACTTGCTTGATACACACTAGGACATTAATAATGAACAGTTGGGTAGTAGGCTGGCATTCGCCATGCTTATTTTTGTCATTTTTGTGAGAAACGTGGTATTCGCGAAACACTTGCAAAAAATTTTCTGCCAGTTGTTCATGCAGTGGCTGACGACGATGAGGAATTAAGGCTGAAGTGGGTATGCGCCACAGCTAATAGGGGAACAAGAACAAGCTTTTGTAGTGGGTTGGAGCATCGGACGGTCCGCTCGTTACGCTATTCGCATTGTGCGACGGCTGGTTCTTCTTTCGCTGTTTTAAAACACTGTTTAAGTCGTCATAACACAATTGCTTTCCCGCCATCAAGCCTGCCTGAGGCACGTTAGCAACAAAGTCACAAGCACCAGCGTAGCTCAGTAGTTTGTGCCTTTTTGTTACTACTTTTCAAGACTTTTTTCAAAAATAGCCCCATATAAACTTAAAATAGGAGGGAAGACAAAGGACAGCCTTGTCACAGAAAAAGTTTGACAATAATTTATTTATCAAGAACTTTGTGGCTGATTAGCCGAGTTTTACACCATGTACATGCCATTCGAACTGTATCTGAAATCACGTTACTAACATTGGCATAGTCTAGCAAAACAAAAAGGATTTCGTTAGATACTTGTATACGCAGATGATATAGCTGTGCTTCGTGAAGATTATGAAAGTATCACTATCCCAGCTGCGGCGGCTGTATTTTCGATGGAGGCGGAAATGTTGTAGGCCCGTGTACTCAGATTTGGGTGCACGTTAAAGAATCCCAGGTGGTCGAAATTTCCGGAGCCCTCCACTACGGCGTCTCTCATAATCATCAGTGGTTTTGGGACGTTAAACCCCACATATCAATCAATCATGAAAGTATCACTGAACCAAAAAAATTGTGAACCTTTATTGCCATACAAGTGGCAGTTTGGCAAACTGGAGCAGGTGTGTGGGTTACTGGCATGGCGAGTGGCCTGTACTTCATGGACTACTACTTCGGTATGAAACCTAGGTGTGCCATTAGAATATGATTGTGACAGTGAGCCGTACTGGCGGCGTCAGGCCGTGGAGCTACGAGAAAAAGCTGAACGGCCTAAAGATTTTCAGGTATCATTTTCGCCAGAGTGACTTTTTGTAACAAGTTTTTTGTCAGTAAACAATAATATGTCCTTCAAGTATTGCATTCTTCAAGTGTGAATTTGCAGAAGCTTCATCAAATGTTTGCTGTTTTCTTGTGGGGTTCTTCTTGGAAGCGAACGAATACAACTAGCTTATTCAGACGGGTTTGCTCTGGTGGGCTTGGTTTGTGTCAAATGTACCTTCGTCAGTTAGTTAATCAGTTCATCTTTTTCCGAAATAATCGACACGCACTCACACCTACTGTTATACAGCTTACGCTTGGAATACGATTGCCTGAATTTGTTGTAGCACCTGGTCACATGTCAGCAAGCATTAAAGATTACCCAAAAGAAGTTGTTGATTCATGTCTCTTTCTAAAAACACGTTTTTCATTGGAATACCTCAGTACAGTTTCGCGTAAAAAGTTATACAAAAATCTAGTAGAAAGAGTTCTTCCGGATCTCCTATATAGAACATTATACCTAGTAGACCCCGGCCAGAATCTCTTAAGCCGCGTAAAAAATGGAGGTATAACCTGGAGCAAAATCTTTTTTCTTTAAATTGCACAATTGCCTGTGAATACATGGATGCAATAAACAAACTTATTCATTCCTTAGGGCAATGATCCTCTTCTCTGCAAAAAGCGGGAAATAGTCGAATATGTCTTCCTTGACTGCTGGGATACAGTCTTTTTCTGGGATGTTCTGCAAAAGACTTTGAAAAAGGATCTACCTCTTAATGCCAACAGCGTCAGATTTCTTCCAGTATCAAATGAAGAAGGAATACCTGTCGACATAGGTATATTACTGGGCCTGTACAGTATATGGCAATCTATATTGGCGGTGCACCATGCTGATGCTCGTCCGGTTCGGCAATACTTTTCTTGATCTGTCTGTTCAGTCGTGGAATCACAAAAAGGTTCAACAAGAGGTGCCCGAATGGCTTCAACAAGCAGTCGTAGTAGTAATTGACTTTTATTCAGCCACAATTTACAGGCCGACCATTTCGACCGCCTGTGGGACAAGTCGACGCTCTTCTTCTTTCCCTTCGGCGCCGACCAAGTCGATCCAGGAGGTGATGGAAATCATCATCAAGTAGAAAGTCTTCTACAGATGAAGGAATATTAAAAAGCCTTTTAACTTTGATGCTTTTACCCCTTTTTTGTTCATGTTTGCCCTTTGTTTATGTATATTTGTTTATGAATGTTGTGTGTGTAGAGAAAATAAAGAAAAAAAACAGCGTAGCTAATTGGTTGAGTACTGAGCTGGCACCCAGCGGAGCCGAGTTCGAGATCCACTGTGTCTTTGGTGCTAGGTTTGCGAACACCTCACAAGGACCAGCGTAGCTCAGGGGTAGAATACTGGGCTGGCACCCAGCAGACTCTGTTTTTGAGCCCCACAGTGTCTTTGTGGTAGTTTTTTTTTCATTTCGCGCGATGTGGTTACGTACACCGGCAGCGGTACAACTGCGCGTGACCCGATGCGTGATCTCATAGCAGCTTTCCCTGTAAAAACGGGAATCGGTGTTGATTTGCTTTTATCAGGAACACTGTGGTTGTCGTGCCTGTGCCAAAAGGTGAATGGTGCAAAAAAAAAAACGCACACGACCAGTGCGCAATCAAGTACCATTACACGTCACTAGCACTGAATAGAAAAAAGGCGAGAAGGCAAGATGTAAGCTTTTGATGAGAAATTCTTAAACAAGAGGATGCAGCACGCGCCCCATCTTTATTGATTTCTTATTGCACAAAATAGGGGATTTAGAAAGTTCCTTCGAACTGTTACAAAACTTACATCGGTCACCTGTGGGTAGCGGAACGAAAACGTCGCTTCTCGGTTAACATCGCGGTGGCCGCATTTTTGTTGGAGACAAAAAATAATTTAGGCCGATGTACTTAAATGTAGGTGAACGTTAAAAATCCGAAGTGATCAAATTTTTCTGAACCCGTTACAACGGCGTCTCTCAAAATACTATAGTGGTTTTGCGAAGTGCCCCCTCCCTCCCAACAATGAATATTACTTCTCAGCAAAGTATTCTGATCATTTAGCTTTTCAAAGCAGGGATTGTGGCTGGTTTCCTACTCTCGTAGGAGCGGATGCTGTTCATAAGGAGCGCAAGAAGGAAACAAGAGAAATGCTCGAGTAATTATAATGAGATAAACTGAAAAAAAAACGCCAGGACTGTGCAGGACGCACAGGCAGTCATAACAAAAGCTGGAAGAGCTGCCTTTCAGAGCCGTTTTTAAACATCAATCAATCAACCAAACAATCATCAATCAATTTATTGCGTGTAAATACATAGAATTGTTTGTTATTAACATAGAGGTAGGACCCCAGAGCCCATTGAAAGGCATTTGCCGGAGTCCCTTTTTTTAACAGTAGTAGTTAGCTGAGATACAGGAAAATATTGGGTAGAAGCCCAATTAAATTCAATACAAACATTAGTTACATAGCAATTCGAAAAATAAATATCAATACAAGAATTCAGAAAAACATTCATGAATTCAAGTATGACTGTTATAGATTTGTAGGTAATCGCAAAGAAACTGTTTATACTGATCAAATGATGAGGAGGCTGAGATGGTACAAGGTACGTGTTTTATGGTTTCGATTCAATATAACAATATCTGTGTGATGCGTTGATCGTCCTTATGCGGGGAATGCCTAATAGTGTACCCAAAGTAGAACGTAATAAATATGTGGGCGTTTTTTATGTCAGTGCTGTTGCCGGGCACTGAACATGTTAGGCAGAAGTTGGTAGGCAAGTAAATGTAGTGGACGCTGAGTTGTATGTATATCTTCTAATGGATGGCGCTGGGAGCATGCGTGCGCCACTTCACGTGGGGTATATAGCAAGGGGCAGTGGGAATAAAGGCGCTTTCTCTTGTTGCTATGAGTCGTGCTCATGTCTTACGTGGCGTCTCTAAACATGGTGTCATAAATGGGCGTCTAACGCGGAATTATGGACGAGACAACCGGTACAGATAACGGGCTCACCCTCGATCACGTCGGTACGCCGGGACTTCACCCTCCGTCGCCTTTCAACTTAACTATAGCCCTTTGGAATGGACAACATGGAAAACGAGGTACGAAGATTTTGCCTTCACGGCCGGAATCAATACAGCCACCTATGAGGTGCTGGTACGAACTCTTTTATATTGCATGGGTTCCTAAGCACGTAGCTTCTTGTCGTCGCTATAGGACTGTCTGCTCCGGAAAACTGCCTGTTTGCGAAATTCAAGGCTAAGCTCAATTTGAGTTTTGTCCACCCGGTCAATGAGATTTACGAGAGCCACCGATTTCACCGCTGAGTGCTACAACATGGGGAGCCGGTTGATGAATTTTTTACCGCATTTAGGAATCTCGTCGAGCGTCGTGGGTACAACAACGCCGAGATCGAAGACCGCCTTGTGCGAGACAAGTTTCTCGTTGGAATGCGGAATGAGAAGCTATCACATCAGTTGTGCCTATGTACGAATCTTACAGCTGAGGAAGCGTTGCGCCAACCACGTGTTCACGAAAAAGCCGAAAAAGATCGTCTATACCGCGAAACTCCCAGCGAGAGCAGGGCCTTTGACAGCTTAAACGTGGATGCGGCGCAACGCACGAAGAACGCGTCATCGCGTCGCAGCAAGTCGGTGCGGCCAACTCAGTCTACTTGCGATTACTGCGGCCGTTGTCACCACAATCGAAAACAAGGCCCAGCTCACAAGGCCCCATGCAATTCAATGAAGCAAGTTCACTTTATTGCTGTTTGCCGGGCCAAGCATCGCGAAGAGCTGTTGGGCTCAGTTGAACTTCACGCGCTCAGTACGCATCGAGCAGGATATGAGGACATTCACGTGAATTGTCACCTTTCACACTTCAAGATAGACTCAGGAGCCGAACTAATGGTTGTTTCAGCTTCTATTTCCAGCATTGCCTACTGTTTTCTATAAAGTGGACGCCGGTGTATCTGGTCCTGGAAATCAAAGGTTACACGTTCTGGGATCTCTCACTGCTACCTTGCATCGGTGTTACAAGGTGTCTGTGCAAAGAGTGTATGTTATCAAGAACCAGACGACACACCTCCTGGGATTACCGGCAATTGAATACTTGGGAATCGTTACGCTTTTGAACTCTTTGGTTGGTATTCCGTCACCCCAAGCAAAATTTTTGTGGACTTGGGAAAGTGCGACAAAAATACCACATTCGCGTCACTCAAGATGCTCGTCCTTTTTCATTCGGTGTTCCTCGACGATTACTTCTGCCTCTGCTCGAGCAGGTGAAGAATGAAGTGAATGAAATGGAAACCCAAAGAGTCATTCTAGAGGTTGACACGCCTACCACATGGTGTTCAGGCCTCTTCATCGTGCCGAAGCCGTCAGGTGGGTACAGGCTCTGTGCCGACTTGACCAAGCTTAACAAGGTTAATAAGGGTATAGTAAGGTTATACAGCGGGAACGCTACATTCTGCCAACAGTTGAAGACATCTTAGGCTAGCTGGATGGGGCACGAATTTTTTCCAAGCCCGATGCAAGATGCAGCTTCCACCAAATCTAAGTAACTGGGGAGAGCGAAGAACTGACGAGATTCATCCGACATTTTGACCGCTATTGCTACAAGCGTCTTCCCTTTGGCATTGCGACAGCACCCGAAAATTTCCAACGCTTCATGTCGAGACTGCACTAAGGCTTCGCTGGAGTTGTCAACATGATAGACGTCATACTTAATTGTCTTTGTAGGAACCGCCAAGAACATGTCCAGCGTCTAGCAGACGTCTTGGCGGGGTTAACTCATGCGGGCATCACTGTTGATGACAACAAGTATCAGTTCAGAGTCTCTTCCGTCAAGTTCTTAGGAGTTGTCTTTAGCCGGCAAGGAATTATTCCTAACTCGGACAAGGTGAAGGCTATCATGAATCTCCCACCACCAATTGATGTAGTGGTGTTCGCCGATTACTTGGAATGATGAATCATGTGGGTCGTTTAATTCCAAGCCTTTCTGAAATCTCCGCCCATATTCGTGCACTCCTTAACAAGAACAACGCGCGGAGCTGGAGTTAGACGCACACACACACACACACACACACACACACACAGATATATATATATATATATATATATATATATATATATATATATATATATATATATATATATATATATATATATATATATATGGGATATGGCACACCGGGAGCGTTGTCAACAAGGATAAATATATTTCTTTCCCAAGAGTTTCGGGAGGGGTCCTTCCTTCATCAGGGGATGAGTTATACTAACATGAGCTTCCAAACTTCGTTGCTGCCGCGTCCCTCTCACCTTGAAAGATGTTTGCGAGAGTGAGAGGTAACTAGAAAAAGGAAAAAAAAAACAAAAAAGTGGAGAAAAAAGAAAAAAAAAGAAAGGAAGGAAAGTAAAAAAGAGGAAGAACCACTGTCAACACTGAGAACGAAACCAACTGTCCGTCTACATCCACATACGCTTCATATCACGTGCTGTTTAGTTCTTGACGTGTGTCGGGCCACCCAAGATTGTCGCCGCGGTGCCGGGAGGGTCCGTGACGGCGTGCGTAAAGAAAGGGGTTCCACGCCGTCACGGACCCTCCCGGCACCTCGGCGACAATCTTCTGCTCACAGCTGGTAATTTTTTCATCCACTTTTCTTTCTCGGCATTACTGTCTGTTATATCTCATTAATATTGTGTTAAAACACGGAAATACGAGCCCTTAGGTATACACTTCTCTCCCTTATTTCATTTGAACGAGGGTCTCGTACTGGCAGACTTGGTGTGTTTAGGTTGTATAAGAGGGACAATTAATCAGCTGCCCGCTCATAATAAGTTCACGTGCTACGTGACGCCAAACATGCGAATAAGAGTGTTTTCACACTCGTTGTTTGGCTTATAGATGGCGCTGACTGTCACTCCTACTTCTAAATTCACATATAAACCCCAAAAAGTGGATGGAGGGACGACCGCTGTGATAGCTCAGTGGTTAGAGCATCGCACGCGTTATTCGAAGGTCGTAGGTTCGGTTCCTGCTCACAGCTGGTAATTTTTTCATCCACTTTTCTTTCTTCTTTCTTCTTATTTACATTCAATTGGTTCTAATAACTTCCCCTGTACATTCCTCGGCATTACTGTCTGTTATATCTCATTAATATTGTATTAAAACACGGAAATACGAGCCCTTACGTATACACTTCTCTCCCTTATTTTATATATATATATATATATATATATATATATATATATATATATATATATATATATATTTCTACGACGTCTCAGTGACATAAATATATGAGGTTGTTCCTGATACTGCGCACTCCTTCAGGCGTCAAAGGTGTGCTCCAGAAGTTGTGCACGTGGTGTTCGGATGACGCCTTATTTCTTCGAATGAACTCATTCACTCATGCGTTTCCAACGAGTACAAACTACTTTGATTATTTGATTATAAAGCATCGGTACGATGCTTTCTTGATTGGGAGGCTAATGTCACGGCTCTAGACCAGACAAGAAGACACAGGACGACGAAGTGATGAGCGTGGGCAGCACCCACGGTTCCTCCGACGAAGACGACGTCGAAGCGGCTGCTCTTTTGTTCTGTAAATACAGACCCTGTCTTTCCTGGTCGCTTCGTCGCCCTGTATCCTGTTATTTTCACGTCGCGTTAATATATATACATATATATCTGCCCACAAACATCGCAACCACAGTTCAGATATTCTTCCGGAGCCCCTGTCTGGTTAAGAACGTCATACATCTGTCATTAGTTTTTCCCAATTTTTGAAACGCTGACAATACAATGATAATTATTATTTTCAAATGCTTAGATGCTAGCTTCATACCGAGGGTCTGATATGGCTCGTTAATAAGGCATCACTTTCCCGAAGCCTTCTAAAGTTCGTTAGATTAAATGAGGGCCTCAAGCGTGATACGCTATGATGAAAACCTCTACACTGTTTCGCACACTCTACCACCCAATCCACAGCCTTCACCGAGCAGGATAGCTTATTCTCTTTTTAATTGAGGATCGACCGTACAATACTATCCCAACCTCGTTGTATCTTATAAAACTCCTCTTTATTCCAGTTACTAGACTATAGTTAAGGCACCGTTAAATCATTTGTAAAGATCTAGGAAACCGGAGATTTTTCGTCTCATTTTCTGTATATAGCCACCCTTTTACCGGGACCTTATTGAGAGTGTACAGTCACTGCTTTTAACATTCGTTCTACTCTTCTTTCTTCCGTCATCGTTCTCTTCTTCGTGAGCTTCTTACTTAGGTTGGCATTTTATTCTTTCTACATATACAGAAATAATATGTGAAACTCTAGAATAAAAAAAAAATGTTCAATTTTAAGTTGAGCAACGTCTATCCCACAGAACCTTAACTTCTTTTTTAAAGTTTACCATTCACTTTAATTTCCTCATTACTGTACAGTACCGCGAAATAGGTAAGTGCCAAGGTTGCCATACGCAGGGTATTTACCCAACTTGTAGGCTACTTTCAAAAATTTTCGGTCAATGTAAGAAAGTAGGGTGGTGACGTGGGGTAGTTTATACATTGTGCTTGTCATTCATCAATAAGAAATGTAGAATATAGGCGCGGTATATCCGAAGGTTACGTTGCTAGAGAGGTCTGAATTGGAACTGTCTTAATTTCAACTGCACCAGCATAAAAGATGAAGGATAATTCGTGAGACATCTTTGGGCTAAGTTTGCAGCTTTTAAATGCAGAGCATTTTCTTGTAGCACCTATTATCATACCTGGCATCGGCGGTGTCGTCTATACACCCACCCTGCGCATGCTCGCGTATCACGTTTCGTCGCTCTTGCTCGCGTATCGTGCCAACGGTCGGTTCCAACCCGAGCAGGGATGGCGTCCTTACCAATGGTTTATGTCCTACCAAGAAGAACGAATTTAACCCCTTGGCTCTATTAGCGCGATTTGTTATTTTGTTCTCGAACAAGATTTGCTCCTGTCAGAGAGCATGCATGTGCGTGTCTTTCGACAATAAACGGTTAGTTGGAGTCAGGTACTTAAGTTTATGTTTTTTTGCATTTGCGTGATTGTGCACTTTGTGCGCTGTTTGATGAAATGAAATGCCCAAAGCTATCACGAAACAGCCCAAAATGCTAAAACAGCGAAACTGGGTCATTCTGAAGGCAATGTCAGGTTGCTTTTACGTTGTTACTAACCTTTATCTAGGTGAACTCTCGGTGTAGAGTGGTTCAAGTTTAACCTCGGACAGCCACAGACATGGAATGGGCAAATCGTCGATGGCATAGGGCTTCCATCGCTTCGGTGTGTTCTCAGAGTCACCGTTTCCTCTGCCGTTCACTAGTATTCCCTCGTTGTACTCACCTCTAGAGTCCACGGCCCTCTTCGAACCCTCTTGTTGGGCTAACTCCTGCCTTCTTCCTGTTTACTATAAGTTGCGTGTTGTGGCATTCACCCACTTTCTGTGGAGTATACCCGCTCATGATGATTACAAATTTGGTTTTTTTTCTAGAGTGAACAAGGCACGACCTGCTAAGCAGAATCGCTGTTCATATCGTGACTCAGCAGCCGGCCCATCAGTTTGTATAAAGTATGGGGCAGAGCTTATGGGTATCGTTTAAAGACTGTGAAACAGCGCGAAAAATGAAGACACCGAGAGGAAAAACTAAGCCGAGTGCCATCTGCAAACAAGGCGATTTTTTTTCTTTTTCTATGTGAGAACACGAATATCATAATGTCCCCTGTTTCCATGTCTTGGTATTTTACGCTAGTTTGCCGTCTTCAAGGAAGTATAATAGATTATTTCAGTCAATTCTGCTCCAATACTGCGTCGCTCTTATGTGTAACATTTACGGCGAATAATAAAAGAAGAACAAGACCAAGGCGTAGGGCAAATGAAATGGCACGCTAAATTTATTGCACAAATATTTTTCATTTCTAGTAATTGACACTTCAAATTAGCAACTAATTACAACTATTAAGTAGAGTATGTAATAATAGAGAGAGAGATAAAGAGAAAAAAAGAAAAGGAAGGGCATTTAACCAAGTTGATCCCGGTTCACCCAATCCCCTCCAATGGGTCAGTGCCATGTGCGGTAGACAAAAAGAAAAAGGAAATCAGTGGCACGTGGATTCTTTTCGGAACAGGGGCTGCCGAGAATATGTGTCCAGAGTGTCTTTCTGTGACTTTAGCGAAGCTGGCGTGGGAATGTGACGCATACAAGGCGGTGATAACGAGGAAGACTTCAGAGAGATGCCTCCTTGGCCTGACTCACGCAGTATGTCGGTGCGTCCTGAAGGCCGTCCACCTGCATACCTTGTCCGCACAATTGTGCCCGGTCAGCGTGGCCACCACTCCACTGTGGTATTGCGGGTTTCCGGTCAATGAAGCATGCCATTGGATGCATATGATGATCGCCTTGGGCCATACGCTTCACTACTCATCTGGCGTGAAGAACGTGCCGCTCTTGCACAGCACCTCCCTCCACGAGCTGACCACCATTGCTCGTGTTCGTGGGGCAAGCAGGGCCGGATGTCATCCGATCAACGAGAACATGCTTAGAACCATCCGTCTGCTTGCACACTCATCTCTTCTGTACCTGGTGAAAGCGGCCATTCATCACCTGTGTGAACCCAAGGTCCAGGCGGAGGAAAGCGCCAGCGGATGCGTCAAGCACCGGTTTGCCCATACGCGTCAGTACACTTGTGGTAAGAACGCTATCGCATCTACTACCCCCGGACGGCTTCTTCACGTTCAAGCTCTGATGTGAAGGGTCGCCCTTGCCCATCATGATGTCTTGGGTAACCTGGCTTCTGCATGATCGCTGCTGTCTTCGGGTAAAGGTATGCTTCCCATGGTCGAGCAGACCCACTTTCCTTCGTCGCTGGCATTCTTGGGCACCTTCTTGACGACAGGCGTGATCCACAGCTCTGAAGAGTATGAAAGGAATTGGTACATCATCTTCGAACAGTGCGCAAAATACGGCTACCCATCGATCTGCAGAGGTGGCGGGGGTTGTTCACAAAGGGAAAAGCGCACTGGTCCTTTAACCTCCTGCTCGTCATCTGCTGATATTTGGTGGAAGATGTCCGTTCAACAGAGCTGCATAGCTGAAATATTCATGGGTTGCTTTCACTTTATATTTATTTGCTTTGCTTGTCGAATGATAATCGTGAATAATGAAATTTGTAATACGAATGTATATTATGCGTGATGCGCTGTTGAACGCAATCGAGTCCTGGTAGGGTTCCTGCCCACCGCTGGTTTTTTCCCACTTTTCTTTTTTCACATTTACATTACAATTTGGTCTAAACACTTCTCCTATACTCTCCTTGGCATTATTGTCTGTTAGAGCTCAATAATATTGTGTGAAACATAGAAAAACTAGCCCCCATGTATACATTTTTTTCTTAATTCATTAAACAATATCTCCTACGGGCCGATATCGTGCCTTCAGGTTGTATACGAGGAACCATGGGACAGTTGCCAGTTCGTAATAAGTTCACGTGCTACGCGACGCCAAAGAGGTTCAAACAGTGCATCGCACTCTTCGCCATGGCTACTGGTGGCACGGACTGACACTCCAACACTTTATTCATATTATAAAAGAGATTTATTAAGCAGAAGGGTTGATGCTTGGAAGGCTTGGAAGGCGATGCACCAGCCGCAATTTCCGAGCTCGAGCCGCTGCTGCACACTCGATGCTGCTGCCTCTGCGCCGGAGTACTTCCTCTTCTTTACAATGGCCCCACGGAGAAAAAAGAAGCCATCCTCGCGACTTAGTCCTGGGCAGGCGGCGTTGAACCGTGGTATTGCTTGAGCCTCTGGACGTGTACAACCTCGCGGTTGCGACGTCGCAAGTCTGATGGTGGCGTAAGAGGCTCAGTGAGGTAGTTTACTGGCGAAGTTTGTTCGACAATACGATATGGCCCATCGTACTTTGGCAGAAGTTTGGAAGAGAGCCCAGGTGTGCGATGCGGCACTGACAGCCATACAAGAGAACCCGGAAGAAAAACGGGTGTTGAGGTCTGGGCATCATGAATTGCTTTTTGCCTGTTTTGGTCATCGCAGGTAAAGCGACCAGCTAACTGGCGGCATTCTTCTGCGTGTCTGGCGGCGTCCAAGATCGGTAGGCACTCGGACGCGTCTGGTCGATAGGGCAAAATGGTGTCAATGGTGTGGGAGGGGTGACGGCCGTAGAGGAGGTAAAAAGGGGAGAAGCCTGTTCTCGCTTGCAATGCCGTATTATAGGCGTATGTAATGAATGGGAGAACTAAGTCCCAGTTAGAGTGGTCAGGCGTCACATACATAGATAGTATGTCACCGAGAGTACGATTAAAGCGCTCGGTAGCCCCATTGGTTTGTGGGTGGTAAGCGGTACACGTGCGATGTACAATAGCACACTCAGCGAGCAATTTTTCAATGACCTCGAACAAGAAGGTGCGGCCGCGGTCACTGAGGAGTTCTTGAGGGCCTCCATGACGCAACACAAAATGACGCAGTAGAAAAGTGGCAACCTCCTGTGCTGTAGCCGTTTTAAGAGCAGCGGTCTCAGCATAGCGCGTTAGGTTGTCGATAGCAACTATTATCCACATGTTGCCAGTCGGAGTCAATGGAAGTGGCCCATAAATATCTATTCCAACCCGTTCGAAGGGTCGGGAAGGGCATGGTAAAGGCTGCAGTTCACCGGTGGAGGCGTGTGGTGGAGATTTTTGGCGCTGACATTCGGCACAAGAGCGGACAAAGTTGTGGACGAAGATATACATGCCACGCCAGTAGTAGCGATGTCTAAGCCTTTCGTAGGTCTTGAAGACTCCTGCGTGGCCACATTGTGGGTCCGCGTGAAAAGAGGAACAAATCTGCGACCTCAGGGTTCGTGGAACGACGAGCAGCTACTTGCGTCCCTCTGGTGCGTAGTTACGTCGATAGAGAAGCGTGTCACGTATCGAGAAGTGTGGACTTGGCGCCGAAGCGTTCGCGTCTTTGGGAGTTCAGAAGTGTCGGAGAGATGATTGAAGAGAGACGCAGTCCACGGGTCATTGCGTTGTTCGATAGCAATGGTGTCAAAGTCAAGCGATGACAATGTGGAATCGCAAGCGGAGTCAGCTGTGGCATTCTGGGACAGGGGGGAACGGGAAAGGGCGTCGGCGTCAGCATGCTTCCGTCCTGACCGATAAACCACGCGTATGTCGTAATCTTGAATTTTCAACGCCCAGCGAGCGAGGCGGCCAGATGGGTCTTTTAACGTTGAAAGCCAGCACAGCGCGTGGTGGTCGGTCACGACGTCAAAAGAACGTCCATATAGATATGGGCGAAACTTTCCAAGGGCCCACACAATGGCCAAGCACTCCTTTTCTGTGACGCTGTAGTTGCTCTCAGCCTTGGTAAGTGTGCGACTAGCGTATGCCACGACGTATTCTTGATGTTCCGGTTTACGCTGTGCGAGCACAGCACCCAGGCCCACACCACTGGCGTCGGTGTGGATTTCAGTTGGAGCTTCAGGATCGAAATGGCGTAGAATGGGTGACGTCGTAAGAAGCCGTCGCAGGGTGGTGAAAGCCTCGTCGCAGGCAGGGGACCACGATAAGAGGTCTTTACAGCTGCTGAGAAGTTGCGTGAGAGGTGATATAATAGACGCGAAGTTTCGGACGAATCGCCGGAAGTACGAACACAAGCCGATGAAACTTCGAAGTTCTTTGATGGTGGCAGGTTTAGGAAATGCCGATACAGCTCGCAATTTCTCGGGATCCGGGAGGATGCCTTCCTTGGAAACAACGTGGCCCAAAAGGTTCAGTTGACGCATGGCAAATCGACATTTTTTGAGGTTTATTGCAAACCGGCGTTAGTTAAGCAAGTAAGGACGTGCTGAAGGCGACGTAAGTGTGTGTCAAAGTTAGGGGCGAAGACCACAATATCATTGAGGTAACAAACACAAGCATATCTTCCATTTTAGTCCACGCAGGATGTTGTCCATCATTCGTTCGAACGTTGCAGGTGCATTGCAAAGTCCGAAGGGCATGACGGTGAATTCATATAAGCCGTCTGGCGTGACAAAAGCGGTTTTGGGGCGATAGGCCTCCGCCATAGGCACCTGCCAGTAGCCTGACCGCAAGTCTAACGAGGAAAAGAACTCGGCACCCTGCAAACTGTCCAAAGCATCGTCAATGAGCGGTAGTGGATAGACATCCTTCAGCGTGATCTTGTTCAATCGCCGGAAATCGACACAGAAACGAATAGAACCGTCTTTCTTTTTGACGAGAACTACCGGAGACGCCCATGGGCTCTGTGAAGGTCGAATGACGCCTCTGCGAAGCATATCGTCTTCTTGGTCAGCAATGACGCGGCGTTCAGTAGCGGACACGCGATATGGTCGTTGTCGCAGCGGTGAGTGGGACCCAGTGTCGATGTGGTGTTCTACTGCTAAGGCAGGGCCGAGAGATGTTTGTTCAACGTCGAAAGAGTGGCGGTAGCTCTCATGAATGGTGAGGAGTTGTGAACGTTGCGAAGATATCAAATCTGCAGCGATGAATGGTTGAAATATGTTTGCCGACGTTGAGTCAGGCGCTGAGACGACAGCCAGTTCACAGACGGAGGTAGAAGGCACCTCATCGGGGACGGATATAATTCTGGAAGAACTGATTGTCTCGACGTGGCCAAGGCACTCGTGACAAAGTAGGGATAAAGACGACGACTCATGATTATAAATTGGCATTGTGGTTGACCCTGCTACAAGATCGAGAGCAGCCAAAGGCAGGGGGAGAGCTCTTCAGGCGACGAATATTGGAGATGGTGTGAAGAAGACCGTGCCGTTGGATATGGCGCTGCATGAAACTGGCACGAACGCAAAAGAGCATGGAGGGATGTAGGTGTCAACGCTAACGACAAGTTTAGCGGCAAACTGGGTGTCGACGGACGCTTGGTCATCCAGTGAGCAAAATTCGACCTCAGCCCTAGCACAGTCGATTACGGCGTTATGACGCGACAAAAAGTCCCATCCCAAAATAATATTATGGGAGCATGATGAAAGAACCACGAACTCTATCGTATACAGAACGTCCTGAATTGTCACGCGGGCTGTACACACTGCGGTCGGTTGAACAGGTTGAGCACTGGCTGTGCGAAGCGATAATTCGGAGAAAGGCGTCGTAACCTTACGAATTGAGCGACAAAATCCAGCATCTATAACCGAAACAGCTGCACCGGTATCTACAAGAGTGACAGTAGGGATATTTTCGACGAACACATCAATAACATTGGTAGGTGACAAATGAGGACTTGGGCAAACCGAAACTTGCGCAGTTCTTGCCTCAGGAACTGCGTCGTCTAGTTTTCCTCCTCGTTAGGTGCGGGCCGTCGACGCATAGGAGAAGGCGAGCGGCAGCGTGGAGAGGGCGAGCGAAGACGTCCCGGCCGAGGGCGGTGGTCGTCCTGGTAGCGGGCTGGCATTGGAGTGGAGGAACCATATCGCGCGTTGGAGTCAAGCGGGAAGAAAGGCTCACGTCGGTTTTCATTGGTGATATGCGTCCGGCGGCGGCAATACCTTGCGACGTGTCCGGGGTATCGACAAGCGTAACATATCGGGCGATTATCGAGGGTGCGCCACGGGTTGGCAGTGTTAGTGCTGGTCCAGTCAACTGGAGCTGGGGGATAGCTCGCGCGAGGCTGGAACGGAGGCGCAGGCGCCTTGCGAGTTGGCATGGCTGCAGCCGCGGCGTAGGTGAGAGGAGCAGCCACAAGATTAGGCTCGAGAGCAGCTGGTAAGGCCTCGGCGACCTCTCCTTGAATGACGTCACGTAGAGACGATGGTAAAGTTGTGGTAGCTTCTGGTGTGAAAGGCACCAAGGAAAGCTGTCGTGCAACTTCTTCGCGGACAAATGCTTTTATTTCGGTCATTAGTGACGCGTGGTCATGACCACTGATCACACTAGACAGCGATGCCAAATCGTGCGCTGGAGGGCGTCTTGTCAGAGCTCGCTGCTTCCGCAATTCATCGTAGCTTTGGCAGAGGCTAATTACGTCGCTAACAGTGGTCGGGCATTTCGCCAAAAGCATTTGAAAAGCGTCGTCGTCAATCTTTTTGAGGATGTGCTTACATTTTTCAGCTTCCGTCATTTCGGCGTTCACGCGTCTGCACAAATCGACGACGTCCTCTATGTAACTTGTGAAGGTTTCACCTGTTTCTTGTGCGCGTGTGCGTAAACGTTGCTCGGCACGAAGTTTTCGGACGGCAGGTCGATCGAAGACTGCTACAATCGACGTTTTAAATTGCGGCCACGTTCGGACGTCTGCCTGGTGGTTTCTAAGTCAAAGGCTGGCTACACCCACGAGATAGAGCGAAACGCGTGTCAACTTGTCCGCGTCCGTCCATCTGTTTAAAGCGCTCACCCGTTCGAAAGTCGAGAGCCACTCTTCAACGTCGTTGTCATCTGTTCCACTGAAGATTGGAGGCTCCCGCTGAGGAACACTGCCTGGACAGGTGGCCGGAAGAGATGGAAGCGTCTGCTGATCGGCGTCCGGCATAGCAGAAGGTAGCCGTCGAGAACGGAGTTCCAGGATGGTAGCGGGAAGGTGTAAGGGACGGTACCCAGCACCTCCACCAATTATAAAAGAGATTTATTAAGCAGAAGGGTTGATGCTTGGAAGGCGATGCACCAGCCGCAATTTCCGAGCTCGAGCCGCTGCTGCACACTCGATGCTGCTGCCTCTGCGCCGGAGTACTTCCTCTTCTTTACAATATATATATATATATATATACTCTATCAATTGGCTAGGTGTAAAGCCGTGGTATCTCAGTTGGAGCATCGAACGGGTCATTTGCAGGTCGCCGGTTTGGTTCCTACCCACGGCAAGTTATTTTAGATGCGGAAGCATCTTATACTCACGCCTTGTAGTGCGCCGTCCGCGCCGTCCGCACCGCTTCTCGAACATTCGACAGCTGACGCGCGCGCATGCGCCGTCGCGCCGTCGCCCACCATCTGTGCCGCGCGCGCTTCTCCTTCGAGAACATTCGACAGCTGACAGCGCATGCGCCGTCGCGCCGTCGCCATCTGTGCCGCGCGCGCGCTTCTCCTTCGAGAACATTCGACAGCTGACAGTGCATGCGCCGTCACGCTGTATATATACTCAAGGTCAGCGCTCGCTCGCTCAGTTGCCGCTCGTCGGTTGGTTTGTACGGCACGTCGACGTCCAAGGTCGCGGTGAAATGAATTCCAACGAATCCACAAACACAATGATCGACGTCCCTTCGACCAGCGCCGCCCTTTCGCATACGTGTGTACGTGTTCACTCATTTAACACCCCCTCCTACAACCACGTTAACCAATTTAGCCATCAACCCAAGTAAGTCGCAATTTAACACCCCATTTCACAACCACGTTAACCAATTTAGCCATCGACCCAAGTAAGTCGCACTTTAACACCCCGTTAACCAATTATATGCTCCGCATCCTCCTCAGTGTTCCCCCGAGGGAAGCTGCGGGCAATTTTTTTTCTCCACATTTTTTCACATACATATTACGATTTGGTCCAATAACGTGCCCTATAGTTGCCTTCGAATTATTTTCCGTTACATCCGATTGCCCCGCCGCGGTGGTCTAGTGGCTAAGGTACTCGGCTGCTGACCCGCAGGGCGCGGGTTCGAATCCCGGCTGCGGCGGCTGCATTTCCGATGGAGGCGGAAATGTTGTAGGCCCGTGTGCTCAGATTTGGGTGCACGTTAAAGAACCCCAGGTGGTCTAAATTTCCGGAGCCCTCCACTACGGCGTCTCTCATAATTATATAGTGGTTTTGGGACGTTAAACCCCACATATCAATCAACCGTTACATCCGATTAATATTGTGCGAAACACGGAAAAGCGAGCCTTTAGGTATACACTTCTTTCGTGATATATATATATATATATATATATATATATATATATATAATGCGGCGTTCCATTTTCCTAGTTTTTGTTATCGTCCCAAAACACCACACGATTCTCAGCGCAAACCGTGCCTACAGTTTTCTAGAAGGTTCCGGACTGTAGTATATCATTTCGATAATATCACGCCCAATGTGCGCACGGTACAGATTGTTCTGGAACCTACGTCCCCGCCAGCGACAACGCTAGAACATTCGACGGCAAGAGTATAAATGCCGACGCGCTTCGCCGCTTGTCAGTTGTTGATCGAAGGCCGACGCTCCTTTCGCCGCTATCAGTCCGAGACTGCTATCTGTGCAATACTGCTGCTGTAATTGGACTTTCTGTTTACAGGGCCAGGTTCGCCCAAATAAACGGTTAAATCTCAACACGAAGTCTCCTGTCTTCAGCCACGTCACGACCCCGTGACATCTGGTGGAGGTGCTGTTTCTTCCATGTACGGGACGCCTCCGTCAAGCCGTGAACCCAGCCCACGCCGTGAAGACACCGACGCCAGCAACGAGCAGCGAGTTAGCCGCAGGCAACAAGGTCTGCCACCGGAGTACGGGCTTTTACTGGACAAGGCTTGGAAAACCAAGACGTTCACGTCGACCACGGCGACCATGTCAACGCCGGTTCTACCTGCACCACTCCTGCTCCGGCAACCCAAAGAACCGCCAACTTTCCGCGGTTTGCCACTGGAAGACGCGGAAAGCTGGATCGAAAGGTTCGACCGCGTCGCCGCCTTCAATGACTGGACAGACGAAGACAAGCTACGGCATGTGTATTTCGCCTTGGAAGATGCTGCTTGGACCTGGTCCGAGAATCAAGAGCGAAGCCTCACAACGTGGGACGCCTTTCACGCCAGGTTCCTCACCACTTTCGCAAGTTTGGTGCGCAAGGAGAAGGCCGCAGCTCTCCACGAAACCCGCATGCAGATTCCAAATGAAAACGTGGCGATATTCACGGAAGATATGATTAAACATTTCCGCCACGCTGACTCCGACATGTCCGAGGAGAAGAAGGTCCATCTACTTATGCAAGGAGTAAAGGAACTCTTCGCCGGGCTGATCAGAAACCCGCCTAAGACGGTCGCCGATTTCATTTCAAAAGCATCTACGATAGAGAAGACGCTCAAGATGCGCACGCGGCAATATAACCGTAGCTTCTCGTCTACAAGCTACGCCGACATTCAGGCGCTCGGAACCACTGACTTGCGTGAGACGATCCGAGCGATCGTGCAAGAGGAGCTGCGAAAATTACTTCCTTCAGCGCAGCCTCACGTGGAATCTATCGCGGACGTCGTACGTCAGGAGATCCAGCAGTCGCTGGGCATTCTTCAGCCTCAAGAGCCGCAGCTGCAAGTCATGAGCTATGCTGCTGCAGCAGGCCGCCACGCCCCTCCTCCACGCGCACGCCAAAACGCCACCCCATCGCCCTTCCGTCGCCAGACACCACCGCCGCCACCCCCACCGACGACCTACCGTTCGCTAGCGGGCCAGCACAGTGTGCCGAGGAAAACCGACGTTTGGCGCACCCCTGACCACCACCCACTGTGCTACCACTGCAGCGAGGCCGGGCACACTTACCGCCGTTGCCAGTACCGACAGATGGGACTGCGTGGCTTCGCCGTCGATGCACCACGTCTGCAGCCAGGGGAACGGCCACGTGACATCGCCGACTACCTGACAGGAACTCAATGGACACCACGAAGTCCTTCCCGTTCGCCATCGCCCGGCCGCCGCATGTCACCGCACCCCCGGCAGTACTCCGGCCCAACGCGAGGCCGGTCTCCTAGCCCGTATCCGGGAAACTAAGGGCAGCAACCGGTGGAGGTGCGGTTGCTGTGCGACGAACTACCGATGATCCTCCGACGACGACGACGCCACGACGGAGCTTTCCGAACACAACGCCAACCAGGCAAAGCCCTGACGGCGAAAGCTCACTTACCGAAGGTGGCCTGACGACGCAACATGGAAGCAGCGGAACAAGCCGACGCAGCCGTGACCCGACGCCACGCCTTAACTGTAATGCGAGACATTACAGTGTGACCGCTCTCGTCAATACTGGAGCCGACTATTCTGTCATCAGTGGGTCGTTCGCCGCGAAGTTAAAGAAAGTTAGGACAGCTTGGAAAGGCCCTGAAATCCGCACAGCCGGAGGTCATCTCGTAACGCCTGCATGAATCTGCACAGCGAGAGTGACCATTAACGGTCGTATTTATCCTACAGACTTCGTAGTCCTACAGCGTTGCTCGAGAGATGTCATCCTTGGCATGGACTTCTTATGCCTCCATGGTGCTGTCATCAACCTAAAAACAAAGTCGATAACGTTATCCACAGAAGAAGCACTACCACCGCGCACGCCGTCAGGACACCATGCCTTGAATGTGCTGGAAGAACAAGTCACCATTTCACCTCGCTCAAGCGTCATTATTTCAGTCGGCGCTCCTAAATCACCTGACTTGGAAGGCGTCGTTGAAGGCAGTCAGCATCTGTTGGTCACCCGAAATATTTGCGTCGCAAGCGGAATAGCAGAGCTGCGGGGAGGCAAAGCAACGGTTGTGCTCACAAATTTCAGCAAGGAGTACAAACATGTGAACAAAGGAACAACAGTCGCATACATCAAAGAAATTGTCGAAGCCACCAGTGCTTTCGCCCTCGCCGATTCTGCGGAACCTGCTCAGAGGAACCAAGCCCCTCCCATAGCTTTCGACGTCAATCCCAGACTTCCGAACGATAAGCAAGAACAGCTCAACACCCTGCTCCTGCAATACGAAGATTGCTTTTCGTCGTCATCGAAAATTCGGCAGACCCCAATCACGAAACATCGCATCAAAACCGAAGAAATAGCCAGACCACTCCGTCAGAGTCCGTACAGGGTTTCGACGCGAGAACGTGAGGCCATGAAGAGACAAGTTGATGAAATGCTGCGGGATGACATTATCCAGCCGTCCAAAAGTCCATGGGCATCCCCCGTGGTGTTAGTGAAGAAAAAGAATGGGACCCTATGTTTCTGCGTCGATTGTCACCACCTGAACAAAATCACAAGAAAGGACGTGTATCCTCTCCCACGAATAGACGACGCACTTGATCAGCTCCGTAACGGCAAGTACTTTTCGTCAATGGACCTCAAGACTGGCTATTGGAAAATCGAAGTCGACGAAAGAGACCGAGAGAAGACGGCGTTTATAACACCGGATGGCCTCTTCGAGTTTAAGGTGATGCCCTTCGGCCTTTGCTCAGCGCCTGCAACTTTTCTTTGGGTGCACGTTAAAGAACCCCAGGTGGTCGAAATTTTCGGAGCCCTCCACTACGGCGTCTCTCATAATCATATGGTGGTTTTGGGACGTTAAACCCCACATATCAATCAATCAATCCTGCAACTTTTCAACGCATTATGGATACAGTACTGGCAGGATTGAAGTGGCAAACTTGCCTTGTGGCATCGTGTTTTCCTTGAGTTTCGACGAGACGGCCGGACTCACACTGAAGCCAGAAAAGTGCAGATTTGCGTATGAGGAGCTCTTGTTTCTGGGGCACGTTATCAGCAAGTCTGAAGTTCGTCCTGATCCACGGAAAACAGCCGCCATCACCGACTTCCCGCCGCCCACTCACAAGAAGGCCGTGCGCCGATTTCTAGGCCTGTGCGCCTATTATAGGCGGTTCGTGAAAAACTTCGCCCGCATCGCCGATCCTCTCACTAACGTTACCAAAGCCGACGTGGAGTTCAAGTGGGAAACGCCACAGGAACACGCTTTCCAGGAGCTTAAACATCGCCTCCAGACGCCTCCGTTACTTGCCCATTTCGACCAATTCGCCGAGAAAATACATACTGACGCAAGCAGCGTAGGTCTTGGCGCCGTTCTTGTGCAGAGGGCTCACGGACTTGAAAGGGTTATTAGTTACGCCAGCCGATCGCTATCCAAAGCAGAAAAGCAGAAGCAAATTATTCCACAACAGAAAAGGAGTGCCTCGCTATCATCTGGGCTACGTCGAAATTTCGCCCCTACCTCTACGGCAGGCCCTTCAAAGTTGTGAGCGACCACCACGCCTTGTGTTGGCTAGCCACCTTGAAGGACCCTTCAGGTCGCCTCGCACGATGGAGCCTGAGACTTCAAGAATATGACATTACTGTAATTTACAAGACCGGCAAAAAACACTCCGACGCCGACTGTCTCTCTTGTGCGCCTGTCGACCAACCGCTACCCGACGACCCGGATGACGACTACTTCTTGGGAACGATAACTGCCGACGACTTCGCTGAACGACAGTGGGCCGACCCGGAACTTAAGGCCCTAATAGAATACACTGAAGGCAGGACCGCCGAAGGCCCGAAGGTATTCAAGCGCGCACTTGCGTCGTTCTTTATACGAAACGGTCTTCTACAAAAGAAAAACTTTTCACCGCTTCGAGCTAAGTACCTCCTTGTGGTGCCTTCAGCTCTGCGACAAGAACTCCTGCAGGCCCTGCACGACGATCCGACGGCAGGGCACCTCGGTGTTTCTCGCACGCTCGCGAGGATACAAGAAAGGTACTACTGGCCACGTCTTACCACCGACGTCACTCGTTATGTGAGGAGATTCCGGGACTGTCAGCGACGCAAGACATTGCCGACAAGGCCAGCGGGACTTCTGCAGCCAATTGATCCACCTTGCCGACCTTTCCAGCAGATTGGTATGGACCTACTGGGGCCATTCCTGACGTCGGCTTTCGGAAACAAGTGGATCGTGGTAGCTACCGACTACCACATTCGCTACGCCGAGACAAAAGCGATGCCAAATGGCAGTGCATCCGAGGTAGCTAAGTTCTTCGTCGAAAATATCGTCCTACGTCACGGCGCCCCGGAGGTCCTTATCACCGACAGAGGAACGGCATTCACTGCCGACTTAACTCAAGCGATCTTGGCATACAGCCAAACAAACCACCGCCGGACGACAGCGTACCACCCACAGACCAAAGGTCTCACCGAGCGGCTTAACAAGACGATCGCTGACATGCTGTCAATGTACGTCGATGTCGAACACAACACGTGGGACGCCATTCTTTCGTATGTGACCTTCGCATACAACACGGCGGTGCAGGAGACGACGCAGATATCTCCATACAAATTGGTCAATGGAAGGAGCCCGGCAACGACGCTCGATGCCATGTTACCCAACGTCACCGACGAAGAAAACCTCGATAAGAGCGAGTACCTTCAACGCGCCCAAGAAGCCCGACAACTTGCGCGTCTCCGTATCAAGAATCAACAGACGACCGACAGCCACCGTTACAATCTTCGACGACGCTTCGTGGAATACCAGCCCAGTGAACGTGTTTGGGTGTGGATGCCGATACGCAGACGTGGACTAAGTGAAAAGCTTCTGCGACGGTACTTCGGACCGTACAGGGTGGTTCGACGTCTCGGCCCACTTGATTACGAGGTTGTCCCCAACGGCATCACGAACTCTCAACGACGCCGGCGCGACCTGAATTCGTCCATGTCGCGCGCCTCAAGCCGTTTCATGCGCATTAACAAACTGAAACAGTGTTTTTTGTATTATTGTTGTATCGTAATTTATTCATTGTACTTTCCTGCATTATTGTTGTACCTTTATTTTTAGTTAAAGCATCGGGACGATGCCTTTTTTCAGAGGAGGGCAATGCCACGTTCCATTTCCCAAAGTTTTTGTTATCGTCCCAAAACACCACACGATTCTCAGCGCAAACCATGCCTGCAGTTTTCGAGAAGGTTCCGGACTGTAGTAGATCATTTCGATAAGATCACGCCCACTGTGCGCACGGTACAGATTGTTCTGGAACCTATGCCACCGTCAGCGATAACGCTAGAACATTCGACGGCAAGAGTATAAATGCCGACGCGCTTCGCCGCTTGTCAGTTGTTGATCGAAGGCCGACGCTCCGTTCGCCGCTATCAGTCCGAGACTGCTATCTGTGCAAGACTGCTGCTGTAATTGGACTTTCCATTTACCGGGCACAGGTACGCCCAAATAAACAGTTAAATTCCAACACGAAGTTTCCTGTCTTCGGCCACGTCACGACCCCGTGAGAATATATATATATATATTGTGAGGAACCGGTTTATTCAGCCAGGCTCGAGCTAAATCACGCTGGTGATAATATTTTCAGATTATGAAGATGTACAGGTGATGATGAGAGAATAAAGAGTCATTCGCATGTCGCGCTCACACTAATTCCCCCGCGCGGTGAAAGCGGCCGCCTGGTCGCTTGACAGTATTATGAAATGCGTCGCGCATAAGGCTTTAAACGAGATACGTGAACTATCTCTGTTCCTCGGCAACGATGATCAGGACTAGCGCTAAGAGGAGAAACGCGGTAATTGACAGGAGATGTCTGTTCGACCACCGTGTACGACCCAATGAAGTGACTGATGAATTTGTCGCATAGGCCAAGGACGCGTAGTGACGCGTAGTGGAGTCCATAGAAGAACTTCGTCACCAAAGGAAAAGCTCACAACACGGCGAGACGAGTCGTAGCGAGATTTTCGAGTGTCTTGAGAGAGGCCGGTGTTAACACGGGCCTGGTGACGGCAGTGTCGAAGAGAAGATAGGAATTCTTCAGAGAAAGGAGCCGTCGAGGGTGCAGGGGCCGAAAGGAAAGATACAACCAGAGCGAAACTCGGTCAGCGACCATGGACCAGAAAAAATGGAGAAAAACCGGTAATGCGTTGAGCAGCCGTATTGTAGACGAATGTCACGAAGGGTAGAATCGCATCCCAGTTCGTGTGGTTGGGGTGAATGTACATGGCGATCATGTCCGATAGGGTCCGATGAAACCGTTCAGTCAATCTTTTGGTCTGCGGGTGGTATCCAGAATTTATCTTGTGAACAGTGTTCGAGGCACGCAAAACTTGCTCGACAATGGAAAACAGGAAGACTTTGCCACGATCACTGAGGAGAATGCGCGGAGCTTCATGACGCAGAAAGATGTGGCGAAGAAAGAAATCGGCGATCTCAGTGGCAGTCCCAGATGGTATAGAAGCTGTTTCTGCGTAGCGGGTAAGGTGGTCGACGGCCGTGACAATCCAGCGATTCCCATTTGATGATATTGGAAGAGGGCCATACAAGTCGATTCCAATGGCTTCAAAAGGCGAGACGGGACAATGAAGAGGTTGCATTAAGCCAGCCGGAGCAGTTGTCGGTCGTTTTCGCGTTGGCAATGGACACAGGAGGCGACGTACTTGGCGACGGCTGAAGAGAGGCCAGGCCAAAAACAACGACTTCGTATTTTGTCATAAGTCTTGTGATAGCCTAGATGAGCGGCGGTTGGATCATCATGAAAGACTTCCAGAACTTCACGTTGCAGAGAACGTGGGCTGACGGGTACCCACTTGTTGCCATCGACGTGGTAAATGTAGCGACATAAAGCATCACCGACAAGCTTAAATTGTTTAAGTTGTCGACGGAGTCTGGCGTTTGGAGGAGTAGTAGAGCCGGTCAAGCGGTCAACAACGGTGCGGCAGTATGGGTCGACACGTTGTTGTGAAACAAGGACGGATGGGGTGGCAGGTGATGAACGTAGCGCTGCGATTGGAGAGGTGCTGTCGTTTTGGAGTATCGATGGTGAGTGGCTTCCGCTGGGCAAAGGACAGCGCGATAGAGCATCAGCATCTTGATGCTTCTTCCCAGATCTGTAGGCGACATCGAAATCATACTCCTGCAAGCGAAGCGCCCAGTGACCGAGGCGACCCGATAAGTTTTTCAGCGATGAAAGCCAGCATAGGGCGTTATGGTCGGTCACGACGGTAAAATGACGTCCGTGAAGATATGGTCGGAATCTTTGCACTGCCCAAACAACAGCAAAGCACTCCTGCTCGGTGATAGTGTAGTTCTTCTCTGGAGCGGTAAGAGCACGACTTGCGCAATCAACGACGCGTTCGCGTGAGTTTTTGTCACGCTGCAAGAGTACCGCACCAAGACCATGACTACTTGCGTTGGTGTGAAGGTTGGTGGATGCGTTGGAATTGAAGTGGCAAAGTACCGGATCCGACGTGAGGGCTTGCTTCAATGCCAAGAAAGCGCTTTCGCAGTCTTCGGACCAAATGAAGGGGACGTTTTTTGCGAGGAGTTGATGGAGCGGAGACGCAAGTTCTGCGAAATAACGTATGAAGCGCCGGAAGTAAGAAGATAACCCAAGAAAGCTTCGCAGGTCCTTTTGACATAGTGGACGAGGAAAATCGAAGACAGCGGCAAGCTTCTCGGGGTCGGGCCGAATTCCTTCTTTGCTGACAAGGTGGCCGAGATCCTTGATTGTCTTGCTAGCAAAGGTACATTTCTTGGTGTTAAGCTGTAGACCGGCTTTTGCAAGGTATGTGAGGACTTTGTCAAGACGTTGTAGGAGAACGTGGATGAAAACACTACTATGTCATCAAGATAGCACAGACATGTTTTCCATTTCAAACCACGCAATACGCCGTCTATCATGCGTTCGAAGGTGGCGGGCGCATTACAGAGTCCAAAAGGCATCACATTGAACTCGTACAACCCATCTGGCGTTGAAAAGGCGGTCTTCTCTTTATCAGACTCCGACATTGGTATGAGAGGCGGGCCGTAGAGGTGACACTGAACGGTGACCTGGCGAAGGCGACCTGCGGCGAGACGTACGGGAATTCCCAGGCATGTCCGTATGGTAAGTAGTTGACGGTGAACGGTAATAGGACGATCGGTAGGGTGGTCGTATGTAGTTCATGGTCGGACGGAAGCTTCGATGTTCTTCGGGGGCGTAGCCGCGTTGCTCGTCTTCTTGGCGCCTTCGACAAAACCGAGTGATATGTCCTCGATAGCCGCAGTAGTAACAGATTGGTCGAGGTGGGCGCTGAGGTGCCTAGTAAGGTGGTGCACGCGCTGGCGGTGATAACGAAGCCACAGGCATATGGTCTGCTGTTGTAGGTACAGAAACGGTGGGTGCGGCAGAGAGCGCGGCAACTTCGGCGTACGTGCCCGTCTGGCGCAAGCCGGGACTGTTGGAACACGTCGCACGCGATGCGAAGGCGATCTCTTGTTTAATCAGGTCTCGCAAGCTATCTTTTTCAGAAGGGAAAGTAACTTCCGCAGCACAGGAAGAGCAGCGCCCGTGCAGCTCTTCACGAACGATGTCGCGAATAAGCGCACGCAAGTCGAGGGGTGCAGGCAAACGAACGTCGGTGGCATCGTAGCAAAGGCGAAGAGACTGAAGCTCATCAAGTCGCTGACAGATGGTTATCACGTCCTGGGTGGTGGCAGGATTTTGCGTGGCGAGGGCGTTAATGGCGATGGTGTTAATGTCTTTAATAATGTGACGTATTAGGTCGTTCTGAGACATGCTGGTGTTAACGCGCTTGCACAGTGCAAGGACATCTTCAATATAAGAGGTGTAATATTCACCCGGCAGCTGCGTGCGTTCAGCGAGTTTCTTCTTTGCTGCCTCAGTGCAAACTGCAGGGGTACCAAATATCTGACGAATTTGCTGCTCGGACGTATCCCAGTCGGGAAGATCCGGGTGGTGGTTCCAGAACCAAGTTTTTGCAACATCGGACAAGTAAAATGGGACGCTGCGCAACTTCTGTGGATTGTCCCACCTGTTCAAATCGCTGACGAGGTCGGAGTTCTTGATCCAGTCTTCGACATCATCACCTCGGAGACCGGAAAACACTGGTGGATCACGAAGGCGAGTGTGGTTGGGCAGAGCGCGTGGCGCTGGCTTCAGTAGGACGGCGACGTTGGATGGGCCAGGGTTTTCTTGGGCCGCCATGGCAGGGGGTTGTATGCGACGACCCGAGCGGAGCTCCAGCGAGAATGGGTGAGAGGACTTGAGGGAACGAAAAGCACAGTCCACCACTTGTGAGGAACCGGTTTATTCAGCCAGGCTCGAGCTAAATCACGCTGGTGATGATATTTTCAGATGAAGAAGATGTACAGGTGATGATGAGAGAATAAAGAGTTATTCGCTTGTCGCGCTCACAATATATATATATATATATATATATATATATATACACTTATACACACACACACATATACATATATATGTGTGTGTGTGTGTGTATGTGTGGTCACAACGTGGTTCATTTCGACGTTTCGGTCTAGAGTCTGGCCTTCATCAGGATATATATATATATATATATATATATATATATATTGTAAAGGCATTTATTAGCCGGCAACCAGCGAGAATAGACAATGGCCACAGTCACGGCCAAGCACGGGCTCTCAGCGCGAGCGGCGTCCTTGCTAGGTAGCCCCACTAGGAGATACTCAAAAGTTCGACCCATTTCAGAGTTCGGAGGCTTCGCTACAATTACCCCAGGGTCGAAGAGGGAGCCGCCTGGCGACCTAACAGCTTGTTACAATGAGTGGATCATAATAAGCCTTCAGGCGCTCCACGTTGACGATGTCGCGCCCACGGCGGCGAATGTCCGAAGATTGTTCAACGGGTTCGATCAGATAGTTGACCGGTGAGGTGCGCTCGATGACACGGCAGGGGCCTTCGTATTAGGGAAGTAGTTTGGATGAGAGGCCAGCTACAGAGGTCGGAATCGAGAGCTATACAAGCGCACCAGGAAGGAACATGGGCTCAGAAGTGGTGGAACCATCACGAATACTCTTCTGCCGCTCTTGCTCTTGAGTCGCAAATGTCTTGGCAAGCTCATGACACTCTTCAGCAAGCCTGGCCGTCTCAGAAATAGGTGTACACTCACATGAATCCGGCGTGTACGGGAGTATCGTGTCGATGGTGTGTGACGGGTGCCTTCCGTACAGCAAGAAGAAAGGTGAAAAACTGGTCGTGCTCGGAGGGGCGGTGTTGTAGGCGTAGGTCACTATATTATCCCAATTAGGGTGGTACTATATTATCCCAATTAGTATGGTTGGCAGCGATGTGCATATACAGCATGTCGCCGAGGGTGCGGTTAAGCGTTCGGTGAGGCCATTCGTCTGTGGGTGGTAAATAGTAGTTTTGCGGTGGACAGAATGGCCCTCCGTCAGAATGGCTTCAACGACTTCCGACAAGAAGACACGGCCTCGATTGCTGAGAAGCTCTTGGGGTGGTCCATGGCGCAGTCTGAATCGATGCAGCAGGAAGGATGCAACATCGCGCGCAGTAGCCGCAGGGAAAGCGGTGGTTTCGGCGTATCGCGTTAAATGGTCAACGGCAACAATGGCCCAGCGGTTACCAGCCGACGTCAGAGGAAGTGGTCCATACAAACCGATACCTACGCGCCCAAAGGGACAGTCAGGGCAAAGTAACAGTTGCAGACCGGCGTGCGACATGTGTGCTGACGGTTTACGGCGTTGGCAAGTGAGGCAAGAGCGAACGAACTGCTGCACGTAGCGGTACATCCCGCGCCAGAAGTAGCGTTGCCGAATGCGGTGGTAAGTATTGGGTACCCCAGAGTGCGCGCATTGTGGATCAGAATGGAAAGATTCACATATCTCTAACCGCAGACTGCGAAGTATGACGAGCAACCACTGCCGGCCATCGGAGTCGTAATTGCGTCGGTGTAGGAGGCCGTCACGGATGGCAAAATGGTGAGCTCGACGACGCAAGGCACGCGTGGATGGTGTTGCGGACGGATCAGATAGCAAGTCGATCAGCGGGGCGATCCAATTATTCTTTCGCTGTTCGGTAGCGAGGATCTCAACATCGATGGTAGATACAACAATTGAGGTTACTGAGCAGGGCACGCCGTCTTGAGGTACAGGGGAGCGTGAGAGGGCATCAGCGTCAGCATGCTGGCGTCTGTTGCGGTACAGCACACGTATGTCGTAGTCTTGTAAGCGAAGAGCCCAACTGGCGAGACGGCCTGAGGGATCCTTCAAAGATGAAAGCCAGCATAGCGCATGATGGTCGTTGACGACATCCAATGGGCGACCATACAAATAAGGTCGGAACTTTGTAAGGGCCCAGACGATCACCAGGTACTCTTTCTCCGTGACAGTGTAGCTTGTCTCGGCTCTCGTGAGTGTACGGCTTGCATATGCTACGACATATTCAGGGAATCTGGGTTTTCGCTGCACCAGGAGAGCACCGAGGCCTACCCCGCTGGCGTCCGTATGCACCTCCGTTGGGGCTGTGGGGTCGTAGTGGCGTAGAATGGGAGGCGACGTCAACAAATAGCGGAGCTTCGCGAACGCGTCGTCGCACTCGGATGACCACGAATTGAGGGGCCCGTTACTTCCAAGCAGCTTCGTCAGCGGTGATATGGACCATGGCAAAGTTTCGTATGAAGCGCCAAAAGTATGAGCACAGGCCCACAAAAATACGCAGTTCTTTGACAGATGCAGGTTTGGGGAATTCGGCCACGGCCCGAAGCTTGACAGGATCAAGAAGAACGCTGTCTTTGGACACGACGTACCCCAGTATGGTGAGTGGCCGTGCCGCAAAGCGGCACTTTTTCAGATTTAGTTGCAAGCCGGCATTGCTCACACGTGCGAAAACTTCTTTCAGACGTTGGAGATGCGTGGAAAAATCCGGAGCAAAGACAATGACATCGTCGAGGTAACACGAGCACGTGTACCATTTCAAGTTGCGCAGAACGGTGTCCATCATGCACTCAAAGGTCGCAGGTGCATTACATAGACGACACGGCATGACGTTCAACTCGTACAAGCCGTCTGGCGTGACAAAGGCGGTCTTTGGTCGAGCGACGTCAGCCATGGGTACTTGCCAGTACCCCGAGTGCAGATCGAGAGAAGAAAAAAAATTGGCTCCTTGAAGGCTATCAATCGCGTCATCGATGGGTGGCAGTGGATAAACATCCTTGCGAGTGATCTTATTGAGCCGTCTGTAGTCCACACAGAACCGCACAGAACCGTCTTTCTTCGCAACAAGAACAACAGGAGACGCCCATGGACTGTTTGAGGGCCGAATAACGTCGCGTCGGAGCATATCGTCAACCTGATCATTAATTACTCGACTTTCAGCAGGCGACACGCGATATGGACGTTGCCGTAAAGGTGGATGGGCACCAGTGTCGATGCGATGCGTAACAGCGGACGTGCGACCGAGAGAACTTCGCCCGACATCGAAAGAAGAACGATATTTTTGCAACAGGTCTCGAAGTTGGAAACGCTGTACGGCCGTAAGGTTGTCAGCGATGGAGGGCCAAATACATCAGAAGATGACGAATCAGAAGTGGAAACAGCATTGATGGTACGCGACCTGTTACAGCGCGTGTCATCGGGTACGTCCAGGACTTGTGCGTCGTCGAATGGTTCCACTCTACCGAGACATTCCCCTCGAAGCTAGGTAACAGCGTACGGGGACGGATTGGTTACAAAAATAGCAGCGTTGCCCTGACCTGCACGGTCGCGAAAGGTACTAGCAACCCTTTTCTGCTGCAAGCGCGGTCAGATGGGAAACGAGTGCAATGGTGTCGGAGAGACCGGCGCAGTAGACAGACACAGCCGTCGTCGAGTTTGGAGGCACTGTTGTATCGTCTTTCGTTAGAATCTTGCTGAGTGTCGAGGAATTGTGTTCTGGCGTCAAATGCGAGAAGGGTGAGAGCTCAATTTCGGCGGCGGCACAATGGATGACGGCGTCATGGCGGGAGAGAAAGTCCCATCCTAGGATGACGTCATGAGAGCATGGCGGAATGATGATAAACTGGGCGACATACAGAACAACCTGAATGACAACGCGAGCTGTGCACCCTGCTGTAGGATGAATACGATGCAAACTTGCAGTACGGAGGGACAACGCAGAAAGTGGCGTCCTCACTTTTCGAAGTAAGCGGCAGAGTTTTTCGTCCATAACTGATACGGCAGCTCTAGTGTCAATAAGAGCCGATGCACAAACACCGTCCACAAGCAGGTCAATGGCATTCGAGGGGCTTCTCTGAGGGCTTTCACATTGCGATAGCGTCGCAGTCCTTGCCTCGGGGACTGCGACGACTAGTTTTCCCGCTCATGATCAGCCGCACTTGGCCGCATGGGGGACAGAAAACGACGTTGTGGAGACAGCGATCTTCGAGATGAACCTGCGCGAGACCGAGGTGGCATAGACGGTGGTTCTTCGCGATAAGGACGGCTGAGTTGGCCACAAAAGGTGGAGAAATTGGAGCCGGCTGTACACGATGGCAATAACGGGCCACATGACCAGCGTAACCGCAGGCAAAGCAGATGGGCCGGTTGTCAGCTGTGCGCCATCTGTTCACCGAGGTAGGTCTCACCCATGTCGCAAGCGCCGATGGGTGGAACGGTGGCTGCATGGTGGACTGAAGCTGAGGCTGAGGGGTGACGTCAACATACGTAGCGGGCAAATCCGCTGCAAAAGACGGAGGTCGAGCGGCAGCTTCGGCGTAGGTCAGTGGGGCGGGTGCTGGAACGACTTGAGGCGGTCTGGCGACCACTTGCGCGTAACTCAGGGGTGCAGGAGCCGCAGGCTGTGGGGGGTGGTACGCAGGCAGAAGGATAGTAGCCGATTGCTGAACAGCCGGTTGGTGGGCAAAGGGCAGGAGCGAGACCTGACGCGCGACTTCCTCACGGATGAAGGACTTTATGTCTACCAATAACGTCACTTGGTCACAACTGGCGTCCAAGCCGGCAAGCGTTGCAGCTCGTGGTGGGGAGCGTCGGGTCATCGAACGCTGCCGGCGGAGCTCCTCGTAGCTCTGGCACAGTGTGATCACCTCAGCCACTGTGCCGGGGTTTTTGGCGAGCAGCATCGTGAAGGCATCATCGTCAATGCCTTTCATGATGTTTCGGATCTTGTCAGACTCGGACATGGTGTGAGTAGATTTGTTTCATAGGTCCAGGACGTCTTCAATATAGCTGGTGAATGACTCACCAGCCTCCTGAGCACGTTCACGTAAGCGCTGTTCGGCTTGCAGCTTGCGAACAGCAGGGCGGCCAAAGACGTTGATGATTGCGGTTTTAAAATCGGACCAGGTGGCAAAATCGGATGCGTGGTTGTAGTACCACAAACTGGCAACACCCGTAAGGTAGAATGCCAAGTTGGTCAGCTTGCCGTCCTCGTCCCACTTGTTGGGGACGCTCACGTGCTCGTAAATGGCGAGCCAGTCCTCCACGTCGGTGCCATCAGCGCCAGTGAAGATGGGTGGATCGCGGATTCTGGGGACACCGGGACAAAGGGGTGGCATTGGAGGAGCCGTTTGCTGAGAAGCGTCGTGGGACATGGGAGATGGCAGGGTACGTGATCGTAGCTCCAAAGGCATAGACGGGGATCGCAACACCTCCATCAATTTGTTAAGGCGTTTATTAGCCGGCAACCAGCGAGAATAGACAATGGCCACAGTCACGGCCAAGCACGGGCTCCCAGCGCGAGCGGCGTCCTTGTTGGGTAACCCCACTAGGAGGTACTCAAGAGTTCGACCCATTTCAGAGTTCGGAGGCTTCGCTACAATATATATATATATATATATATATATATATATATATATATATATATATAAAATAAGGGAAAGAAGTGTATACCTAAGGGCTCGTTTTTCCGTGTTTTAACACAATATTAATGAGATATAACAGACAGTAATGCCAAGGAATGTACAGGGGAAGTTATTAAAACCAATGAAATGTAAATAAGAAGAAAGAAAAGTGGATGAAAAAATTACCAACTGTGAGCAGGAATCGAACCTACGACCTTCGAATTACGCGTTCGATGCTCTAACCACTGAGCTATCACAGCGGCCCTCCCTCCATCCACTTTTTTGGGTTTATCTGTGAATTTAGAAGTAGGAGTGACAGTCAGCGCCATCTATAAGCCAAACAACGAGTGTGAAACACTCTTATGCGCATGTTTGGCGCCACGTAGCACGTGAACTTATTATGAGCGGGCAGCTGATTAATTGTCCCTCTTATACAACCTAAACACACCAAGTCTGCCAGTACGAGACCCTCGTTCAATGAAATAAGGGAAAGAAGTGTATACCTAAGGGCTCGTTTTTCCGTGTTTTAACACAATATTAATGAGATATAACAGACAGTAATGCCAAGGAATGTACAGGGGAAGTTATTAAAACCAATGGAATGTAAATAAGAAGAAAGAAAAGTGGATGAAAAAATTACCAACTGTGAGCAGGAATCGAACCTACGACCTTCGAATTACGCGTTCGATGCTCTAACCACTGAGCTATCACAGCGGCCCTCCCTCCATCCACTTTTTTGGGTTTATCTGTGAATTTAGAAGTAGGAGTGACAGTCAGCGCCATCTATAAGCCAAACAACGAGTGTGAAACACTCTTATGCGCATGTTTGGCGCCACGTAGCACGTGAACTTATTATGAGCGGGCAGCTGATTAATTGTCCCTCTTATACAACCTAAACACACCAAGTCTGCCAGTACGAGACCCTCGTTCAATGAAATAAGGGAAAGAAGTGTATACCTAAGGGCTCGTTTTTCCGTGTTTTAACACAATATTAATGAGATATAACAGACAGTAATGCCAAGGAATGTACAGGGGAAGTTATTAAAACCAATGGAATGTAAATAAGAAGAAAGAAAAGTGGATGAAAAATTACCAACTGTGAGCAGGAATCGAACCTACGACCTTCGAATTACGCGTTCGATGCTCTAACCACTGAGCTATCCACAGCGGCCCTCCCTCCATCCACTTTTTTGGTTTATCTGT